>JAKWJA010002489.1:57232344-57809844 GCA_027704765.1 Solanum habrochaites | reverse complement strand
TTTTAATTTTTCTAGTTGTGAAAATGTTCTTAAACCTTGTTGTCTTACAAAGCTGTTCAAGTTTGGTTATAAAATATGTTTGGAAATACAAGATGATCAACATCTTAGGAAAATATTATAGTGGTAGTATTTTTTTGTACGTTTACTGATTGAAGAGGAATGTGGATCACTGGAAGTAGACGATAAATGATTACTTCTCCATAAGTCGTTGCTTGTTTAGCAAGTCGAAGTGAGAATGTAAAAAGAAAATTTATGGTATTCCGTTTTAATGATTATCAGGTAACCTTCTTATTAAAATTCTAAGGAGGAAATAGGTCTAAGAGTTATCTTTGAATTTTATTAAATCATGTATATCTTTGAAAAACGCCGCCAAACATAGTTGGGAATGAATTTACTGACAAATATTGGTCGCTTTTTAAATTCTTTAGTTGGAAAATGAGAGATGCATAGTTTTGTTTGATAAAAGATGTGTCAAATGTTATAGTTGGAGATTTTGATAAGAACAAACATTTTATGTGATAAAGAATAGTGTTATGCTGTTTACAGATTTTTTTTTTGTAGTTTGTTCATACTCCATGAGAATATTAATGTGTCTGAATTTGTAGAACTAAAACACTTTGTGGTTTTATACTCTGGTTACGGATGAAGCAATAGAAATGTCTAGACAATGTAATATCGAAGTTGAAAATCAGTTTGAAAAAAGATAAAAAGTGACAAGAATGAAAAATATGAATTTCCTTGTGCAGAAACATGTTTGGAAAATGGAATTATCCATAAACCTACTGCCTTGTTTACTTCAATCTAATGAAAAATTGAACGTTGAAAGACATGATAGATGCATTATTTATAAGTTCGGGTTTACCGCAAAACTTCGTGGATGAACTATTCTTACTGCAAAAGTGAACAACAAAAAGTTGTCTTTTTAGAAAGAAAGTATTTTTGTTTGTTCATGATACAGTCTTTTCCATATGAGAAATGGAAAGGAAGGAAATCCAACTTTAAATATTTCAAAATGTGGGGGTGTCTAGCCAAAGCCAAGTTCCTATTACTAAAAGAATTAAAATAGGACATATAACAGTGGATTGTAAAATTAGACTTGAGCAGTTTCTAATGAAGTGTTTAAAGGCCTAGGAAAGGAAAGAGTATAATGTACTTAATAAGAGGAAGTCAGGCAGTCGTAGTAAATGTCCAAGGATATTTAATTTTTTCGAATAGGATTGGTATCATTTTTTTGGGTTTCTATAGACTTCGTCCTTTGGAAAAGATTGTCTGTCAATAATGAAGATGATCAATCTGGCAATCGTGTGGAATTAATTGATTTTCTTCTATAAAATCCACCGTTGGGTTCAAAGTGAATCTTTGGAATGAAAATAACAGTTGATGGAACTTTTGAAAAATATAAAGCAAGACTTTGTGTCAAAGGCGTTAGATAAAAATAAGGTTTTGATCTTGTCAATATATATACTCGTGAGTAATTAGAATTACATACATTTGGATGCTAAAATTATTAGTTGTAGTATATGACCTCCAAATTCATCAAATGAATGTGAAAAGAACTTTCTTAAATATAGAATTGGAGGAAGAAATTTACATAGAACAACCCCAGAATTTTGTGGTTCCTGGTAAATAAAAAAAAGTGGGCAAACTTGTTAAGTCAAATTATGAACTAATACAAGCACCCAAACAATTACATAAGAAATTTGACCAAACAATGTTGACAAATGGATTTAAGAATGATGAAAGTGATAAATGTGTTCACATTAAAATCATAAGGTCATTTTTTTTATATTGGTGATATGTTGATCATCAATACAGACACTAATGACATAAATGCTACTAGACGTATGCTAGAAAATAAGTTTGGAATGAAATATTTTGGAGTTGCTGATGTGATCTTAGGTATAAGAATCCTTAGAACTCCATAATGTTTAGCATTTTCACGGTCTCATTGCATTGAAAAGATACTTGAATAGTTCAAATATTTGAATTTCAATATTGTCAGGTCTCCAATAAATGTGAGTTTTGCATTTCAAAAGATTGAAAGTGAAAGTGACTCACAATTGGATTGTGCTAGAGTATTGGGAAGTATAATGTATATCATGAAGTATGCGCGATAAGATATAACATTTGCTATTAATCAACTGAGTCAGTTAACAAGTTATCCCAATAGAACTCATTAGATGACAATAAAAAAGTGTTTGGAGTATTTGATAAATACTTAAAACTGTGTTTGCATTATAACAATATCAACAGTATTAAAAGGAATAAGATGCCAAATTGAATCACATGGACAAATGAAGTAAAATCCCACGAGGGATATGTATTTATTCTGGTGAGGAGTAGGTTCTCAAGAAAAATTCAAAAGAGGTGACATGATATCGACTAGCTTACAATGATCTTTGCAGCTAGGGGCTCTAGATAAAAGTCGTTGCATAAGTTGACAAGGATCCGAAAATTTTTGATGATATTCTATTGTAGTCAAAAACCATTGGCTTAGTAGCTCACTTTCACAGTCGAGATGCAATAGGTAGGGCATGGAGCAGGACTATAGCAGATAGTTCCCATATATGACATAGAATGCTGTCGTTTAGAAAAAACTACTCTCTAGTGGAATATCAGAATTGACTATGTCAGTCAAATGAATAATGTGTCGGACCACTTAAAAAAAGCCTACTAACTAGAGAGAAAGTGAAACATCATCTAAGGAGAATGGATTTACGGCTCAGGACAAGTCATCATGGCGACAACTCTATCTACAACATGGAGATCCTAAGAGCAGATTCAGGAGACAAAAAGTCCCTCCCCTTGTCGAATGACGGTTCGCACATTGTCAACAAACTCAATCCATTTCATGATGAATACAATGCTCAGGGACAAAGACTAAAACATAAGGTTGTTAATGACCAATAAAGCTTAAATGGTTTAACGATTTGCGTTTGGCAGAGTGACCAAATAGTAGTCCTACGCGATAACAGATTAGAACAATCCTTATTTAGTTGTGAAGTGTAAGAACTTACAAAAGAAGATGATGGTATAAGGCACAGCTCTCGGACACTCTGAAATCAGGTGGTGTTCATGGATGAAAAGAAACAAATTGTAAGAACCATAAACGGTAAATGCGTTAATTGTGTGGCATATGGTTTCTAGGTCTACACCAAAGCTCGACGGTTCAAAGATAAGCATCTATCGATTGACCGAGTATATCCGGACAGATGTTCACTAAGAAAGTCCAAGGGAAAATATACTTATCCAGTGCAATTAATCGTGCTTGGTAAATCCACATACTGTTCATTTCTCTGTCTTGAGTCATTCGCCATTCATGCAGGGGATTGTTAGGTTTAAACGGTGTGAATAGAAAATAAAGAGTTGCCTTTTATTTTTTATGAAAAGTGTGACATTATGAAAAGTTGTGACTTTTATGAAAGGTGACGACGTTTTTTTTTTTGAAATATTGTGAATTTTCCAAAGGTTTGTGACCTTTCTGGTACGACACAATAAGAACCTTTTTGCACTACCCTTTGCTTTCTATAAATTGAGGGATTTTCTCTCATTCAAAATATAGAACTTATGGACTTCTTCTTCAACTACTAAATCTAGTACTTTAAGTGTACTTTACTGCCGTTTAGTGGTTCACTGACACTGGGGTTTTTGGTATCTATACTCGGATGATTGAGATTATTTCACCCTGTGCATCATATTCCAAATCAAACTCGAATGACTAATAGAGGGAAATATTTTCTAAGGGGGACACTGGAGTTCAGTGAACTTGATCTTTCTATTTTAAAATCTTTTTTTCCAGAATCTGGACTACATCTTTTACAAATTTAGAGTTTTGAATTAATTTCAGTTCTTCTATTCTTTTGTTCTTCACTAGTTCATTAAGTGGTTAACTGCGTGTTGCTGCAAAGTCTGTTGAATCATAAGATTCTTTAGACACATATAACAATAATTCTTCTTTAAGAAAAATATTTCGTATAGTTTTCTAATCGGTTTCTGATTCTAGGTTCACTACTAGTTTTAATTTTCTAGTGGTGAAAATGTTCTTAAACCTTGTTGTCTTACAAAGATGTTCAAAGTTTTGTTTTAAGTATTCATAAGATACTTAGAACAAAAATTTAAGAACTCGGTAAGATACAACAAAATTTAAGAACATTTTCATAACTAGAAAATAAAAAACTAGTAGAGAAACTAGAATCAGAAACAGATTAAAAAAATATATGAAATATTTTTCTTAAAAAGAAGAATTGTTGTCAATTTGTGTTTCTCATTCTAGTTTCTCTACTAGTTTTTTATTTTCTAGTTATGAAAATGTTCTTAAACTTTGTTGTGTCTTACCGAGTTCTTCAAAGTTTTGTTCTAAGTAACTTAAGAATACAAGATGAACAACGATCTTTGCATATTCTTAGACCATCACAAAGAAGTGTGTTTCTTCTTTTTCTTTGTTTAATAGAGATTTATTCTTATCCTAAGTGTCTTTGTTGTGTTTGCATGTATCCCAAATAGTCAAATAGTCTTCAATATTTTCGTTGTTCACTTTGTAATGTTGTGTTTATTGAGGTGGCTTGTCAGAAACTCAATTTAGTAAAATCTTAGATCAAAACAATAAAAAAATATTAACCAGAAAAACTATAAAAATAAATTTGTTTTTCTTATTTCTTAATTTATACTTCTTCAATTGACATTAAGGGCATATTATGTTGCAAAATGCAGTTTTATAATAAATCAATGAGTAGAAATATAATAGTGATACAAGTTATGAAAAATGACACCGCAAAAGCAAGTTATTGAGATAGAAGCTCAAGGCTATGTAAGCTCTACATTAACTCTAAGTTAAACCTATGTAAAACTTAAATCTCAATAGTGCATTAGGATTGTAGACAGTGAAATATTATTGATAAATCCATATTAAATTTTTGATTAATCTATAAATTCATGCTATATTGGTCAAGTGAAATTTTTTATTAATAGAGTTGAATTACTATTTAAGCAAAATATATAATTTAAATAAAATTTAAATTACTTTATCTCTTCTAAATGAATTATATTAGGCGGATTTGCCAAGATATTTTTTATTATTGGTCAAGTTTACATTAATAATAATTTTATATAATTTACTACATAAAGATTATTTTACACTTTGAATTTAGTTAGAAGTAATTGTATATTTCCACCTTCTTTTCCAAATAATTTAGAAACAAATTTTAATTAATATGTCAAATTTAGTTGGTTAATTAAAGATTATAATGATCTTGGATTTGGAAAACATGGCCAAGTGCAATGACTCTTCTATGTTTAGTTTACAAAAACATTTCTTTACTTCCGTATTTGCACTGTATGTACACTAAGTTTAAACTATTAACAAAAAAGAAAAACTCAAAAGTGATTCTCTCTTTCCTTTTATATATATAATATATATATATACGATTATATATATATATATATATATATATATTATATATCTATTAATATATATATATATATATAGTACTATATATAATGATTGCTATTCTAACACGTTTGATACTTATTCATGTAACTTTAAGAATTAATGATGGGCAATTATCTAGTTGTATAAATTTCCTAATTTTTTTTTGAAAAACAATATTAGCAAAATACAATAGTGAGTTATTATTAGTTTATTGGTTTACTTTATATCAACCTAATAAATAGCTTTAAAAGTATGTGTCACGTGTTGAGCTGATCTCCTATCATTCTCCTTTTTCATGTGTCTAGATAAAAATTAATGGCTGGGCTTCATTTTGGAATCAAAAGACTAAAAAGGAAAATCTTTGAATACACTTATTAATAGAAGATTTGGCAAAGTAAAGGGAGATATGGATCCATCTACCACCTAAAGACTTTCTAAAATTAACCAAGGAATTCTAAATGTTGAAAATGAAAGGTGTGGACGTCTACAAACGCTTCATGCTTTTTAGAGCATGTGACTACTATTTTTTCAGAGATGGTGGAACAACTCATTCAACTTCTCCATAACAAACACGGGAAGAAATGTAAAGGACCCCTTTCCCTAGACAGGGAAGACCTTTTTATTAGGATGACTTTCTGCATCTGCGGCCGAAACAACTAAGAGTCACTAGACACTTTGGAGTTTTATAAGAAGGTTAAAATAAGTAAATGTAGATGTAAAGTAGTGTGTTTCTTCTTTTTCTTTGTTTAGTGAGATATATTTCTATGATAAGTCTCTTTGTTGTGTTTGCATGTATCCCTAGTAGTCTAATAGTCTTCATGCTTTCATTGTTCACATTGTAATATTATGTTTAGTTATGTGGCTTGTCGGAAACTCAATTCAGTAAATTGTTAGATCTGACCAATAAAAAAATATTAACAAGAAAAACTATATAAATAAATTTGTGTTTATTATTTTTGAATTTATCCTTCTTGAATTGATATTAAGGACGTATTATGTTGCAAACTACAGTTTTACAATAAATCAACGTGAAGAAATATAATAATTATACAATTTATCAAAAATCACACCGCAAAAGCAAGTTATTGACATAGAAAAGCTCAAGGCTATATACGTTCTACATTAGCTCTCAGTTAAACCTATGTAAAATTCAAATCTCATATAGTGCAATAGGATTGTAGAACATAAAATTTTATTGATAAATTCATATTAAATTTTAGATTAATTTATAAATCCATGATATATTTGACCATGTCAAGTTACTAGTTGATAAAGATGAATTGATATTTAAGTCAAGATATATAATTTAAATAAAGATCAAATTACTTTATCTCTTCTAAATTAATTATATTCGGAGGATTTGTCAAGAAATTTTTATTATTGGTCAAGTTTACATTAATAATAAGTTAAAAGAATTTACGTTAGAAAAGATTATTTACACTTTAAATTAGTAAAGTATTGCATAGTTCACTTCTTTCCAAATAGATTTAAAAGAAAATTTTTATTAATATGTCAAAATTAGCTGGCCAGTCAAAGATTATAATAATTTGGAGTAGGAAAAACATGCGGTAAAGTGCAATGACTGGCATATGTTTAATTCACATAAAATTTACAATTAAATTCATTTATTAAAATGTATGTAGTAAGTTTTAAAAAATAATTAAAAAACTCTCGTTCCCTACTGTACCATCGACATAACTTTAATAACTGATATTCTCCATTAATGACTGATATTCTCAAAACAAATAACTTTATTCGTTTTAAATTTAAAAAATAATGATTGGTAAATTTTTTTAGTGTGTTAAATTTCATTAAAAAAATTGAAAAATAATTTAGAAAATACAATACCTATTTATTTCTATTTAATTGTGTTTTCTTTACATCAACCTAATAAATAGTTTAAAATGTATGTGTGATGTGAAGAGTTGATATCCTCTCATACTCGTTTCTCATTCATATAGATAAAAATTAAAGGTCGGAATTCATTTGGTATCAAAGGACTAAAAAGGAAAATGTCTGAATGAACTTATTATTAATATAAGATTTGGCAAAGCAAAGGGAGGTATGGATCCAGTTTCAACTGAAAGGACCCTTCTCAAATTCATCAAAGAATTTGAATGTTGAAAATGAAAGGCCTCGATGTAACAAAATATTCATGCTTTTTTAGAGCATGTGCCCCGATGTTTTTTTACCAGGAGCTCGTTGGAACAACTCGTTAAACAGATCCTTAACCAAATTCAAACACTAGAAGAAGAGTGGAGGATCCTTTGTCGAGAAAGGGAAGTCCTTATTATTAGGATGGCCTTCCGCATCCGCGGCAGAAACAACTAAGAGTCATTTGACTCTTTTGGACCTTAATAAGAATGTTTAAATAAGTATCTATAGACGCAAAGAAGTGTGTTTCTTCATTTTTTTTTGTTTAGTTGAGATTTATTCCTATGCTAAGTTTTTTGTTGTGTTTGCATGTATCCCTAGTAGTCTAATAGTTTTCAATGCTTTCGTCATTCACTTCTATAATGTGTGTTAGTATGCAGCTTGATAAGAACTTAAATTAGTTAAAATCATAGAATGACCAATAAAAAAAAGATTAATCAGCACAAACATATAAAAAATTTGTTTTTTTATTTTGAATGATTCATCTCTTAATTGACACTAGGGGCATATTATGTTTTACAATGCAGTTACAATATAGTAGTGATACAATTTATGGAAAATCACATCCCCAAAGAAAGTTATTGAAATGAAAAAGCTCAAGACAATATAAGCTCCAGATTAGCTCTCAGTTAAATCTATGTAAAACTCAAATCTCATGTAGTGCAATAGGATTGTAAACACTGAAATTTTATTGATAAATTCATATTAAATTTTGGATTAATCTATAAATTCATGATATATTGACCAAGTCAAATTAATGATTAATAAAATTGGATTATTATTTAAGTCAAAATATATAATTTAAATGAAGTCCAAATTACTTTATCTCTTCTAAAATGAATTATATTAGGAGGATTTGTTAAGATATTTTTATTATTGGTCAAATTTACTTTAATAATAATTTGAATAGTTTATATTACTAAGATTATTTGACTTTGAATTTAGTTAGAAGTAATTGTATATTTCCACCTTCTTTTTCAAATAATTTAAAAGCAAATTTTAATTAATATGTTAAAATTTTAGTGGGTCCGGTAAAAAGATATAAATGATTGATTTGATTCAACAATAGGATTTTAAATTAATGTAGTTGCACAGCAAATTTGAGTTTTATCGATGACTTATCATCTATATTAATGACTGATATTCTCAAAAAAAGCCATTTGATTCGTTGTTTTAAATTTAAGAAATTAATTATTTTTAAATTCTTTTAGTGTGTTAAATTTCATAAGTTTTTTTTTTGAAAAATAATAACGAAAAATACAATGTTATTATTATATTGAATGTATTTATTTAGTTCAAAGTAGTAAAGAGTTTATAAAGTATCTGTCACGTGTTGAGCTGATCTCCCCTCATTTTCGTTTGTCATGTGTCTAGATAAAAATTAATGGTCGAGCTTCATTCGATATCAAAAGAATGAAAAGAAAAATGTTTGAATAAACTTATTAATAAAAGATTTTCCGTAGCAAAGGGAGATATGGATCCAGCTATCACTAAAAGAAGGAAAATGTTTGAATGAACTTTTTAATAAAAGATTTTCCATAGCAAAGGGAGATATGAATCCAACTACCACTAAAAGAATTTCTGAAATTAATCAAAAAAATTCTATATGTTGAAAATAAAAGCGCGAACATCAACAAACTCTTCATGCTTTTTTAGAGAATGTGATTGCTATTTTTCCAGAGCTGGTGGAACAACTCATTCAACAACTCCTTAACAAAATTCAAACACAGAAAGAAGAGTGGAGGATTCTTTCCCGAGACAGGGAAGACCTTATTATGAGGATGACCTTACGCATCCGCGGTGGAAACAACTAAGAGTCAGTGAACTCTTTGGAGTTTAATAGGAAAGTTTAAATAAGTGTATGTAGACGCAAAGTAGTGCGTTTCTTCTTCTTCTTTGTTTAGTGAGATTTATTTCTATAATAAGCTTTTTTTGTGTGTTTGAATGTATCCCTGATAGTCTTGTAGTCTTCAATGCTTGCTTGTTCACTGGTAATGTTTGTGTAGCTTGGTGAATGTACGAAACTCAATTTAGTAACATGTTAGATGTATTTCTTAAATCACTCTTATACTTAAACTCTTTGTAAGTGAACCCTTTAACCAAAATAAAATGAAAATTTTAAAATACCTATGACCATTAACCTAGATTACATGGCTTTTTTTTTTTTTGTTACTCACTTAGAGTGCGTGGTATCACACTCATGAAGCGAGTGAAGCAAAGAATTTGCTTTTAAAAAATAATTAATAAAAAAAAAAGAAAAACAAAAGTTTCTTCCGCTTTCGCTTCAGCTGTATCGCTTCTAAATTGTCTATTCAACCTCCATTGACGGCTGGATGTTTTAGCACGTAATGAAAGTTTCAATGGTGCAAGAAAATTTATCGTCAACGATAATCGTTTTGGGTGGTCATTTTGCTTCGATAACTATGGATCTTTCCTAGTAGATTGGTGGTTATGAGATTGTTTGAGTGACGAAATGAACAGATTAAGAGGGAGGCAAATGAATTTATTTTTTTCTGTATGAGCTCTGTTTTTAATGTGTGCTCTTCTTCTTCTTCTATTCGAGGAAGCCCCAAAAATTTGTCACAAAATGCAGATCAAAAATGAGGTCAGTTTATAATTAGTTCGTAACTGGTCAATATTACAGATGTGGAAAGTATATAGGACTTTTATACCAATAAATAATGTGAAAATCCTCTCCTTTGTACTTCGAGCTTAATTCTCAAAGAAAAAGAACTTAAGGCAGTGTGCGGTGATGGGGAAGAATGGAGTTGACAGGGTTATAGGTTTGGAAGGTGGGAAATGGAAGGAAATAAGAATTATATTTTATTTTGAAAATAGAAAATTTATACTATTGTTATTTAATTTAATTTTTTTGTTAATAAATAAAATGGTTATAAAAATAATAATGACTTAGCATTAATTTATGTGACATGGATATGACATGCCATTAATATAAGGGAGAGTGAGGTACACAGATAATTGGAGGGGTTTAAAGTCTCATTTTAATTGAGTTTAAAGGTTCAATTTACAAAAAAGTTAAGTAAAAGAGTCTAGAATACAAACATATACAAGTATAAGGATTCATCAGATTATTTCATCAAAAAATTATTAACAAGAAAAATCATTAAATAGCATTTCCTGTTTTTAGGTTTGAATTTATCCTTCTTGAATTTACATTAGGGATGTATTATGTTGCAAAATGCAGTTTAACAATAATCACTGCGTAGAAATATAATAGTGATTACAATTATAGAAAATAACAACGCAAAAGCAAGTATTATGAGATAGAACATTCATGCTATATAAGGACAACCTCTACATTAGAGCAATAGGATTTTGAAGTGAATGAATTTTATTGATAAACCATATTAAATGTTGAATTAATCTTAAATCGATGATATATATGATTACGTCAAATTACTAGTCGATAAAGTTGGATTAATATTTAAGTCATGATATATTTGTCATTATCTACATGGAGAAAAGAACAAAAAATCTCTTAAGTAAATATGACTACATTTATCATGATGATCATGAGAGCATATGCCACGATTTTCAACCTATCAATTTGAAACTTCGTGCAATCGGCACCGTGAGTCACATCACTTTTTTTTGTAGGTTTACGATGGATTGAGAAAAACCTTAATATCAATAGCACAAAAAATGAGGGGTAATTCATAATTGACGAAGAACCACCTAATGCATCTTCATTTATAGTTGTGACTTTTACGACGAATCATACTTGGTGTAATATTTTAACGATTGTCGATTCGGTGGAGATGAACCACACTTCGTAAATCTTCTTTTGCAGCTATGACTATAGCGATGAACCACATTTGGTGCCTTTTATTTTACAATTGCGACTTTAGTGACGAACCACTCTTAGTACATCTTTTTCTACAGTTGCGGCTTTGTTGACGAATCATACGTGGATCATCTTCTTTTAGAGTTGGACTTTGATGACGAACCAAACATTAAATATGCTCCTTTTTTTTCGCAGTTGCGGCTTCAACAACGAACAATGCTTGATATATCTTGTTTTGTAGTTTCAACTTTGATAACAAACCATACTTGGTGCCTCCTCTTTTGCAATTACGATTTTAGCGATGAACCACACTTTGTACATCTTCTTCAAAAATTGTGTCGTGGAGCATGTTCTTTTAGAGTTGTGTCTTTGATGAAGACCCACACATGAAATATCATGTTTTGCATCTGCGATTTTGATGACGAACCTCACTTGATATCTCTTCTTTTGTAGTTTCAATTTTGATGACGAACCATATTCGGTGCCTCTTCTTTAGCAATTGTGGTTTTAGAGATGAACCACACTTAGTACATCATCTTCTACAATTTAGTCGTGGAGTATTTGCTTCTTTTTTTTAGCTTTAGCGAGAACAACACTTAGTGTATGTTTCTCTAAATTGAAGCTTCGCGAGGAATCACAATTTATGTCTTTTCTTCAGCAGTTTTAACTTTGCCGAGAAAGAGATTTTTGTGTAGTGTGTCCTAGTTTTGGAGAACAACTACTTGTCACATGATCAATTTCACAAATAAGACTTCAAAATATGCCCCAATACCAAAGATAGAGACTCACTTATGCTGAAGACTTGGCTCACATTTGAGAAGTATCATGATTTGAAAACATACCTCAAATTTGAAGAGCTTCTAAACTTGAGAGTTTACATGATTTCGATGAGCTTCATGAAAAGCATATTAGTTTCGTGCATCGAGAAAATTTTTGACTAGGGTTGCCGGGCTCGCCCCAAGACCAAAAAGACAGCATATTTTGCTCAAATTTGATGAGCATTGAAACATGAAGATTCAACAGAATTTTACGAAATTTATAACATGCAATTTAGACTCGTGCGCCGAAGAGCATTTGTGATTTTGAAGACACGTTGAAATTGGATTAGGTCATTTTAATCTTGAAAATTCCGCATATTTGATGAACTTATGACATGCTTTTTAGGCTCCTGCATCGAAGAGTATTTTGCTTTGAAGATTTTGCTCAAATTTGATGAGCTTTGAGACTTGAAGATTCAGCTCCAATTTGAGAAACTACTTGACTTGAAAACTTAGTTCGAATTTGTTGTGCTTCAAGACACATATTGTTTTACTTGTGCATCAATGAGCATTTTGCTATGAAGATTTTTGCTCGAAATTGATGAGGTTTGACTTGAAAATTTTGCTCAAATTTGAGAAGCCCTGTGACTTGAAGACTTTGCTTGAACTCAACGAGCTTCACGACAAAATATTTAGCTTTGATGATTTTTTCGCTATGAAGACTGGTTTGAATTTCATGAATTAGGAGTATTTTTATTTGAAGGCTTAAATCAAATTTGAGGAGCTTTGGAGCATGAAAATTTATCTTGAACTTGATGAGTTTCATTACATACATTTTAGGCTTGTGCGTTCATGAACATTATGATTTGCTGTTTAGGATCATACATCAAGGAGAATGTCAACTTACATAGACTCTTAAATTTTGGTTTCAGATTAAATCATGTCTCATCTCAATGTCAATTATAATTTTTCTTTGGATTTTTGAATTGGACGACTCTTATCTTCATTGTGAGTCATACCATTTTCATATCATAAGCACACATTTCTAGTTTTCAATCTTCAACATTTAGGATTTTAGTCCTTGAAACATGTAATAAGATCCCAATGCAGACCTTGGATTCTTTTGCGACTCCCAGAAGTTTCACTAAGGCATCCTTGCATTTAAGGCTCAAGCTCCTTTAGTGATTTATAAATTCAATGACTTTTTCATCATTTCTTTGACGGGCATTTTCAATCTCTATCATTCTCACAACACGCCTTGTGCTATAAAACATTTAACGAATTTTCGCTCCATATACTTCCAGTTATCGATGGAACTAGACTCAAGATCTATGTACCACTCAAAAAAAAATTGTTGTGAGAGATCTAACTAATTGCTTTACAAGATAATCACCGTACGTTCCAACGTTATTGCAAGTTTCCACAAAGTGTGCCACGTGTTGTTTCGGATTTCCATTGCTGTTGAATTGTTTGCAGGGGAAAAAAGGAGAGGGACAGAGGTGAATGTTGGAAATGAGATTGACTAGGGGAGGTGGCGCGGCCGGGTAAATTCGGGGGGTGGGGTCAATGTGTATGGGGGAGCAAGCGACGGTTGGGAATGAGCAACGGAAGAGTACGAGGAAACGGGGGGGTAATTGAACGGGACGGGGCGAGTATGGGGGGGTATCCGGGGTGTTGATGTGAGAATAGTGACGGGGGCCGTCCCCGGTTCTCCCCCCCCTACTCTTTTCCGTATCGCACTTCTATGCGAACATGCCCCTTTACCACTATTTACTTGGAGAAGACTGGACGTGGCCTCCCCTTTGTCTTTGACAACCTCGGTGAGAAGTCCTTCAACTTTCCAACAGGAAGCAGATCTTCGTAAGATTACATGTGAAACCTCTTAGCTGATTGTTTTCTTGTTTGGAAAGACTCTTTTTTCCTAGTTTTATGAGATATACAAAAATGGGTGAATTTTTCTTTTCCCATATCCTTTCCCCATCATGTTTGTCATCTTGATAATTTGGATGTCTTGACCTTTTTTGTACTTTGATAGGCCTTCAACTGCTTTCACCAAATTTGCAATATGTCATTCTATGGTGGAAGTTTCGACCATCATTGTGTGCATTACCATTATACGTGATGTAGAATAACATCGATTTTCCCAAACATGAGATGCAAACATGTTGTGTGAGGTATATCATGTGCTTAAGACATTATTGTCGACTGAAGCGAAGGATTTTTTAAAATGTGGATAGGCTCAATTATGAAACAACCCTCTAGACCATTTTAGTGATATCTTCTTTTGCGGCTTTTGTACGAGACTTTACACCATTCTATATGAACCAAAGACAATAGCAGACTTGGACAACAGTTCTGAGGTTTGTTGTTCTAGAAATTTGGCTTGATTCCTTGTGACAAGTCTCTTGCTTCCAGTTGTAACATCAAGGATGTTTTCTACAATAATGAAAAATCTAGATCCATCAATTTTTGCGGACGCAGATCCAGATGCGAATGCGGATACAGATATAGATTCGGATGCAAATGCAGATTTTGAGTTGATCTTCTTGAAATTCATCTCAGTATTTTTGAAATTTGGTTTATCTTAAGGATATGAGAGGTAAAAATTGTCCCACAAGGCATGTCGATTTGTAAGCATCTAAAGTTTCAATGCTGAAATACAATAAACAAGAAAGGAAAGTAGCAAACAAACAACAATATTTTTATTTGAATTTATGTGAAGGTTACAATCTTTATAAATCTTTAAGAAAATATATGCAATCTCCTGATTCTTCTCTTCAATGATGTTCTTGATTTGGTAGAATACTTGCGACTCAACTTTTAGACCGAAGAGTTCTTTGTACTTGTGGTTCAACACTTAGAGCGAAGACTTCTTTGTTTGCAGAAGGCTTGCAATTCACAAGTGAAGAGCAAGGATTCTCTATGTATTTCTATGTGTCTTCTTTTTCTCTTCCTTCTCTTGGTCTTATGAATAACTCTCTATATAGGTTTGAGCTAGGGTTTTAGGGTTATTTTTGTCCAAGCAATTATGGTCCTTGGACTTGAAGAACATGAGTTGGGTTCATCTTGTCACTTGATTTGACGAATCCAATTAATTTGAATTTTATTAATCAATATTTTGACTTAAATATTATCACAACTTTATTACCAATAATTTGACTTGGTCATTACTATCATGAATTTATAATTAATAAAAAATGAATTGAATTTATCAATCAAATTTCATGTTATGAGGATCAAACAAACATAGGAAGTCACAAGGGGGGAAGTATTATACAATACTTAAAATATGGTAGGGCAACTTACATGCAGTATTAACTTAGGAGTCCTAAAGGCAAGTGGAGATTGGCTCTTGTTTTTGGTTAATCCGATAAAGTGTGTAAAGCAAGAAACCAATAATCCTACAATTTTCAAGAATATAAAATATATAACATTTAAAACAAAAACACATTCATTCGTAATAAACTACTTCAGATATACGATTTATGGAGCTATACTAGAAACCAAATATGAAGTTCATGCAAAACTGATTGGACTTCAAGCATATGTGCCTAAACTTTAGTATCTGAACATAGAATTTGTCAAGATTAATTTTAGAAACTGTACGCAAAAAAATATCCTGAAGTGAGTAGACATGCAAAAATATTGAAAAGTGGAAGCCTCTTTATGACAAGTCCATCAACTTCAATAGAAGTGGTCTCATTTGTTCAAGACTTATTGGGTATTAAATAACTCTTTAGACCTTGAGATTCGAAGTGATATTCCAAATCCCATTAAAGTCTATAAAGCAGCGCAAACCGAGTCTCAAGCCTCTTTCTAGAGGCGAACACTATCATCAAAATAGTTTTATAGCGGTAATAAATATGCATATTAAGAAAGAATGTTATTTTTATCGATATTTGTTAATTGAAATTGATTTCAATATCGCTATAGGATTTCTAAATTTTTACAAAGAGTGTTAAGTGTCATTAAAAAAACATATAAGTGACAATCAAATTATTGTTGTAAGTTAATTATCACGAAAGAAATTTTTTAATGTAATGAAAGCAGGAACAACATTGAGTTTGCCTTTTTATTGCTCTATTAGAATACATTTCAATATTTCCACTTTTTTCTTTCCTTAAAGCTTCTTATTCATATACTTGTTCTTGGATATGGAAAAGCATTATTTGAGGTAAAGATCTTTTACTAATGGACATTAGATGGAGGGTAGGCTGAAGAGAAAGTATAAAGTATGGACAAACCCGTGTATTCCTAACTCTAGTGGTGTCAAACCTAGTCTGGTGCATGCTCCAATATATGTCGAGTTAAGAGTGAATAATCTTATAGAGGAAAGTACCCATACATGGAAATTGGATGAGCTTCTGAATTGTTTTTGCCTAAATGACGTCCATACAATATTCTCTATACCTATCTCAACTACAGGTTCACCAGATAAGAGTTATTGATGCATCATACTAAGTCTAAAAGTATGGGAGTTAAATCAGGATACCACTTAACTAGGACATTTAATGTGAACCAAGTGGAAAGTTTTGAGTAATGAAACCGCCCAATCGAGTAATCAATATTTGTCAAAAGATTCTGAACGTTTTTTATGGTCTATGGATTTAAAACAAGTACAAGCCTAATTTGGGAATATGTATTATTAAATGAATTACTGGTCAACTACATGACTTCTAGAGAATGAGGATATGTGCGAAAGTTTGTAAAGTCTATTGACTTGAGAGTGAAACGACTGATCCATGTTTTTAGGTGTCCTAGTTGCCCATTAGTTTTGAAAATCCTATCCATTAATTGGGGGCCCAAGTTTTAGAAAATACTTTCGGATTTTGCTGGGGGGAATGGTGAATGTCATTTACTAAACTAACAAATCTCTTGAATCTATTATTGCCTTAGAATTAAGTATGTCTATTCTGTGGCAATTTGGGAAGGCTAGAAATTCAAAGATTTCAATGGAGAAAATTTTGATCCTAATGATATTGATAATGAAGCTCTTTTCGATTTCCCTGAATATGAAATGAATTTGATTCCATTTCCTCTATAGTTATATCTGATTGTAATGATGATAGAAATATAACTATGACATAAGATGGTATTATTGTGTTTGCGGATGCTAGTGTACATAAGGAAAAGAAGATGACAAGCATTGGTTTGGTGTTTTTGGATAGCTATGTATCCTACTTCATGTCTTTTGTTCCCCAATTCAATATGTCGAGCCGGAAAGCCATCACTGCTGAAGAAACTGCAATTCTATGACGCTGGAAAATGCTAGAGAAAAGGGATAGACAAAGGTGCAAATCCTATCAGATATAAAAAATGTGATGGATATTGTAATACAAAAAACTATAGTCTCATAGGAGATAGAGACTACTTGTGAAGACATTTTGAACCTTATGAAGTGCTTTGAGGTGCTCAATCTGAAGCATATTTCAAGGTCTTAGAATTTACTCGCTCATAACTTAGCAAAATTTTTTATTTCATTAGTATGCACCTTGATGGATTGTAAGTGATGTTATCCCATCTTTTAGTCTTGCAACAACGCTTTTTTATGCATTAAATCTACTCGCAAGGTTGTTATAAAAAAAAATACATTTCAATAAGAAATGTCAAACTTACTTACAAAATTTGATTTGTAAGCTTATATACCTTAAAAGAAAAAAAAATACTTGAGGTCTTGCCTAATCCAGTGTACATAAAAACTCATTATTTATGGTGGTATATCATGATTAATAGCAGATATTTTATAAACTTTAAATTTGAATTCACCTTCATCTCCTTCTAGCAATAAATCTAAAAGAAGAAACTGAAAAACACACAAACTTTTCTGTTCATAGTGGTAGGCCCTTATTCACAATCAACAAATAGAGATGTTTATAATTGCGACTTTTCTTCTCCATTGTTGTTTTATAACTTTTTAAGAATAGAACACATTTTGGTAAACTACAAATGCATTTTCTTTTTAAGAGGAATTTTTTTATGTTCAAATAAAAAAAATATAGTATGATTATTTAGCGTCGGCGTCGGCATCATACATAATGTCACTTTAACAAATAACTAGGTATCAATTGGTATTTTGTCTTTTAAATCAATTCTGAGTGTGCACAATAGAAAAAAAAAAACCCACTTAAATTTGTACTATGACTCTATGTCTACTTGTCAACTTTTTACAAGTTTAATATTCTACGCCACAACCAAAATTGAAGGGCAAAATATCGATTGTCACCAAAATGATACAATTAATATTACTTTTTCAAATAAGTATATCTATCGAAACTTTTATTATGAACGAGAAAACACTGTACGAACTAGTTGTTGAGTAAGTGACCTTATTATATTATATTTAAACTCGTGCCACGCCCAAAAGTTCCGCGAGTGCAACCCCCATTTACTCTCCTATGTGAGCGAACACCAATCCAATCCAAACATTTCAACCAACAATAACAGAAAAATAATGCGGAAGACTTAAAACTCATAACGAAATCAATTATAACTTCTAAATTTATCCATTACGTTTCCAAAACCTGGAAGTCATCATCACAAAGACATCTATCCTCAATTATTAAATCTAAGAGTATCTAAGAAACTAAATAGTAAAAAGATGGTCGCATGTCCGACAGACAAAACTTCAAGACCATCAAGACGCAAGGTAAAGATCTCAGTCCGAAACAGACTAGGAACACTAGCTCCCCACACCCTGAATTCTTATAGAGAAGTCTGGCTAGAATTGCGGTTGAGTCGAAGTAGATTGCACTTACAATACTACACTCCTCAATAACAAAAGACACCACAGAAACATACAGTCAAGGTCAGATACAAAACACAAGTACTGAGAGGTATCATCGACCACCAAAACAGAAAACAATATAAAACCATTACCAATAATAAAAACCAATAAAATCAAAACTAGATATTCTTAACAGTGACAACAACATTTCCATAACAACACTATGGCATAACACCAAGCACTATTATGAGACTCAAGCCTCCACACCAATACTCAGTTGGGAAACAGGTTCGTTAATTTGAGTATATTAACATATTACAAGTCATTCTCTTTACTATCCTGGTGTCGGAACGTGACACTCCGATCAACTACTATCCTGGTGTCAGAACGTGACACCCTATCCCTTACTATCCTGGTGTCGGAACGTGACACCGATCCACTACTATCTGGGTGTCGGAAACGTGACACCCGATCCAGATACGACAATCCTGGTGGTCGGAACTTGACACCCGATCCCTACATCCTGGGGTCTGAACGTGACAACCCGATCCACTAACCTCATTCATTAAAGTTCATCAAACCTTATTTTATACCAAGGCCTCCATCATTAACAAAGAGGTTTTTAGGTTTGAGATGCAACAGCCTCAATCATGCTAATTCCATCACATTATAAATCACATCATGCTTGCACCACAATTAAGCAGAATAGGAGACTTACAATACCTACCCATACATCATCATTCGCTATTAAAGTTCACTATGAAATAGCAATAAACCATAACCTACCTCGCACCGAAGGAATTCGTGATCAAGCAGCTATTCCTCAAAGTCTTGCTTTCCTCTTCGTTCTCAATCCCTCTGCGCTCGTTTCTCCTCTCCTCTGTTCTTTGTATTTTTCTTATTCAAAACCCTTGTTCTTTTACCTTAAGTGTCCCATGTAATAAGTATAAAAGAATGATAAAAATAGCCCACTATTTATTTCAAGGTTTGTCTCCTTTTACCCCCCAAGTAATTGAATTATTAACATTAACCCACTACTTTATAATTATAGAGAAGGACTAGTCCAAAACGCCCCTTAAAACATTTACATAAATCAACCCATTCAAGGTTACGCAGCCTGTTGACTGTCACACGTCGTACCTACGACGGTCCGTCCGCAGAGTCGTCGACAACGGCCAAGCATGCGTTCAGGACGTCAAATCCTTAAAGAGTCTGTGACGGCCCGTCACGGCTGCGACGGTTCGATCCTCCATCCCGTCGTGACGTTCAGAGAGTCGATCTCAGTCCCAAATTTTCAGTTCTAAAGTGTTTTGGAACTAGACCCGTCGCCCTGACGGTCCGTCGCGCCCCATGACGGTCCGTCGTGACAATTCCGTCGACCCAGACAGTTATTACCGAAATAAACTCTACTTTCTCAAATGACTAAACATGTGTTACAATAGATCGCATTTACCCATCGTTCGTGCCTCGAACGATCACAAGAAGAAATAGACAAGGGGAAAAGGAGTACGTGAATCTGTAAACAGGTGTGGGTATCTTTCTTGCATATCACAGCCTCCTTCTTCCTAGTGGACATTGCTTCAACTGGGCCGATTCTTTCCATTGACTTGATGGATTCATCGCCCTTGATCCACCTTAAGTTACGAAAATTTCTCTATCCATAATGGCAACAGGCTCCTCCTCATAAGACCATTCTCATCAAAGAAGAACTGAATCCACGAATAATGTAGTTTTCCATCCCCATGGTATCTTTTCAACATAGACAACATGAAATAACACCCCGAACCGGATCACTCCTGACAACGTTCCTGGGGGAAAGGCTAATTCGTACGCTACCTCCCCCACTCGCTTGAAGTCTGCCAAATGGTCTAATTATACCTGGGCTTAGCTTACCTCTCTTTACCACACCGCATCACACAGACCCTTCATGGGTGAACTTCAGAAAAACTGTTCAACCCTCCATGAACTCTCCAATCTCTCACCTTTCGATCTGCATATTCTTCTTCTTCCTACTCTGAGCTTAAAAGCTTTTCTTGAATGGATTTCACTTTCTCTACAGAATCCCTCAAAAGTCCGTACCCCCCAGGTCCTAACCTCAAATGAACCAACCAACGCAATGGGAGACTCTCATCTCCTCCCATAATACAGTGCTTCGAATGGGGACATATCAATACTTGAGTGATAGCTATTATTGTAATGTCTCTGGCCAAGTGAGAAGTTATCCCCGATGACCACCAATTCTATCACACAACATGTACGAAGCATGATCTTCCAACACCAGAATTGTTCTCTCAGTCGGACCATCGATATGAGAGTGAATGCATATTAAGGTCCAACCTAGTACCTTAATTCCCATGCAATGTTGCTCCAAAACATAAAAGTAGAACTGCGTACCTCTATCTGATATATGGAAAGTGAACTCCATGGCATGACATTATGAATGTAGAGTCAGGCTACCTTCTCTGGCATTGTATTGTGGGTCCCGCTAAGCCGGAATGAAGTGAGCAGACTTAGTTTAATTTGGTCCACATTACCCAAATGAATCAAACTTGCCAATGTCCTTTGTAGGGAAGACTAACCACGCAGTCCATTTGCAATTCTCGTCCCACTTCCCTTCAGGAATGGGCATGTCTTTGAAGCGTTCCTCCATGCCCTCTGGTGTTCATGACTTTACTTGCTGACATTTCGGGGCATTTGGGCAACAAAATCAACAATGTCGCGCTTCATTCTACTCCACCAAAGTGCTTTAGTCACGATCACACTTGGTGCACGCAGTATGTATAGAATTATCCTGAACTATGAGCCTCTGTACAAAATGGTGTGAATCAAATCATCGACGCAGGGTACACATACCTTCCTTAATTCTCAAAACACCTTCATCATCGAGTTTTGTGTTCTTAGATAGCCCTCTTTCTCAACACCATTATCTCGTGCCGGCTTCAGTTTCTCATCAGTAACTGTTTTCCCTTAATCTTGTCAAAAGGAAGATCTTGCCTGCCACCAGCCAACATCCTCCTTCTTCTTTACTTCTATCCTCATAAAGTCATTAGACGAGTCTGAACTCTCTAGCCAAGGGCGTCTAGAACTTGCAAGTGAGCCTAGACTTCCCAGCTTTCCTGCCTTCTACTTTAAGTTAAATAAGATCATCCGCCACAACATTAGGCTTTTTCCCCGATGTATACTCGAGAGTGGATATCGAGTCCTTCAGTAGTTCCACCATCCAGGGATCTCTGTCTCAAAGGCAAATCTGTCTAATCTTTCTGAGTAAAGAACATACTGTAAACTACGATGACCGTATAGACTTCACACCTTAACCAATAAGATAGTGTCTCCATTGCTTATGCAAACCTACCGCCGCCAACTCCAACTCGTGGGTCGGACTAATTATGTTCATGGACCTTTAATTGCCTCGAATCATAAGCAATTACATTCTTCTCTTGCATTAGCACTGCAAAACACCCAACCAGAATAGAGGCATCACATAAACAACGAAATTTCTTACCTTCCACGGGGGGTAAGGATTGGTGCAGTATTCAACAGGAAGGTTTGAGTTCGTTGAAAGCCTTTTCTCGCTGGCGCCCGTTCGACCAATACAAATGGAACAACTTTTCTTATGTGAATTTGTCAAATTGCGGGGGTAAGCACAGGATGAAATCCCTTGACAAATCGTAACGGTAGTTACTAGTAAACAATAAGCTCCTTACCTGGTCTGTAACATTATGGTCTATACCCGATCTTCACCGCTTTGGATCTTGGAAGGATCCACCATCACTCCACAGTCCGTAGAAACCGACGTTCCCCCAAGAAGACACGAATCTAGCCAAAACTCACACTGGAGAAGGTGGCATAACGCCTTTTTCTGCTTTCTTCCCTCAAACATTTTCAATACAATTCTCAAGTGTTCTTCCATGTTCTTCTTGCTCTTTGAGTTAAAAATACCAGTATATCATAAATGAATACAATGACAAAGAGATCCATATATGGCTTTAAAATCCCATTAATTCAAGCTTATGAAAGCAGCAGGGCATTCGTAGCCAAAAGAATTACTAAAACTCATAATGCCCGATACCTGGTCTCGAAAAGCAGTCTGGGCCACATCCGTTTCCTATTTTCAATTGGATGATAACCAGACCTCAAATCTGATTTTTGAGAGGTACAGCACCTTGTAATTGATCGAACAAATCATCAATACGAGGAGATGGAGTACCTTGTTCTTAACAGTTACTGTTTCAGTTCCTTAGTCTATGCCATCCCGAAAACTCCCTCTTTCAAACAACCTTCTTCACAATAAACCGGTTCACGCCAAGGGGATGCACTTGGTCTAATAAAGCCTTTTCCAACATTCTTGAGTTGGGCCTTTAACCTCCCTTACTCTGCTGGACCATTCTATAGGGGGTATGGAAATGGTGCGAGTACCCGGTTCCAGATCAATTCAAAAGTCCAGTATCTCTATCCGGTGGCAAACTTGGAATGTCTGCAGGGAAAACACATCCAGACCTCACCGAGCTCTCGAACCCGACTCAATTGATGTAACTTGGGTAGAATCGTCCCTGAGTGTGGCCAGAAGGCTAAACAAAACCCCTTTACTAATACTAACCAGTCTCTTAGCACGAAGAAAGGAGATGATACGAACTGAGTAGAATTTTAGTCACCCCCCACTAACGGATCTGTCCTCCACCCATGCTTGCCACTTACATTTTCTCATTACAATCTAAGTTGCAAATTTGGAGAAAGCCAGTCATACCCAGAATTACATTCGAAATCAACCATTTCTAGATCACCAAGTCTACAGAGATTGCTCGCCCATAAAAGTCACAAGACAGACCTATACACCTTTTAACTATCAAACTCACCACCGGTGTAGAAACACGAACAGCCATGTCAAGCAATTCAAATTTAAATTAAGGACAATAGTAAAATGCGGAAGACCATATGAAAAAATGTGAGCCGGGNATGAATTCCGTGATCAGCAGCTAGTTCCCTCAAAGGTCTATTGCTGTTCCCTCTTCGCTCAGGTCATCCTCACGTCTCGATATATCTAATTTCTTCTTGTCCCGCTCTCTCTGTTCTTGTTGGAGTTGGTTCGGCTTATGCACAAAACCTTTTTCTTTTACCTTAATGGGCAGGTAATTAAGTATAACAGAGGACGGACAAATAGCTCCAGCTAATTTATTGCAAGGTGTCTCCTTTAAAAAACCCTCTCAATAATTGCCTTAATTAACAGTAAAAAAACCACTAACGTTAATAATGATAAAGGAATAGGTCCAAAAAACGCCCCTGAAAACATGGAACAGAATCCGACCCAGTCAGGTTACGCAGCCTGGGGACGGGCGCGCAGGACCGACTACGTGTCCTCCTGCATAGGCGGCACAATTGAGTGACAGAGTTCGTTAGACTCAAAATCCAGTAAGAGTCGTGTCGACGTGCCCGTCACGCCTGCGACTGTCCGTCCTGCCACTGCCCGTCTTGACGTTCAGAGAGTCGATCTGCAGTAACCGCAAAATTTTCAGATTCTAAGTGTTTTGGAACGAGACCCCCTCGACGTCCGTCGCGCCGCATAGACGGTCCGTCCCGTGACAGATCCGTCGACCCCAGAGAACAGTTTATTAGCCAAGAAATCAACTCTAACTGGGCTCAAAATGACTACACAGGGAAGGAGGGGAATGTGGTGGGCCCCTCTCCTATTCTCCCAATGACTAAACAGGCCCGTTACAACTCGTGGGACCCTGCACTTATTTTCTTGCTTTGCCGCATATTTCTCTTTCTTTTTTTTTTTCTCATTTTTTGTTTTTTTTCTCTCTTCTTCTTAATTGTTATTTTGAAATCGATTAATTAGATTACTCTCTCATTTGGTACATGATGAAAATAAATATTACCTATTTGTTTTTAAAAAAAAATTAACCCCATTTTTTTTTAAAAAAAGTATTTTAATTTATCCGGAAAATAAAAGGCCGAGCATATAAAAAATTCAAGTTAATTCGTTTTAAATGGCACATATCATAAATATTGACCACTAAATTTTTATTTTCTTTTTTTTTTTTCATTTTTTTTTCATTTACAGTACTGTAAAATTTTCCCCCTTCATATTTCAGATCAATTTTAATTTTTATACTTTTAAAAATTATCTAAAACTTATTTTTTACTTTATTGAAATTTTGAAAATACAACTTTCAACTTGAAGGTATATTTCAAATTAAAAAAACAAATTAGTATATTTTTTTTTAAAAAAAAATCATTTTTCACTTTGATATATGTTTTTAAATGTTTCATCACATTTTGTTAATAGTCTGTAACATCAATGAACTCCCTCAAACGAATCCATTGTAGCAAGGATTTATACACTCAAGGCAAAACATTTGAGCCATAAATTGAAATAGAATAAAATTAATTACTATCGCACCAAACCTGTGTTCTGTACTTCGTTCGGTAAAATTTTTAGTTTGTTTATTTATTTGATTTGATACATTATTTAAACTAATAACTAAGATACATATTTTTACTTTCATAAATATAATAATTCATATAAAAATATCTAGTCAATAATACGAGAAACATTAAAAGCCAAATAAAAAATTAACTCTAATATTTTTCTATAGTGAAAAAGCAAAACTACACAATCTAACATTTTGCTTCATGAACAACCAAATTAGTGGTGTGATTTGTATAAGAAAATTTTTTCCATGTTTTTCTAGGAAACACGTAGATATTTTGATTTTTCCTCATTTTGATTGGTGAATAAAATATTTTTTCAAAAATATTTTAATGTTGGTTTTTTGAGTAAAAAATATTTTTGGAATACTTTTTAATGTTTTAGCTAAAGTAGAACCATAATTCTTGAAGTTGATTTTTTTTTTTTTTAAAAAACAAACTTAAAATTTTTGTCATGATGGGGTGGGGTTGGGCTGGTAGGGGGCTAGTGGGCTGGGGGTTGTTGGTTTGGGGGCTGTAGTTGGGGGGGTGGGTAGGACAGGTTTGGAAAGAAGTTTATGGAAAATGTTTTCCTTAAATATTGAAGAACATCATTTCTTTTTAAATTTGAATAACATGAGCTATTTGAAAAACAATTTGACACAATCAAATATGAAAAATTAAAAATACTTCTTACCAAACAAAAACAAAAACTTTAAGGAATGAGTAATCATATATATATATAAAAAAGCAGGATCATGGCGGCGCTGATGCGGCATCCCGCCCCCCCCCGTCTCTATGCCTCCATTATCAATTTCTTTTTTTTTTTTTTTCATTCTTTTTTATTAAATAAGATTTTTATTAATTTTAAAAATCTTCATTCATATTTATTATTCTAATTATACCTAATAAGTTTACAACAAAACCTTCAATGATTTACATCCCTACTTAAATAATTCTCTCAACCGATTTTATTTTCTATGATTTACCCAACGATACATAATAACTATATAATGTTTCAATGAATCATTCTCAGTTTCTTATTCTTTTTTTATTAGTATAGTTTTTTTCCTCTTTTTATATTTTTTTTTCTTCATCTTTTTCATCAACATGCTACTTAATAAGTTCACCCATGGAAGCCCCTCATATTGATAAAGATCATAGATATTTTTTTCAATATTCATCAAATTTAATGCTTGCATTAGTTTGGATACAAGTTTTATGAAAATGAAGAGGAATCATAAATTTTTATTTCAAGATTTCATCACTAGATGTCATATTGTAAAAAAGTTTTTGACGTTTCTTCCAAATATTTTGAAGATTAATTCATTTCATTTATTGTTTTGAATTATTTGTTTATTAATATATACTTTCATGTTTATTCACAAAATTAATTATGAAACTCTACTAATCAACACATCGAAAGCTCAATACCATTATTTTTTTATTTTACTTTGTGCTTTTTCTTTTCTTCCTTCTCTTCTTCTTCTTCTTCTTCTTCTTCTTATTATTATTATGAATGAAGATAAAGTTATAGTAGTAGTATTTTTATGTAATTTTTTCGTTAATCTAATTAATATTCAATTTTGTCACAAGTTGAAAAACTATAATATTGCACATGATACTTTTCTTATAGCTTTGCATATTGATGCCTAGAAATAGTAGATTAGTTTATCATATTAAAAAATAGTCATACTAAACAAAAAATAATTAATCCTTTTTTTAGTACTTTTAAAAATTTAAATAATAATACATGATTTAATGAAAAAATGAAGAAAACTTTCCCCTTAGTACATTAACTATATTAAACTAAAAAGTGTAATTTATTTAACTTCTCTTAATTAATTGAAAATGATGATACATAAAAAAGTGATGTGACATTTTATATCTTCTTTTTATTTACCTTCTTTCTGATTAAATTAATTGTTTAATTAATCATGATTCAAAACCTTTCATGTGGATAACCCCCGAAAAAGTATTAAATGTGGCAAGTTCTAATTTTTTTTTAATCTTACTTATTGCTACAAGTAATAATTTTAAAGAGATTTTTTCTATAGATTTTTTATATTTTTTCTTAGTAGTAGTTTTTATTTTTTTTATTATTCTAAATTTATAAGTGTTTATTAAGTTTTGGTATATTGCAACTGGTTTGTGCTTTTTTTTTTTCGTTCTGAAATAATAATTCTTGTGTTGCTATTTTTTTTTAATATGAATGTTTGCTTTCATATTAGATTCATGTAAATTAAAAAAATTAAGTAGAGATATTGTTAGTTGAATACTGCAAATATATACTCCTATTTACTTTGGCTTTAAATGTGTTCACATGATTTTTCCAATATATCGAAGATGATTTTCACCAAAATAAAAGTCAACCTTATATTATTTTACAAGCAATAGATCTAACGATGTAATTTTTCAGATAATAATATGAGAAGCATGACTGAATTAGTTGTATATTTCCACTCTAGGAATTTCATATGATATGTATTCTAATTTATTAAATTTTGGTTATCAATTTATTTTCGAGTAAACCTTTTTTTCATTAATATTTGTTTTTATAACACTGTTATAAATTTTATCTCCCTCCTAAAACATAATTTAGAATTTTGATCACAGCCCGCATACAAAAGAAAATTTTCAATGCAATTTTTTTTTTCTTTACATTTTTTCTAAAGATAACATACCCAAATAGCCTTATACGAAAATCAACTATAATTTAAAAATACTAAAAGCATATATATTGAACATCAAGTTATTTTGTGCAAAAATATAAAGTTTGGGATTCAATTATAATAATAGTTGACTCAAAATATTTAAACCAAAAAAATTATTCATAAATTCTAATGAGGATCCAGCGCAAGCGCGGATATGTTATTTTCAATAAAGGACAAAATATTTAGCAAAACTTGAAACAATGACATTCAAAAAAGACAAAACATTTCAAAACATTAAATAAAATAGAATAAAGTTTTAATTAGTAGCTTAAGAAAGACAATGGTTATATTTACTGCCTCTCCGTTACATACTCCTTCCGTGACTATTATTATGTGTTTGATTTATATAACTATCTATGAAGTAATTGTAATAAAATATAATATTTTATTATATTATTTCTCTAAATTTAAATCAATTTGAAGCCAATTGAACTGTAGTTTCACTAACAAAGTAGATTAGGAACTAACTATTTAGCGAAAAATATTTTTGATTTTTTAAAGTTAAGTAAGTAAAGTGAAACATTTAATATCTTACTTAATCTAATCTACAATAAAATTGACTGGCAGAGTAAATCTATTGATTTTGTGTAAATGTCGAAATGTGAATAATTTCACTAATAGAAATAAGGCTTTTGTTTGCCTAACCATGAATTAATCACAACTTTATGTAATAACAAAAAACATACTATTTTAATTCATTCAAATTGCCAGTTAATCGTCGTTTTACTTTGAAAAAACATGATAAAATACAGATCTCATAACGTAAATAAGTTTGAAGCTTCCTAATTAAAATCTGTAATTGATTTTTCTTTTTTTAATTTTAAATTGATTCTATTAACAACAGCTAATGAATTCATGACACGCATTTGATGGTGCAACTCAAATCTTCATAATAATACATATTTACCATGACTAATTGTTATTTTGAATTCAATATCGAATCTTCGACCTAAAAGCATTATATGTTGTCTCCTTAGCTTCAAAATTCAAATTAATCCTTTCATAATCAAGGAAAACACGCCTCAACATAACTTTCCATTTTCAAATTTAACTCTTCTTCTACCAGCAACCAAATCTTTTAAGACTCGTATTACAGCGGGATCGATGAGTACAACGGGCCGTATCCTCCCCACAGGTGATCCGCGGGGGCATAGGATAATAGTAAGTGTCAATGTATGAGATTTTTTCCTTAGAAACTAAAGATTGACAAAGTTGTTGCCCCAAAAGCAAGTGTTTTTTATGATTAATGTTTGCTTACTTGTAGTTAAACATTACTTTTCAACAATTCAATGCGGGAAAGATATACCCACTACAATGGATTGGATAAAGATGTCTAGGTTTGTGTTGATAAAGTGTTAATTATATTTTTGCTTGATTTGGTAACTGAGATAATTTGTGTCATATAAAGGCATATTTAATCAATACACATAATGGGTATATCATAATTATTATACTAGTTTACACTCTATAATATGAAAAAAATAATATATATTAGTACTGTATTGATATCTAGGCTGATCCTGTCAAATAAAATTAAAAAAAACGCATAATTTCATTATCAATATATATGACTACTCATAAGTAGTCATAGTTGAAACATGTTCTTCTCTTTATCTATATTTTTCTTCTCAAACTGTACGCTCATTATTTTTGTGTTGTCTATTGCTTTTAACTTTAAGCATAATTAAGTTTGTACTAATCCAATTCACAATGTTCATCAGTGTTTCAAAAAAATGTCTCTATCTTAATAATTATCAGAACAATTTTCAATATTAATTATTGTCTAACTACCCATCCAATAATTATTTTGTCTGTGACTTCGTATTCCATCAATGCAAATAACGTAAGCACAGTTGGTTTGAGACTACATCTGTCGACATCAATTAATTTCTAAGTAATGCGTCTATATTGAAAAAACATAAAATTTTACTACCAGAAATTCAGTCTCACTATATTACTAACAGTTTGAATTATGATGCCTGTTCTTTTCCTTCTCTTCCGATCCCCAAGTTTCTATTTGGATTATGACTCTGTGTGTCATAATGTTAAAAAAATAAATAGTGTTACAAATTTAATTTTAAAATTAACCTAAACCATGATTTAGTTAATAAATAATGATATATCAATATAACATTATTATATCTAACAAAATCTTAGACATATTATCTTGTCCAAAATATATATATATATATATATATATATAATATATATATTATTACTATATCTAATATAGTATATATAAGCTTTTCTTTTTCTTTCACCTTTTTTTTATTGTAAGGAATCTTTTTACATTTATTTAGGCTACTACTTTTAAACTGTTAATCTATTCTGTTAAACAGCAATATGAATCGTGGATTAATAAATTACCTAGAGATAATCAAACCATTTTAAACAACTACTTCAAGTTTTCATAATAACGTTACGAATACTCATGAGTACGAGATATCCTAAGATGTGTGATTAATAGCGCTTCTATACTTCTATTCACTTAATTAGATGAAAAGATTACTTAGAAAGAAAATTTAAAAAAATCCTTACCTATAATAAAAATAAGGAAGAGCATTTCCTTTTTCCCCCTTTTTTATTGTTTCCCCCCCTATATTTATGACAAGATAATATGTTGCCTAAGATATCTATATTAATAACTACAATGTAAAATTCTAGCTAAATAAACAATTCTAGAATAGTGTGTTTGCAATGTATTGCTAATTCTTTCGCTTAGAAATCTCTTACGGTATGATCACGTGAACATCGCCTTGTTGATACTACTGCCGGACCAAGCGAGGTATATAATAGAAAACAATTAACCATAACAAGATTTTAGTGTATACTACTAATAGGAGTAGGGTTGGTTTGGTCTGAAGTAGTGAACAAACTTAGTCAAATACAGGAATATGATGCCTAAATATGAGGTAAAAAATAAGGATATTAGTAAAGCACACACGTAATCGGACCAAGGGTTCGTAGTTCAAATCTTCTCTAGATGCATACAGACAAAGTATTTAGAGATCTACCTAACTTATCCTTTGCATAAAAGATACTAGGTTATTGATTGTTATACCAGCTATATTTCCTGAGGTTAGGACCTAGTCGATGGAACCCTCACCGACACGAGCCGCCCTTAGTTTCCTCATTACGTTGACATTAAAACTAATCATATTTGTAACGATGTCACTTGTTTACTTTAAGTTGAGGGGGTGCTCGCAGGGTTTATTTTACACTTAATCAAAACCCCTTTGTTAGTGTGTATTTGGGGGAAATATTGGGGACTAAATATAGAAGTAATAAAGTATAATGATATCACTGTCTGAACCAGTTTTCCTTGTGGGAACATCCCACACTCACGTAGTTTGTGGTTTTACTGATACGGCTGAACCTTGACTGATGAACTTTTCCCTCGCATGAGCGAATGTTTGGCCGCCTCTCAGACTTGAATTCCATGGCTTCGCGAAAATTTGTGCGAATTTTCAGTGGCTAGAGATATCATACCCACCTAGAGCTTGTCCTTATTAGAATCGTCAACAGAAAAAAAGTTTTAGATTATGATGTGTGAATAAACAAGTTTCTTATGGTGCGATCGAGCCCTACTTCTATCGGAGGTTGTGTTCCCTTTGACGGTCTTATTCGGCGTTTTGGGCAAAGAGTTAAATGTTGAGTGTTTTGGAGGCAGCCATTCTTCACCCTAGGTGGACATCATATTGGTATACCCGGTCTGCTCACAATATCTACAATAAGGCTCTATTGGCCAACTATTCATCAAGATTGCTCATGAGGTCCGCCACGAACCTGTTAACACAGCTGCCAAGAAGATGTGTATTTACAAGAAAGCCAGTAGCCTCCCTTTAAATCCATTCTTGTGATTGGTTTTTAGGTTGTGGGGTCTTTTTGACTTTTGTGTCCTTGTTTGTGAGTTCTCACTCATTGATCAATATACATTCTATATAGTCAGCGGTTTGTTCATTCTCTAACATTGGGTAGAACAATAGCTATCATAAACTCGCAAATATTTGATGGAAGAAGTGTCACCGCGTTCTTGACGAAAAAATATATTTCCCATTTGGGCACCCCAAGGGCTATAATTAGTGATGGGGGATCCCCAATAAATTGATTATAAGGAAATATTGGAGAAATAGGTGTTTCTCCATAAAGGTGGTCATTCCTTTCCATCATCCTCAAACTAGTGAAAGTAGGTGTACAAATAGATCCAAGCATAAAATTTTGTTCGAAAATGGTGAAGACGTCTAGTAGAACGGGTATTTGTTCAAGGTATACTTGATCTATGCTCTTTGGGCCTACCGGACCGCATACAAGACTCCCAAAGGTATTCCCCACTATCCACCAGTTATAATGGAAGGCTTTTATCACTTACGCAGTCTAATTAGATGCATAAAGCCTGTGGGCAATGAATAAGTTGAAAATGGTTGGAAAACGAATGCTGCATGAACAGAGGTTAAGTGAGTTGAATGAGCTCAATGAAATTCTCCTAAAATATGTTGAAAGTTTAGCCTCTAAAAGAAAAGAATAAAGAATCCATTGACCAAGTAAACATAATTGAAAACGCTATTTTTATGGTTGGCGTATTTTGGTTTCTTTTACATTTCAATTCATGTTGCGCTTGTCTTTGGTGTGGAATATAAAGTCCCAAATGGACTGGCCCTTACTTATCACCCCAACTATTCATATTCAATTCTATCACGGATCTGGGTTTGAGTTGGAAACAGGAAGGTGGCAGTTTAGGTGAACACACAACAACTCAACATCTAATCTAGGTCAACATCTTGCTTAAATGTCAGATGAAATGATCAAGGCCATACGCATCTTGATGGAAGTCTCAGTATCAAGTGTCCTCCGTCTTGCCGCGACATTAAATCAAGCGCGGTTTGGAGGCCGCCCCAATACATTTATTCTCTATTCTCTAACCAATATATCTTTTTTTTAATATATACTTGCTTGGAATAGTTGCATTTTTTTCATTTTTTTTTTGTTAGAAGTGTTTGGGTTATAGCATGTTTAGAGAGTCCCGTGTCCGAAAGAATGTCCAGAAATACAAAAATAATAGCTTTGTGGGTGTTAAATAAATTTCGCAGGCAGCACTCACCATAAAATTGGTCTGCAGAACTCATTGAAGACCATCAACGGACCGTCAACGTCGCCTGCAGGACCGTCGCAACATCCATCGTGCCCAGGTATGTTTTATTTTTTTCCTTTTGATTCTAATTAGCGCCCATGACGGACCGTCATATACTTTTAAGACCCGGCAACGGGGACTCGTCACACATACTCGTTAAACTCCGACCCGCCCAAACTAACCGCCAATATTAAAAGTTTTTAAAACCTTTTAAATTCGCCCACCATCTTACCCCCACTTCTAAAATACCGTTTCTTTCTTATCTTCGTTTCCCATCACTTTACCCCAGTTAACTCCTATTCAACTACCTAACTCATCTCTCTTTCCTATCACCAAAACATCATAATTCCCCCATCCCTCCCCAAATTCCCCCTATCTTCCATCTTCCAATCTCCCTACTTCTCAAGTAATCTTCCGCCGTCTAACATTTAAACTATTCTTCCTTCTGATCACCATAGTTGTGTGCCTTAACTTTGTTTTCATCTTTCCTATCATGTATTGATTCTGATATGTATCTCATCTACATCTCTTTCTTTTTTTTCTCCCCATGCTACATGCTTGATTCTGAATGTTAGTCTTCGATTAAATTTGACCACTATGGCATGACTACGAACTCTAACCCTACCGTTAATATCCGACTGACTAAGAACGTCACATGTAAACAGAATGGGGGTGTTGTTTGACATAAACTAAATCAAATATAGTTGGTGTAGGTGTTGACATAATTTTTTTTCTGTCGTTCTCTGACCTAGGTTGATATAGTTCCAACAAATTGGACATGCTAAACTCGAGAAATAATGTGCCTTAGGATTGGTCTACTATGCTGGGTATTGGGTTAGAAATTTTTGGGGTTATAATTATCTTTTGATTAGAATTTAGGGGACGATTGAGGGTCACCCCAAGTTCTTTCACACTGAAGGACAGAACAGCCCCATCGATGACCGTCATGAACCTCGACGGACCCATCAAGGGATCTCATCCCAGCCCATTCCTTTATTTTCCTCTAAGTGTCCCGTGGACACGACCTCTACGATAGAACTTCGGGCGCTACGACTGTCCGTCGTTGTGCAAACCGTCGCACTTGGTTCAGAGAACCCTATTCCGAAGGTCCCCTAGAAAATTTTCTCCAAGTGGTCCAACGACGGACCGTCGTGCCCTTCGATGGTATGTCCTGCACAACCGCCTATTTCTTGTCTGAGACCCACTATTCCCGTAAGGGTTCATCAAAATCTTTTCGTTTTCTAACTATCATTGGCCCTCCGAACGGACCACTTCACTTACGTCTCTGGTCCGTCCTCCAAAACCCGTCATTGTTGTACCAGAGACCCTATTCCTAAGGGTCCTCAAATACATCATTTCTCCCTCAAAGTGTCCAAGACGGACTCTAATGACGGACCTGTCGTTCTCTGTGTCATATCTCCATCGATGGTCCGTTCTGCACAACTGTCATGATTGTTAGAGACTTTCTTTCTAAGAGTCTCCAATAAATTTTCTTAAGTATTTTATGACGGAACGCCATCACGGTCCGTCATGCTCACGATGGACCGTCAACCATTTCGTCGTCCATAATAGAACTATAACAATACCATTTGGTTTTATGTTTTTGTATTCTTCTTTGCATGTCTTTTTTATTTCTACTGGTACTAATTGTTGTTCTTTTCACGTACTAATACAAATGGCACCAAAGCTAGATCGCGCGTACGCACAATGGCGCTCAAATTCCATCGCCCCATCTGCCCAACTAGTCAATGGCTATGACGATGAGCGTGACCCTGAATACGTTCTTCCAGGCATTGTCACTCCTGCACGGGCTGCACATACAACCAGAGCCATCCCCACAAAGGTGACGCCCGACGTAGTCACTACCTCCCAGTCTGAAGAGGAGCGCTTACTGACTAGAACGCCTTCTGGGTCTGCTACATACTCCAGCGATGCTTCCGGTTATGAGGAAGTATCAGGTTCATAAGAAGTCTCCATGTCTGAGGAGGCTTCTCCTCCAGCCACAGCATCCCAATCCGCCTCGTCTTATGAGGCTGATAGTGCTGTTTCCACTCCAGCACCATGACTGGCTTCCCCGCCCCCTTTTACCCCGCACCAGCCCAATCGGTGGTGTGTTGAGGGATTTGCGTGTACAAGACGGCCGAATCTTCCGAATGATAAAGGGTGTGTTATGACCACTATGACGCAACCTCACTAGAGAGGACGGTCTTATTGGGAGTCTCCCCACCTGTCCGGCAATTCATTCAATTGCCTCGTTCACTAGGTACTTCTAAATTGACATCTCGGATGTGGTTCGACCGTGAAGGCATTGGTTATAAGATTTTCTACGCCTTATATGAGGCAACTCTCCAATCCTCGATAGACAGGCGGACTGCCCCCGCCAAACACGCCCCGCTAGAGCATATCTGATTTCACGGCAAGCGGGTGGAAATGTCCTTGGCAGCTATCGAGCGGTCTCCATATAGAGAGAGTGTTGATGCCAACCGGATTCCTCTAACTGCCGAGTTCGAATTCCGGTGGAAACTGGTTAAAGATGGACAGTTCCTGCGTGAGCCAGATTTGAGAGAGACCACTAATAAGTTCATTTCGTTGTATATGTCTGTTGATGGCGAGGCTGCTTACTGGGTACTCAAGCCGGAAGGAGCCATCAATAAGGCTACCCTGACCTTCACGGCCGAGTTTTTGTGGTTGATAATCGCCACTACCTTTCCCCCACTTCTGCAGACAATATTGTCACATGCGATCGCAATTCTGATGGCGGCGATGATAGCAAGGTTCGAGGTGGACTTCGCTTGGATTCTTCAAATGTTCATGCATGAGATGGCCTTCAAGGTCACTACTACTTACCCATTTCCGTGCATGGTGTTTGCTTTGTGCAGGTATGCAGATGTGCTTATTTGGCACATTCATCAAATCAAGTCCCCTCCGGGCACTATTGATATAGGCCTTATCAGGGCTGAGGCCAATGTGTTGGCTCCAAACAGAGGTCCCCGCCCGAAGGTACCTCCACTTCATGAGAACCTGGCGGACAGTGTAGAGCAAGATCATGCGGCTACCCAGGCTACATCTGAGCCCACTGACCCCACCTCGGTCGAGTCTATCCCGGGTGGTAGCACCGCTCTGAGCTCCTCTCGCTCGACTCCCTTCGCCACTCTAGTCCCACTTGCTAGTGTATAGAAACTTGAGGCCCAAATGGCCATGCTTCTGCATCACATCCAGCCTTGGATGTAGAGGTCTATTGCTAAGGCGGAGGAGTGCATGGAGCAGAAGAAGGCCCAACACATGGAGAGGAAGATCATGGAGGTTCATCAACACCTGGACGCTTTTGAGTTGTGTGTGCTAGACCGGCGAGCCCCTTCGGTGAACATGTCGACCCTTCAGGGTGTTGTAGAGAGTTGAGAGCAGACGTGGACACGATTCTAGAGCCTAGGGTGCCCGAGTCTAAGGCCCCTTCTACATAGCCTCATCGGGATGGATATGTTTTGCCGCCTTATTAACACGTTGCACTGCACTACCTCCACTACGAGAGAAGCCAAGAGACGAGAGGTCGAAATGGGAATGAGGCTAGGGCACAAAGAAAAGGGGAGCGCCGAGAGTGGGAGGCTGCGAGGAGAGCCTTATTGTGATGACGAGGGCTTCGTCAGTAGGTGAGGGCTTCTAAGTTGCTATTGGGGCGTCTACTCCAGAGTTGGTGAAGTAGAGAAGAGCACGAATGATGAGTGCTCTATGGTTAGAGAGGCACTTTACTAAGGGGTCAGACTACAGAGGGAGTGGTTGTTCCTGGACACCAGAGCCCACCACCGTGTTGATCGACGGGCACTTTGCGCCTCAGGTTGCGTCACTAACACTCTATTATTTGGATTCTTTAGCTTGGGACAAGCATATTTCTTTTAGTTGGAGGTGGGGGGGTAAAGGAGAAGCTGTGAGCGATAGGAGTGAAGTCTGAGAGCCCAACTCATGATCCTATTTGGGGTTTTTCTTGCCTGGATTCTTTTTCCCCAAGAGAATGATTTTTATGTTGAACCGACATGTTATAGTCTTGTGTACATAGTATAACTATGAAGCATGATGACTAAAACAGAAATGTATCTTGATGTAATGGAAAATGATCATGACTAGGCATTTTGTAATGATAATGGGTGGTCTCAGATTACATAGAGATAACACACTACATGACCTGAAATCTAGACTAAACTAGTGTCGATAATCTGGACTGTAGAGTACTGAGATGTCATTGAGTGTGAGGAAAATTTGAATAGTCCACTATCGTATTGAGATTAGAACATGCCTGGTTTAGTCTTGCTAAAAGTAAGTGTAATCGACAATTAGGGGAAAGGATCATAGACCCTGTTCAATATAGACAATCGTAGCCTAAACAAAAGAAAGCAGAATGAAATTAATCACTTTTTCATCCAAATGATTGAGAATTAAAGAGACCTTTATTTTTCACCCCAACTGATCTTTTGGGGAATCATGTGTGGCCATGGTTCCTCCTTGGACTGTGCCCCTCCGACTTATGCCAAAAGCATAAATAAGATGGAGGGTGGCTTAAGCAGAAGAAAAAAAACCTTGTCGTGTCCCTCCTGACCCAACTTTGGTTTCTGTACTTTGACTCATGGAAAAGCCATGAGTTGAGGGGGGGTATTATGAGGAATGCTACGGAAAGTGGGATTTGAAAGAACAAAGAGAGAGAAGAACAAAGAAAGTGATTCAAGAAAAGTTGAAAGAAAAGTGAAATAATTCTTTTTTTGAAAATGTGAAAATACAAACAAGAAAAGAAAAGAGTCACTTACACAAAATAAGAAAGAGGAAAATAGCAAAGTGAAAGAATATAAGAAAATTAAGAAATATGTCGGTATAAAATAAAGGTAGGACACTTAATCGATATGTCAAGCAGGCCAACAAGTTACTAAAATATACCTAAATATACCCTACCTGACCCTAAGCCTATGTTACAAGCTAAGAAGTCCTTATTGTGATCACAAGAGTTAATTACGGCGAAATCTTAAAAGTAGTGAAAATAAGGACAAGGATATGGCAATATGTTATAGGGAGTTGCGAAGTGTTTGAGAGCGAATGGAATGCTGAAAATTAATCTTATACTCAACTGAAATCATTATGTGAAAAAATGAGGTTTATTTTGAAGGAGGAAACTAGTTTATAATCCGAAAAAAATTAGCAACGAGGTGTGAAGATCGACGAAGATAGGTGTCAGTTTGTGGGGTGAGTCTGTGTCATGATCTGATCCACAAAAATTCAAGCCTATAGGATAGCATGCCATACATAATGAGAATAATCAGATTGATAGACAAATGATTGAGGCAGCTAAATATGATACTCTTGTACAAAAATTTTTTAGGGAGCATGTGCGTCGATTGAGACAAAACAACAAATGTAAGTGAGGGTGTGATGTATCATGGATCACGGTATCTTCAATGCCTTTCTTAAGTTTGTGTGTCTAAAAGTCTTTTTGTATTGATTTTTGAGTAGTTTTTTGTTTATTCTTGGGATATCTGTCCCAAAGGAGAACACAGAGATTTTGAGTGAAAGTGCAGAAGTGACCACATACGGACACCACGCCAGTCCGTCGTGACTGTGGACTGTCGTAGGGTAGGGAAAAATATCGTGAGAAAGAAATAATAGGCTGAAGGAAGGAAGTGGCGGAATTCAAACCAAAGTGGGGGACTATGAAGCTCACGATGGGACGTCATTAGCCACGATGGTCGTCCTGCACCATTCTTGTCAAGGTAACAAAGATTCCCAGTACGAACTTCGAAGTCTAGTGTATGGAACGAGTCACTCTATGGACCTCGTGCTTAAACGGTCCGCAGAACTGTCCATTGAGGGGTAGAAAAAGAGGTGAGTTGATGAAGGAATAGCAAGCAGAAAATTGTAGGCTATGTATGGAACGACGGATATAGCCAGGCGGTCCTCGTAGTTCACAACGATCCGTCATGAAGGCGTCGACCTGGAGCGTTTTTGGCAGATTGGATCCTTAAATATATTTCTTGTTTATTAGTTTTGTTTTATTATAAATAGTCAAAAAACTAGTTTGGGGACGATCTTGGGATTTTTTACAGTTTAATGTCTAGTATTGTGAACTCGTGATGTGGAGTATTTGATATTGCTTTTCCGGAATGATATTGGTTGTATTTTGTATTGTGATTTATTTATGGGAATTTGTTCATCTCATCAAAGTTAGTGCATGAATTATTAATTATCAATATGAATTGTGTGCTTATTGCATATGTAACTAACACTCCAGATTGGGTTGTTGGGAACCATGGTAAATAACAAGGTAAAATCTAGCTAAAATAACATTCTAGAGTAGTGGTCTTTGCATTGTATGGCTAATTCTTTCGCTTCGAAAATCTTTTAACGGATGACACATTAGAAACTCGCTTCTCTTATTTCTATTGCCGGGACCAAGGAGGTCGATAATAGGAAAAGATTATCAACATATATTTGTGTATTACTATTATAGGCTAGTGTTGTTGTATGAAAGTGTAACAACTTAGTAAATATCGAATATGATTGCTTAATTGAGGTAAAGTTAGGTGTAGTAAAGCAAAACACGTAGCCCGACCAAGGTGCGGAGAGTGAGATTCTCTAGATGTCGGACCAAGGAATAAGAGAGTACCTAATTTATCACTTTGCCATGCAAGATACGTAGGATACGATGTTATAGCTAGAGTAATGAGTTAGGAGCCAGTGGGGAACACTTATGCCTAGTACTCTCATGACTTGAAGTTTTAAACTCCAATCTTTGAAACTCGTCCACTTATTTACTTTAATTAGCTAATGCTTTTATACTCAAAATCACTTTACTTATTTTTTCGGGAAATTAAGTTGATTAAGTAGAAGTAATATAAAAGAATAAAGTTAAGTCTAAACCATTTTCCTCGTGGGAACGATATCAACCTCACTAGTTGGGTTCTTTACTTGATACGATCGCTTTCTACTTCGCTTCGAGAAGTAAATTTGAGCGTATCAGATAGGAGCCGCAGATTGGAGCCTCGATGGAACCTCACGTAAGTTCTCTCTCATCACTTCATCTCGTTGAACTACCCATGACGTGATTCCCTTATAGTCCAGAATATGTAGGATTTCCAAAACACGGACTCGGTCACAAAAACTTTCTTTCAAATGAGAATTCGGTCAAAACTTATAGTGTTGTCTACTTTTTTTGTTGCAAGCTCTTCGAGCCTTCTGTCAAAGGGAGGCAAAATATAGACACATAATTTTTTACCAAACCAATGTTTTCTTTCACACGATTTTAATGCTGCAATTTGTACAAATAATAAAAGAAATATCTTTTGATATTATTTTATTAAGTAAAGATATGAAAACATAAAAAAAATGAATAACATTTGCAGATTAGAAAGAAAAGAAATTAAACAAAAACATTAGATAGTTTAAACTCAAGTTTTAAAGTTTAATAAATTGGTAGTGATTGAATATTTCCGTTTTTAGTTACAATATTAACTTTTAGATATTTTTATTAATTCAAATACGTTGTTATTATTATTATTATTATTTTATTCTTATTATTATTACCACAAAAATCTGTTAAAATATATAATAATAAAGTAATTAACATGGAGGAAACTACCAACTACCAAAAAATACCCCATACCCAATAACAACGTACATTTCCCCAATTCCCCCAACCACTTATAAGTTATAACACCCCTATACATACTACAATACTACCGCAACACAGGCACACAAAAAAAAAATACAAGAAAAGAAAAAAGAAACGCCAACAATTCAACAAACCAACATACAGAGATATACGAAAAAGATTAACAATACGAAAAAGAAAAAAAAAAAGACAACCAATAAAACTATTTTTCTCTTCCTTCTAGTTACAAAAAATATAAACACAACCTGAGAAAAAACGCAAAGGTTAAGTTTGAGGTTTGTTCTCGTGATTTTGAATTTATAATTTTTAAAAATAATTTTTTATTTCGTGTTGATTAATTTTAACGAAAGATACACTGATTTTCATGGTATGGTTTGATTTCATAATTATATAAGAGGTTATTCAAATGTTATAAAGTTATTAAAATGTTATGTGCATTTAGCCTTGTCATTATAATATTGAAATACATTTGTATATTTGTATCGTTAAATTTGGAGTAAAATGTGATATAATATATAATTGTTTCTTGTTCACTAATTGAGGATTCAATATTTTTCTTTATTCGCTCTACTCTATTAAGCCGAGACATGACACTTATGAATTGCTATTAACTAATTAAGTTTCTCAATTCACATAGTTTTGAGTTATTCGTAGGTGGCATAATTTAAAAAGAGACTAAGTAAATTATTCATTAGCCAAATGCATTTTTTGACACAACATAGTCTCAATCATCTATGGTATTTTAGATTTTTGGTATTCTATATAAAATGAATCTAATGCTAGCTTCAAATTTTCTGTAAATACTAAAATTTATATTATTATTTTTTGAAAATAAAGGAAACTTTTAAGATTTCATTAATTTATGACATTAAATTTCGCTTATAACTTGAAGAAGAAGCCATATGTATTTGATAAGAACCTTTGTTACACATTTTCGAACAATTAAAAAACTCGAGGATTCCTAAACTTTTCCCGTGGTTAATAAAAAAATTTATTCAAATTTATAGTTCGGAGATCAAATAAAAGTTATTTTCTTGGAACATCATGACTTTAATTGGAAAACCCTTTCCACCTGTCGAAAATAGAGGTGTGACACTTTGACTTGAACTGTATATATGCCTAACATGTAAACTTATCTTAGTGCTATTATCACCATCTGCTAGTGATGGAAATGCGAAATGATGGATTGGTTTTAATTTATTGATTCTTACTCACTAGGTCATTTGAATTTGAACCAGAATCTTGATCCAATTTGATCAAATTTAATATGATCGTTTTGATTCTTCTTAATTGTCTCTAATTCAATTATTTTTCTTAATTATCCTCTAATTTAGCCGTCTATTTGGAATTGTCTCTAGTTATTTTTATTCTTTTAATTATGATGTGTTTTGTTTCTTTATTCGTACAAATAATATTTCTCAAAGTCATTGTCTAATTCTGTGTTTCATGATTTGGATTGGACGTGACAGTTTTGTGTATAATACTATCTGCTACACTATAGGTAATAGAACGGTAAAAGAAATTACAAGGGTTAACCCTAATTTCTAATTATGCCGACCTATTACCTACCCAAGAGTTTTTGTTTTATCATGAAGATAAATTATGGGCCCGTTTGGATAGGTTAATAAAAACAGATTTAAAAAAGTAATTTTAAATGTGCTTGAAATGAAACTTACTTTTTAAAATAGAGCAGTTATTGCGTTTAGATAAAAAAGTGCTGAAGTTAAAAAAAATAGTTGTTGAGTGTTTGACAATAAATGCATGCTAAACAGCTTTTTAAATCAAAATGTATGAAATCCTTAAAAGCTGTTGTTAAACATATAAAATTAATTAACTTCATATTTTACAGCCATAAAATTTATTTTTGTATATTCAAATATTCAGTCTCATCACAAATTACTTATAAAAGGAGTGTATAAAACCTTATTATAGATTTAAAGATATATATTTGAATAGAAGATCAAAGAACGCGTTAAAGATTTAGTTTAGTTTAGTCATAGTAATAATAAGTGTCTATCATTCACATATTTCTTTATTATCACAAATATTTATAAGAGGAATATAAATTTTTTATTTAAGTAAGGTGACAATATTTACCATTTTAACATATATAATTTTGAATAGGATCATTGAAGATTAAGATGTTTTTTATTGTCATTCATTAATAATGTAATTGTCTATCATCTATAGTTGAAAAAGGAAAAATGAGAAGTGATGGTGTAGGGGTTATGTGGGTAATGATGATTGTATAAAAAATATTAAGGGCAAAAAGGTTTAAAAATGTGGTCACTTTAAAATAGCTTATAAGCTAAAAAAATAAAAGCACCCCTCACACAATTTTAATTTTGGCTTAAAATAAGTTTTTTTAAACTTAACTAAGTTATTTTAAGTTTATCAAACAACAAATAAGTAAAAAAACAGCTTTAATTTCAGTTTGACCAGCTTGTTAAGCTGAGCCAAAACATGCTATAGTTTAGTGATATGGGACTAGATTGATGTGGTTATATTTTAAGTCAAAGATTTCAATAAATTTGAATCCTATTATTAGTTTCTATGACCAACCTCAAATAAAAATATTTCTACGATGGAAGAGGGAATTGATAATATTGTTGGTTTAATTTCTTAAAGAAACAAACATTTCTAGCCTCGTTTATCTCTTATGAATTGATTCAAATCTTTAGTTTTTTCATCCCTATAAATCAACTTTATTTTTTTCTTTTTTTGGGGTAGATTGACTTATGTGTGACCTTTATAATTTTTTTGTATCTTTTGAGTTTTATATTCTTTCCTTGCGTATTTATTCTCTTTATTAATTGTTGCCTCATTATTAATATTAATTTTTATAGAAAATTAATTTTAATTATAATAGCAATAAATAAGTTTAATTTGTTGCATTATAACTTAAATTTTTCTGCTAATTAAATAATTGTTTTTTATTATCTTAGTCAAGTTTTCTTAAATAAAGTTTCATTTATTTGAGATCAGATTCTTCAAAATTGATCCAATTTATACACCTGTTGTCTAATTTTGACTTGCTATTCCACATAAATCATTCAAACATTGCAGATCAGAACTTTATAAAGTAGTAGTAAAGTGTTTTAGCCTCTTCTCCATTTCACCATAGTAATCATAACTTTTTCAAAGGCTCAATGGTTTAAATCCCAATGGGATTGAAACCACCATTAGAGTCTCTAATTAGTTAATACTACCATTATGAATAAAAAACATTATATACAACGCCCTTTATTGAGTTTTGCAGATTCGCAACAAGCTAATACTCTGATTTGGTACTAATGACCACCCTAAGCTCTGACCAGGTGTAAGTACACAAATCTATTGAATTTACTTCAAGGATTAGCTTAAACATACTCTGCATAATCAGAAAAAGTCTTGAGTTTTGAGGCTTATATTATTTGTATTCTTGTATCTGTCTCCTTATGTATGGTGTGCCCTGCTTATCTAGTGTCATGATCGAAGTCTAGACCCCTGACGAGACCGGCGTCGTTGACCTCGCAGAGGTAGTAGACAAGACTACTTAGTCATTCTTCTTCGTCTAGGGTTAATTTTAGTGGAAAATTTGAAATTTTTGTGGTCTTAACAGACCTACTAAACATTCTATTAGATTCATAATTGTTCACCATTCACCATTACAATTTTTAAAAAATATCAAATGAAAGAAATAGTTTAATAATAGCACTAATGGTATACTTGCAAAATGGAACAATACAATGTATGAAACAAAAGCGGAAGAAATCTAGTGGAACATACTCACTAGCTCATCCGATAACTTAAGATAAAATATATAATGGGCAAGATCCTCGAAAAAACCAAAAACTAAGGGCCTCTACCAAGTTCGGATGAATGCTACACGTCGGAGAAGGTTTCAGCGTCAGACACAAAGGCTTGCATGAGTAAGAATTGCTCTTCATAACAACATGATTATGGAAAAGTCAAGTCAGTGGACTTGCCAATGGGATTAGGAAAGTTGGTGAGCTTTTCCAAATGTGGATTAGGAAAGTTAGTAACTTTCAAAATTTTGATTAGGATAGTCATTGCCATGAGAGTAATATGGCATATATACTTATCATATTGCATACAAACATACATCTTGCACCTAAGCAAATTAACATAGTGCCATCGCAGATAACATTTGCATATCATTCGTTTATTGCATGAGACATTGGAATCATGGGCTTGACATCAAATTTCTCAAAAATATTGAGGGTCAACTATGCGGACCTCAACTAGGGAGTCTTCTAGCAAAAATCAGAGTCTGCTTCATTCATTCATACGTACTTAATTTCATTTAGTTCTAGGTGTGTGAACACCAGCCTAGACCTCGGATGTAGTTTAGATGTCTCGGGCTGTGCAATGATCAAGAATGACCTAGTGTCATTATTTAAGTCTATCTCACCTTTTGATTATCCAATCCTAACACCTTTGGTATCACTCATTTCATTATGTGCATCACTTGAGGCTGAGCTTATTCATTCATAGGGAACTTTAACATTAATCGACATAGATCATGTAAGCATCATGAAATCTAGTGTCTCCCCTCACCGAAAAGAGGTGGAATCACCGGCAAAAGTGATCCAAAACATGCTACAATACATGGGAATTGAACCCCGCCAGATCACTATATTAGCAGTATAGGTTCGAAGACTATGAGATATAAGGAGACCCATACCCGACATGCCGGACAGTCTCATATCATGAGAGTTACGTGAACCTCCAACCTTTCCGAAAGAAGGCATCACCGCTCATAGCTAGTCTATCGGTGCTCAGTATAAAGTTCCATTACATTCAACTCATACGTCATGTAAGATGTCTTCTAGTATGAGGACATCATAGATCAATAGATGATTTCTCATCTCATCATTAGTATTAAGTGTGTTAATCTTAATACTTTAATTAGAATGTTCATAGAGACTGATCTCTTCATTAAATTTATACTCTCATAGGTGAGTACATTTTGGTAATGTTTACTTAGGCTCATTTGAGATTGCTCTCATCTTTTACATTAGCCTTATATCATGTTATCACCACATTCATTAACATTAGAACATTTCCCCTTCATAATTACTCACCCCATTTTACAATGAATGTTCCATATCAATCAAATGCCAAATGCCTTGCCATTAGTGTGTTTCACACTCTTACTTAACCCCTTCGGGGTTTTTAATATCATTTTCACGTTGTTTCATTTCATCCTTTCTTTTTTCCATTTCATAATTTCATTGTTCATTTCATCATTTCTCTTTAACTCTAATCATGTGACAATGCACTGGTGGCCAGTTAAGTGTGGTTTTACACTCTTACTTAACCCTTTTATACGTTTACTCTTTTCATTACATACATCTTTGGTTTTCACTATTTAAACGTATGATAGACTTATTGGTATACATACAAGCCATGAGTGATTCATGTCTTCGTTCGTTTCAGTGATTCATATCTTCCACTTATGCACTTTTTGTATGTATGCCAATATCTCGATTCAATTCTAAGGTAGGCAAAATTTTTCTTAATTTCTTGAATATTTGAGTTCGTATGACTTATGTATCAATACCAATTTGGGCACGGGAACCGGTTTCAAATCCTTGGACAACACTTCACATTTTTTCTTTTATTAATTTCCAGTCCACATGACATTAGGACTTAGATCGAGCCCCACATCACATTTCTTTTTTATTATTTCCCTATCTTGGAAATCTCTTTCTGGGCGACTGGGCGTGGGTTCGACCCCCCCAGAAACCTTGTTTTTTAACCTTTTTTTTAAATTATTTCCTCTACTATGTCCAGTTGGCCATGATGTTTGTGGTTTCAGACCCCCAAACATCTCTGTTATTTTTTCTTTTAAATTCGCATGTACTGCCTGGAGGTCATGGGTTCAATTCCCACGCCTCACATTTCTTTTATTTTTATTTTATCTTAAATCTCCTTTACCGCCTGGAGGTCCGTGGGTTTGATTCCCCACGACTCCAACTTATTCTTTCTTTTTCTTTTTCATTTTTTCAATTAAGTCCTGATTGGGGAGAGGGTTTTGTTCGATCCCACTCCTCGTCAATTCTTAATTTTCATATGTTATTTCCGCCAGGAGTACCCAGTTCGATCCGCCCTCAACCCCATTTTTCTTTATTTCACCTTTTTTAGGCTTTTCCGAGTGAGGTCGTGATTTTTTTTTCTTTTTCTTTTTTTTTTTTTTTTTTTTTTTATTTAGGTTTGTTTTTTTTAGTATCTTTTTTTTTTTTTTTTTTTTAAGTTTTTTTTTTTTTTGTTTTTTTTTGTTTTTTTTGTTTTCGAAAATTCCAGTTTTTTTCATCTGGTTTTAGTCGAACATTTACACGAATTCCATAGGGTAATTCGACATCATTTAACACATTTTAAAGGTGCCAATTTTTTCATCGATTTCGTTTAGCAAGAGATTGTTTACTTTAAATAAGCCACATTTCATCTTTTATGAACATCACTTATTTTACACTAGGTTTTGCCACGTAAAATATAACCATAATGTTACATTTACACATTGGTAGCCTCACCGAGACCCTAGTCAATAGTCACATTTCCTGCACAACACCTCATGCACAAGTTTTCATTCATATGCTTTTCAAATAAGACAAACATAAACTTATTCATCAGAAAATTGTAAACGACTGTTTAGTCCTTTTTGAGGCAGGAATTTTATTCTGGCAAAAATAGGCCCGGAGGCGACGACCCCAACACGAAGGACCGTCATGTTGCAGAACGGACCTCGCAGGTTCTCGTTTCAAACACTTGGGAAAAATCTGAAATTTGGGTACTGAAATCGCCTCGCCCTGAACTTCGTAACGAATGGCAGGACGTACCGTCTCAGGTGGACGGACCCGTCACATCATTCCCTTCAGTGGAAATCCACTCTTTTGGACCTTTGCGACGACCTGCAGGACGGACCGTCGCAGGCACGACGGGCCGTCTCAGGTTTGCGCATCCCGTCTTGGGTTCGGATTTCTTTATATACTTTGTAAGGGACGTTTTTGACTATTTCCTCTTTATTATAACGTTAGAGGGTTATTGTTAATAAGTCCTAATTTACATTGGGGTTAAAAGAGGTAACCTTAAGTTTAATTCTTGGGTTATTAATGCCATCTTTTATTTTTAATTATATGTTAATTAGGGGTAAAGGAAAGAGGTTTTGAATAAGAAAATAGCGAAAGAACAAAGAGAGACAGAAAAAGAAGAAGAGAACCAGTAGAGAGAGAGAGAGACTAGAGGTGCAAGGATTTTTAGAAATAGCGTGTTGATCACATTCTTCGGTGGAGGTAGGTTATGGTTTTTTTACACTATTCGTAGTAAACGCTTAATTACTTTGCGAATGATATGTGTTGGGTAGTATATAGAGATCTTCCCCTTTATGCTTAATTGTGTGTATGCATGAATGTGATTTTAATATATATATATAATATGATTGTGATGAAACAAAGCATGATGAAGCTATTGAACCAATCTTGATAGAAACCTAATCTCTTTTTTACTGATATGCCTTGGTATAAAAGAGCTTGATGAGCTGAAGTATGAGATGATGACGCCTTGGTATAAAGAAGGCTTGTATGATTAATAGAATGAGATTAGTGGACGGAGTGTCACTACCGCACAGTATAATTAGTGGGACGTGTGTCACGAACCCCACACGTAGAGTAGGGGATCGAGTGTCACGTACGAACATAGACTTAGTGGAACGGGTGTCACGAACCGACACGTAGATGTAGGATCGGAGTTGTCACTACCAACACATAGATTAGTGGGACGGGTGTCACGAAACCGACACGTAGATGAGGGATCGGAGTGTCCACGTACCGACCATAGAATTAGTGACGGGTGTCACGAACCGACACTTAGATGTAGGGGATCGGAGTTCACGGACCGACACAATAGATTAGTGGGACGGGTTGTCAAGAAACCGACACGTAGATTTGTAATGGGATCGGAGTGTCAACGTTCCACACATATAGTAGGGGATCGGAGTTCCACGTACCGACACAAGAGGAATAAGATGTGAATCTTGAAAGATGACCATATACTCAATCTAAAGAACATGGTACCCAAACGAGTATGGTATGGATGGCTTGAGTGCCTATAGATATTATCGTTGATATTATAAATGATGTTTTTGTGCTTGTGCTATTACATGTTAATAATATTAGATTGATTTTTTGATATATCTGAGATATATTGCTTTCTATTTGAGTTGGTCCGATGATATCTACTCCTACTTGTGGTTTACTGACCCCCCTACTTACTTTTATGTTTTCTTCTTGTATATTGTTGTATGTCAGCAAACGGGCCGTCATCTTCGACTCAACAGTAATTCTGAGCCAGTTCTTCATCACACCGCACACCGGATCTTCAGGTGAGCTATGCTTCTTCTAGCTTGACGGATCTCCTTCCTCATGTCATGATGGCCTTGAAGTTCGCATAGACTACTAGCTTTTTTGTTTTAGCTTTCTTAAATACTCTTAGTTTAGTAACTTGATTCCATAGATGTTCTTGTGGTTATGACTTATCCAGATTTTGGGGGAAATAATAGATGTTGAATTTTAGAAGTTATTGATTGTCTTTTATTTATGAAGTTTAATCTCAAGTCTTTCCCTTCCGCATTTGCTTTATGTTTTATATTCAACTGGAAATGCTAAGGTTTAGATTGGTTGGTTCGCTCCAATAGAGGGTAAATGTGGGTGCCATCGCGGACCCGAATTTGGGGTCGTGACAAAAACTTGGTATCAGAGCATTAGGTTCGTTGGTCTCAATCACACAAGAACAGGTCTAGTAGAGTCTAAGACGGTAGGGGGACGGGCCTTTACTTTTCTTTGAAAGGCTATAAGACTTTAGGAAAATTCCATTCTTTTCTTTCTTTCTTTCGTGCTATTACTTGATCAATTGGTATCTAGGTGATACACATTGGTATCTAACCATCTTCACTCTTTTCGCAGATGGTTATAAACTAGAGCAACGACTAGCCAACATCAACATCGTAAGACAAAGATGCAATCTCTGAGCCATGCACGGGGCCGGAGCTCGAAGTGCAACAAGTGGCAAGAGGCCGCTTAGCGGTCTGGGATACTGTCCTCTAGAGGGATAGGACGAGCACCTAGCACCATCTGGTGCTTAGGGGGCGGTGACTCTCCACCGCTGAGAATTAGTAAGAGAATGGGAAGGATGGGGAGATGAAACAAGTCACAGATGAGGAAATGCCACCCCAAACCTACCCCAGAAATGATCAATCCATGTTCTCCGCTTATCTTATGGGTTGGTCCCTTTCTGATCCATGGTCGGCACCTCCAATGTTTCTGCACACACCACCTCCGTTTTCAGCGGTACAACCATGCAACCCACTATGGCCCTCAATAGAATGCCTCCTTGGACAATGTCACGTTTCCACGCCCTGACTACTTGGTCCTATAATGACAAATGATCAGCAATGAACTTTTAGTAAGTTCTGGAAATTGAAACTATCCAGTCTTCAAGGGTGCAGAATCTGAGGAGGCTTACGATTTTTCTGGTTTGAGCTGTCATGATCTACTACAACAAGAATGGTATAGTCAGAAGCGGTTTGGTGTTTGAAGTTCGTGAGTTACCATTTTCAAGGGACCGCCAAAATGTGTTGGCGGTCACATGTTTTGAGTGTTCACCCAACGAGGCACCACCTATGACTTTGGCCTCATTCTCTATCTTGTTTTATGGAAAATATATCCCCCTTACGTTGAGGGATAGGGAAAAGTGATGAGTTCTTGAGCTAGAGCCAGGTAGGATGGTCGGTCATGGCATATGAGGCTAAGTTTTGCCTATCCAGATATCCAACCCAACTTTTGTTTTCAAGTCCACAAGCGGATCGCCGTTTATGAAGGGGTTGAGATCATAGTTGCGAATTTCAGCTTTCAAGTAGCGGCCACAGCGAAATCTTTTCAAGAAGTTTGTAGACTTGTTGGGTGGAGAGGTGGAAGGAGTGAAAGCCAGATGAATTCAGCCATGGGCATAGACCAAAAAAAAAAATAAAAATCAAAGAGGTTTTCGAAAGGGAGTTGGATTTAAATGTGGGGGGTTCTACTCTAGAGGACAGGGTTTTCCGGGGTTAGCTCATTCTACCCATTCGTCTTCCCTAACAGACTGTAGTTTGGGGGTCCACCTCAGACCGTTCCAACATTTCTCTAGAGACCCATGCGTGAATCTAAGAAGTGGTTATGGATGTGGGGGAGACTGGACTATTAGTATAAATTGTCCAAACATTAAGATAGACCCCCCCATAGCAGAGTTAGAGGTGGCATGGCAAGGCCGTTATTCCTGGAGGTGGGCGTCGTGGACGAGGGTAATGGTGTCACCAAACGGCGGGGTGATGGGCAAACGGGAGCGCCACTACATCACAACATGTAGGGACAACGGAAAACACGAAAGGGCCATGTTGGTTATGCTTTCCGTGGAGATCGGAGGCGGAGACGAATCTGATTGCTGTCATCAAGGTAATCTTCCTCTCGTTTTGTGATTGCATGGCTTTTTCTGTATTGTTTTTGATCCTGGATCCACATTTTCGTATGTTCTTTCCTCATTTGCTAATGGTCCTAAATTTTACATTGTAATTACTTTGGAATATGCCTATTCGTGTTTCTAACTTCCGGTGGGTGAGTCTGTGGTTAGTTTGAAAAGGTATATAGGTCTGTTTGGTGAATTTGGTGGGGAGTACACTTATGTAGATTTGGTTTCTTAGAGATGGTTGGATTTTTATGATGTAATTCTTGGTATGACTTTGGCTTCTCGCAACTTGCGATCTGGATTGATAATGCTAAAACGGTGCTTATCCAAGCCGGGACAGAGCCGTTAGTGTGGGAGGGTGACTACACTTCCCAATCCGGTGCTTATAATCTCCTTTCTTCGGCTAAGAAATGTTTGTAAAAGGATGTGTAGCTTTTCTTGGCACATCTCAAGGATGACACTACCCAAGTACCACCTTCCTTGAGTCGGTTTCGGTGGTCCGTGAGTTTCTTGATGTGTTTCCCCTGCAGATCTTTCCTCCTTGTATGCCACCAGATAGGGATATTGTACTTCTGTCTTTAATCTTGAACCGGGTACTCCGCCCATTTCTATACCCCCTTATAGAATGGCCCCCCCCCGCGGAGTTAAGAGAATTTAAAGCCCCACTTCAAGAGTTTGTGATCAAGGGCTTCATTTAGACAAGTGCATCTCCTTGGGGTGCCCCGGTTTTTGTTTGTAAGAAGAAGGATGGGAGTTTTCGGATGTGCATAGACTAACCGCATTTTGAATAAGGTACATAAAGAACAAGTATCCATCTCTTCTATCCTACTTCTCCTCTCGCATTGATGACTTGTTTATCAGTTACAGGTGCTTGTGTCCTTTCTTTATAAGATTGACTTGAGATCCGGTTATCCGCAATTGAAAATACGGGCAAACGGAAGTGGGGCAAAGACTTCTTTTAGAACCAGGTATGGGCCATTACAAATTGGATGATGTCTTTGGTCTTACGAATGCCCCTGTGCGTTTCATGAGTTTTGAATGAACAGAATTTTTTAAGCCCTATTTGGATCTTTTGTGATCGTATTTATTGATGATATACTGATTACTCTGAAAAGTAAGGAGGAACTGAGGAGCATTTGAGATGTATGGGCAATGTTGAGGGATAAAAAGCTTGTATGAATGCCAGTTCTCTAAGTGTGAGTTTTTGCTAGATGCAGGGGGGGTGTCCTTCTTGGGGCAACCTTGTTTCCTAAGGATGGGTGATGGTGGATCCTTCCAAGATCTGAAATGAAGAAATTGTGTAGAACCCACTAATGTGTCAGAAATAAGAACTTTGTTGGTTTAGCCATTTAATTACCCGTCGATTTGTCCAGGGATTCTCTTCCTATTGCTTCCAACTGACGAACTTGACTCAAGCAAAATGTTTCCAGTTTGTATGGGTCGGATGTGTGGTGAGGAAAGTCTTTCATTCAGAAGCTCCAGACTCTTGTTACTACTGATACTATACGTAGCACCAATTCTCACGCTGCCAGTGGAAGGAAGAACTTATTGTGTCTTGTGAAGGCATCTTATTCGGTTTGGGTGTAGTGCACGCAAAGAGAAGAAGTGATTGCCCTTATGCTTCAATAAATTAAAAGTGCAGAACGTAACTCCAACTCATGATTTGGAATTGGCCCGCGGTAGTGGTTTGAATTAAAGGCAATGGAGACACTATTTATATGGGGTTAAGTGTGAGGTCTTATACGCTCATCGTAGCCTAATAGTCTTCACTCCAGCGAGATTTGAATTTGAGACAAGAGATGGATGAACTACTGAAGGACTACGACATCACTATTTTTGTATCATCCGGGAAGGCGAACTGTTGTATCGATGGTTCAGTAGAAAGGCGGGAAGCATGGGGTCTAGCTCACCTTGCAAGCCTTCTAGAACGCCCATTGGCTAGGGGGTTCAGACTCTGACAAAATGCTTTAATGAGACCTAGACCGTTAAATGAGAAGGGAGGATTTTTTAGTATTGTGTGGAGGCAAATCTTCTCCTTGACAAGATTAAGGGAAAGCAGTTTATTATGATGAAAATTGATCCGAATCCGAGATAGAAGTTGTTGCAACGAGAGGCTAAATAAGCGAAAATCGATGAGGAAGGTGTTTTGAGGATTAAGGGAAGGTATGTGTACCCCGCGTCGATGATTTGGATGCAACACTATTCTGACAGAGGCCCATAGTTCAAGGTATTCGATACATCCGGGTGCACCAAGATGTACCGTGACTAAAGCAACACTTTTGGTGGCGAAAGAATGAAGCGTGATTTATGGATTTTATTGCAAATGTTCCAAATTGTCACAACTAAAGTGGAACAGCCAAAGGCCCTTAGGGAACACTCAGAAAATGCACAGTATCCGGAATGGAAATGGGAGAGAATTGGCAATGGACTTCTTGGTTGGGTCTTCCAAAGACATTGGGCACAGTTCGACTCCCTTTTGATGAATTGTGGACAGGTTAAATAATTCTTGCCTCATTTCTTCCGGGGTTATGTGACTTTACACTGCAGAGAAGAGCCAACTTTACATCTCAGAATTGTTCGATTGCCATGAGTTTCCACTATCATCATATCCGATAGAGGTACGCAGTTTAGTTCTACTCTCTAAGTTTTTGGAGACATTGCATGCGGAATTGGGTACTGAGGTTGGACTTAGTACTGCTGCTCTGCGTTTCATCCTCAGACCGCTTGGTCATCTGAGAGAACGATTCAAGTGTTTGAGGATATGCTCCGTGCATGCGTGATAAGAATTTTGGGCATTTCGGGGCCTTTTCCTTTTCGATCGCCACTCAAGTGCCATTGGGATAGCTTCTTACCCTTACGGAAGTTTTCATAGCAATAATAGTCTAGCACTCCAAGCATTGATATGGCTTCATTTGAAGATTGTAAGGTAGGAGATGTAGGTCTCCCATTGGTTGGTTTGATGCATTCGAGGTAGACCTTTGGGGTACTGACCTTTTGAGGACTCGTTAGAAAAGGTGAATCCCATTCAGAAAAGCTTCTAGCGGCAGCAAGTAGGCAAAAAGAATATGAAGATCGAAGTTTAGAGACTTAGAGTTCCTGGAGGGGTGAACAAATGTTCCCCTTTTTTGTTGAAAGTTTTCACCAATGAAAGGGGTGATGCGGTTTGGTAAAAGAGGCAAGCTAAGCCCAAGGTACATTGGGTCCCCTTTTGAAGTACTTAAGCGGTAGGGAGTGGCATTAGGTTTAGCTTGCCTCCATGGCTGGCCGGAGTGGCACCGTATTCATGTGTCCATGTTGAAAAAGTTACCATGGGATGGAAACTACAACTACTTAATCCGTTGTGATTTCAGTTTTTTGCTTGATGAGAATTTATCTTAATTGAGGAGAACCTGTTGCCATCCTAATAGAGAAATTCGCAAGTTGAGATCATGGGAGATTGCATCCATCAAAGTTTCAATGGAGAATCGACCCCGTTTTTAAGAGCCACCTTTGGAGAAGGAGGCAATTGCGAGAAAAGATACCCACATCTGTTTACAGATTCAGGTATTCCTTTTCCGCCCTTGTTTTTTCCTTCTTGTGATCGTTCGGGGACGAACGATGGATAAATTGGTATCTATGTAACGACCTTGTTTAGTCGTTTGGAGGAGCAGCAGATTTTATTTCTGAAAAATAGGCTGAGGCGACGGACCCCAACTACGGACCGTCGCAGGGTCCTCCTCGTTTTCAAACACTTGGAAAAATCTGAAATTGGGTACTGAAAATTGACTCTATGAACTTTGGTAACGAAATGTGGCAGGACGGACCGTCGCGGTGTGACGGACCGTCAACCAGATTCCTCAGGGAATCCACTCTCTGACCTGCGACGACCTGCAGGACGGACCGTCCGGCAGGCACGACGGACCGTCGCAAGGTTTGCCCAATTCAGTCGGGGTCAATTTCTTTAGAACGTTTTAAGGGACGTTTTTGACTATTTCCTGCTTTTATTATAAAGTTGAGGTTAATGTTTAAATAAGTCTAACTTACTTGGGGGTTAAAAGAGGTAACCTTAAGTTAAACTATTGGGTTATTATTGCCATCCTTTTATTCTTAATTATATGGTAATGAGTTTACAAGCAGAGGTTTGATAAGGAAAAATAGAAGAAACAAAGAGAGACAGAAAAGAAGAAGAGAACCAGTAGAGAGAGAGAGAGACGAGAGGATAAAGGATTTTGGAAGAAGCTGTTGATCGCAATTCATCGGTGGAGTAGGTTATGGTTTTTATACACTATTCGAGTCAAACTCTTATTTGGCGATATATGTGTTTGGGTAATATTTTGGAGTCTTCTTTAGCTTATTGTGTTATGCTGATGTGATTTTATATATATATATGATTGTGATGAAACAAGCTGATGAAGCTATTGAATCCCAAACGTGATATAAACCTAATCCTCTTTGTTATGATGATGCCTTGGTATCAAACAAGGCTTGATGAACTAAATGATGAGATGATGACTCCTTGGTTATAAAAGAAGGCTTGATAATTAATAGAATTGAGATTAATTGGACGGAGTGTCACGTACCGACACCTAGAATTAAGTGGGACGGTTTGGTCCCACACCGACACGTAGATGTGGGGATCGGAGTTCACTTTCGCGACACTAGTAGTAGGGGGGATCCGTAGTGTCACGTACCGACACGTAGATTGTAGGGGGATCGGGTGTCACGTCCCGACACATAGAATTAGTGGGACGGGTGTCCACGAACCGACACGTAGATGTAGGGGATCGGAGTGTCACGTACCTACACATAGAATTGGGGACGGGTGTCAACGACCGACACGTAAGTAGGGGATCGGATTGTCACGTTCCGACACCTAGTAGTATGGGATCGAGTGTCACGTACCGACACAGAGGAATAAAGATGATGACTCTTGACAGATGACCATATACTCAATCTAAAGACATGTATCCCAACGAGTATGGTATGGAGGCTTGAGTCCTCATAGACATATGATATCGGGATATTTATACCTGAGGTTTTGTAACTTGTTGCCTAATCACATGTTAAGAATATTAGTTGATTTTAATGATATTATCTGAATCTATGGCGTTCTAATGTTTGAGTTGGCCGATGATATCTACTCGTACTTGTGGTTGTACTGACCCCCTACTTTTTTTTTTGCTTCTTGTATATTGTGGTAATGCAGCAAAACGTGCCGTCAATCTTCGACTCCACAGTAATCTAGCCAGTCTTCGTCACACACCGGATCTTCAGGGCGAGCTACTGCTTCTAGCGTGGACTGGATCTCCTCCTCATGTCATGATGCCTTGAAGTTCGGCATAGACTAGCTTTTATTGTTTTTGTGCTTCTTAGAATACTCTTATTTGTTAGTAAATTGATTCATAGATGTTTTCCTTGTGTGATGACTTCTGAGTTTGGGAGATCATAGATGTTGAATTTTTGAAGTTATTTGAATTGTCTTTTAGGTATGATTTTAAGTCTCCGCATTGCTTTCTGTTGATATTACCTGAATGATAAGGTTTTAGATTGGTTAGTTTTTTTCGCGTTCACATGGAGGGTAAATGGTGGGTGCAGTCCGCGGACCCGATTTGGTCGTGACAAAATCAACCTGCACCTAAAATCTACCACCAGCACTCATACCCAACCATGACCCAACCTATACGAACATCATTCCATTGTGGGAAGCTATGACGGGGCCATGCAACGGGGAGAACCCTATTTTCAAACTGATATCTAACCTTTACGGGGTCTCTTGGGAAAGGGACAAAGAGAGAAGAGAACCATATCTTTTTTTCGTTAAAACCCTCGAATTGCTTCCCCAAAAATTTCACCAAGAGCCACGTCCAAGTCCCCTCAATTCCAACACCACTCGACGGACAACCCCCTCATTTGCCTAACGGTGATTAAATTTTGTTTTCTTGTTATTTCATGTGAGTTCTTCAAGTGTGAAAGATTTGGTTTATTTTGTTTTTTCTGTTCTATAAATTTTCATTTAGCAGAGAGAGATCGTGAATGAAAGAGTGTAGAGACGTGAAGAGAGAGATGAGCGGGGAGAAGAGTTTTCTTAGGCTTCGGATTCTAGTTTAGGACTTCGACAATAAGGTTTTATTTAATTATAAAAATATGATTTTCATTTATTTTAAAATCCATCTAATAAATTAAAAAAAATCAATTTCATAATTTACCAACTTAAATTAAAAAATAAATTTACTTTATTGCTTCCATCCACCAGGTTCGAACCCGGGTGATCAAGAAAATCACTTCAAGGGCCAATTTTCATCCCTCTCCTCTTCAAATAACCCTCCCCCTCCTAATTAAATAATTAATTATATAGTTTAAGGGTAATTAAATCTATCCTTAGCCTGGAATAGACCAATTTTTAACCCCTAGACCCTCCAAAACCTAAATTTTCAGTTTTTAAGTCGGTAAAGACTCATTCGAGTAGAATCTTCGTATTCGAGAGCCCTAATGGCTGGCCCAAACCTTTTCTAACTCAAACCACTCCTTAAGTTAGTTTTGGCCTGTTCCGTAGACAAGGGGTTCAGAGGTCCTGGTTCTACACGCATCATACGTGTGCAACACCTCTAATCGTAGGCATCCTAGACACATAAAGCATTACGTATCTTATACATTTTTAGGTTTTTTACATCTATATTTAAGTAACTTCTTTCTTTTCTTCCCCCTCGCAGTATATCCGAAAATGATTAATTTTAAATCACCCTGAAAAGAGAAAACTAGGTTAGTAAAAAAGTCCGCAAGAGTATTTCTTTCTCAAGTGAAATGCTTTATTCTTGTTGAAACCACCTCTCTCAACCTTCTGATATCAATAACTTTGAGTTCTATACTCCTTGGTATATCCCATTCACCCTCTAAAATATGAACCATTGTTAACGAGTTTGTCTCAAGAATAACATGTCCAATTCCATGTTCACTACAATAAATTAGGCTCTCTCTTATGGCTATAGAATCTGCTACCATATTTGCCGTATTTGGACGTTTGAAACCTTTAGCAACTATCAAATTACCATCATGATCCCAAATACAAAATGTCGCTGAACTAGGTCCAGGATTACCTTTAGATGCTCCATTACATTTCAACACATTATTAGGAGGGGGTTCCCATTTGACAATTCAACAATAAAAAACAGGTCTATAATGCTCCATTTCGGCTATTATGTAGGGCCATGAATTGCTGCTACAATTCACGTTAAATCTAGCATGAATAAATTTTAAAACTGTTATTTGTTTATTCCTTAAATAAACTCTTAGGCTTCTCTTCCCTGAAAAAAACCTCCATGGCCAGATAATGTTTCCCTGTTTTGTCCATTCCACAAAATCCATAGAATGAGGTTAGGGATAGCCTGACACACCAATTTCACTCTATAATTCCTTCTGTATCCCACCACAACTTTATGGATTGTTTAAGTTTTAACATAGGATCCAAAATTCCAGATGTAGATCTAAAGTAATTCCATATTCTTGTAGCAACTTCTCCATCAAGAAAGAGATGCTCTTCAATATTTTCTTCAAGGATTAGCACAACATCTACACTCTTTTTACATATTTGAATTCCATTTATGCATTCGAGACGCCATGTGAATCCTTCTAAACCGCATTCTCCAAACCAAGAATGATATTTTGAAAGGAATTCCTGGGATCCACAACTTTGTCAAGTCTTCATTTATGTATGTCTTGCGCCTTAAAAGTTCCCATTCTGATTTAACTGTGAAAATACCTTTACTGGTTTCTGTCCACCACACTTAATCATTATAATCACTTAGATATGCAGAATACAAATTGGCTTGAACATGATCCACTACATATTTAAGAACAAGATCTCTCAATAAAGTATAATCCCATCCCCCCTCCTTCAAAAATCCAACAGTATCTTTCATTGGATAGCATGTGTGCATATCAGACTCATGAAGATATAAAGGACCTAACCTGGACAAATTATCATACCATATAGTAAAGTTGCCTCCTCTAAGTTCCTACCACATGTGTTTTTCTAGCATGTCCCTATTTTCCATCACGTGCTTCCATATTTGTGATCCTCCTTTTGATTTAATTAGTACCAAAATTTGCTTTCTGCAATACTTAGTCCACATGAAATTAAAGCACATCGTATTTTGAGTTCTAAACTTCCACCAAATCTTTGCAAACATAGATTTTGATACATTAAACATGGACCTGAATCTAAGACCCCCTTCACTAATAGGAAGACACACATCCACTTATTTCGACCAGTGTTTACTTTTGCTATCTTCTTTGTTGCTCCAAAATAATTTTGCAAAGATTCTATGAATTTCTTTAATTACACAAATTGGAGGTGTAATAGCATAAATAACATAAATAGGAATGCTTTGCAAACGCTTGTCAGTAGAACTTCCTTGCCACCATATGACAACATTCTACCTTTCCAACTATGCAATCTTCCTTTAATTTGTCAAAATAATTTAGAATAATGCTCTTTTCACTTTCTAGCATGAGTAATTATGAACACCCTAGTGTTCATATAAAATACCCTCTTAATAACCCTCTACCTCCCTATCATTTGCGCCATTTGATTTTTAGTGGTTGTTGTTGTATTCTGGTGAAAGTAATAAGAGCTCTTTTCCTTGTTAATCTTCTGGCCTGATTATTTCTCAATAATTTAACACCATGTGGGCACCAGATCGACCATATTTTCTTTTCTCCAAAGATAGACATTAGAAGAACAAAAATAATTATGTCATCAATAAATGCTAAGTGCTTAAGATTAGCACTCCACTTTAACATACCATACCCCACATTATGAGGATCTTCAAAGAGTGCATTCAGTGCTCTCGATAGAAGCACAACTGAGATTATAAACAAAGCTGGAGATTAGGGATACCCTTGTTTAGCACCCCTAGTAGAATGAAAAAATCCATGAGATTGGCCATTAAGAAGAACAAAGTAGTAATTGTTAGCTAGGAGTCTCCAAATTAGATCCACCACCCTTTAAGAGAATCTCATCTTCCTTAGTACTTTCATAAGAAATAACCAATAAACCCTATCATACACCTTTGACAAATTCACCTTAATGATCACATTTTGGGTTTTCCCTCTTAGTAATGCCTGTAACAATCTCATGCGCCAGTAGTACATTTTCAACAATGCTTCTTCCCCTAAAGAAACCCGACTGATTAGGAGAAATTAACTTTGGAAGAAACTTTTCCAGTCTATCATGAATTATCCTGTAGGTCCATCTGGACCACTTGCACTATCACTATTAAGCTTAAATACTGCGCTCTTCAATTTTTCATCATTAGGAATTGACTCCATTTCAGCATTTTCCCCATTAGTGATTAATTTTGGAATGTGGTTCAGCAATGTAATATTTGTCTCATCCCTATCCTTGCAAAATTGACTCTAAAATTGATTTACTGCCTCAATAGCAATTTCGTCCTCATTTTCCAGCCATTGCCCCTTAATATTCTGCACTTCTGTTACCTTCATTTTTGCATTCTTCATTTAACCAAACTCTGAAAGAATCTTGTATTTCCAGAACCGTTTTTAAACCAATCATAACCTGCTTTTTGTTGCCAGAATTTCTCCTCAAGATGGAGATATCTAGAGTATTCAGCCTTGGCCCTTTGCATAATAGCTCTATTTTCCGGAGAAGGAAATTCCTCAAAGTGGTTTTCCTTAATTCTAAGTATTTCTTTTCTACTAATGAGTTGCTGAAAAATATCCCCAACACTATCCTTACTCTTAGAGGAGAGAGACCGTTTCACCTTCTTTATCTTTCTTTTGAAATCTAAAAAAGGGTTGGCAGAGAATTCGTAATCCCAATTTAATCTTACAATCTCTTTAAAACCTCTATGTTGAGTCCAGAAATTCAAGAACCTAAAGGATTTTATGAATGTAGTTTTCCTATTGTCACAAGAGAAAAGATGAAGGGCAAGATCCGAACCTGTTCTTGGATGGTGCTCCACCTGCATGATATTAAGTGATACTGGAACACACTATTGACCAAACTTCTGTCTAATCTTTCAAAGATGCAGTCGCTTCCAGTCCTACCATTCCACCAAGTGAAAGGACTGCCTTCGAATTGAATATGATACAATTCATTAGATTCTATATAATTAAGGAAATTTTCTACCTCATACCCCATCACTGGTAGTCCACCAATTTTTTCTCCATCATTCAGGACCACATTAAAATCCCATCATACTATCCATGGATGACCCTGCCCATCAACAATATGTGATATTTTCTCCCAAAGTTCAAATATTTGATTACGATCACATTTGTATACAATAATCACAACCATTGTAAATTTACAGTAATCTATTGGTTGGAATTTTTCACTTCTAACACATTGAATCCATGATTAACAAACAACCATATCTTTCCATTATTGTTTGCATACCCCTTAGCCATGTTAAGCTTTCTGTTAAATCTAATCAGACATCATTCATGCTGGAATGGTTCCATAATAGCAATAAATTGAATTTGTCAAAATTATGAAGCATATGGACTCTTTGAGTAGCATTGAGTCGTCACAAATCGAATATTCCATATGAGTGCCTTCATAAAGAATTTTCTTGTTTATTAATCACCTGTCTGTTTGTCTGTGTTCTGATGGGTTGATTAAGTTCACCATTGCTAATTTTCTTTCCTTTCTTTGTTGACTTCATTGACTTAGTACTTCTTGGAGAAATCCTGAGTAATAAAATAAGTTATCATGTCTAAACGGTCTATCACTTAGACTTGTGTTAATTTATTAAAATTAGCTTTACATGCTTGTTTTAAAATAAAGTTTTCTTATTCTTTATCACACAATTCTTAAATTAATTAATAAGTGACTTTTTTTGCCACATTGTTTATCAACCCTTCACTTAGTTCTATAAATGTGGACCTCGAAATGTGCCTAATACCTTACTTTTGAGGTAACGTGAACCCTTACCCAAATCTTGGTCTTGTTGACCTTAATAAGGATTAATTACGATAGAATGGTGCCCTAACATGCCTTTCATTCTTTAGGTAGCTTATTCTAATCAAAACCTAAAACAGTGGTCAAGTCGTTGCATAAACGCATTTTTTGCAAAATGGGATGTGACACACACTCTGTCGACTCCATCTAGTCAAAGGAGATACAATAGTGGAGAAGCTCTATAAAAACCGCATGTAATAGACCGCAAGTCCCACAAAATTCCGAATCTCAATAACTAGCATAGGTCTGGTCCAATCCTACATTGCCTCAATCTTGGTAGGGTTTGAATACATAGAAGGTACAACAACAATATCATTACATGTCACAGAATTAATTCAAACATACATAACTTTAGGAACATGGCATAAATCTTGTCTTTCCACAATATTTCAACTACAACCATTTAGGTCTACGACAACACTAAATCTGGGACAAGCTTTTAGTATAAAGTGTTGCCCTAAAATACCTTTGGGACGTTTTTAAAGTGTAGCCAAAGATTTGAAGTTGTAGTACACTAATATTAGCACACGTTCTAAAGTGTACTCTTTAATGGGATAACCTAACTTTACGTGTTGTATAGGGTGGCAACAACACTTATTTACATAAATGGCCTACACTTTTAAAGTGTGCTAGTTTTTATAATCTGTTAATACAACACATGAAAATGTTGCCTTAGTGTTTTCCCAAAATTTATGATTCCTCTAAACATTTAACATTAAAATTTGATCTGCCTCCATTTTTATTTGGCCAAAAAATTAAAACAATAACGAAATATTAAAAATAATAAAACATCTAAAACAACCAAATGGGACGGAAAACATTACAGAAACTTCAGCTGAAACATTTTCAACTTTTCAGCCTGAAGAACACATTCATCCAGAATCGAAGAATCCCATTGCAAGAACTGAAAAACAGGATCGAACGAACGGAAGAATCGCTTTCTCACAAACTCTGTCAAAGGTAGGTGAAGAACACCATTTGCAGCCGAGGAATCAACGAGCAACAGCGATTCCTCTAAAGCAAATGAAGAAGAAGGAGATCTCCTCTCGAGCTTCTTGTCAGATTGGAGAGCTGAAGAAGGCGATTTTCTTGCAAAGATTCTGGGTAAATGTTTGTTCCATCAGAGTTTCTTTGAAAGTGAAAGGAAAATGCTTCACCAAAATCAAAGCTTCCTCTCTGAAAGCTTGAGGGTGGTTGGAATGAGTTTATAAGGTCAAGATATTTTATCTCAAGGTCTAAATTATAGCTCTAAGATTTTGATATTGTTTTGTGTCAGTCCAAAATTAAAGGTAGGGTTTTATGACTTGTGTATGATACGGAATTTTGTTGTTTAGGGAGTTAGTTGTAGTGTAGACGTATATAAATGGGCGATTATCTTTGACAGAGATAATTTTTTCTCTTGAATGTTGAATGAGAAAGTGATGCTAAGTCAAAAGTATCGGAGAACCTGAGTTGTAGATAATTATCTTTCTGCGAAGAACTTGAAGTGTTGAATAGTTGGCGGGATACCTAAATATTTGGTCGCTATGAGATTGTCGTCAAGTAGTAAAAGTAGTACTCTCCTACATGAAAATTTGAAAAAGTTAATGTATGTTTTAATGTCACTGTTTTTAGTCTTTTTAGTCTTCAGAGGGTCATGATTGTGCTCTTCTAACTTGGTTTTGTTCGTTTCTTTGTTAACAAATTGATGCTGTCTTGTAGCTATTTGCTGGTAAAATTTTCTTTTTTTTCGAATACATGTCTTGAAGTGTCTAGAAACGTCATTTGGTTGTTTGTCTAGTGCATTTTTTCAAGTATAGATCAGAACCATTGGTTAATATTGCTTGTTGTTTGGGATCAGCTCGCTTACTGATGCATTGTTAAACTGGTTGTATTTGAGTTGCACGAGATAGAAAATAATCATATGCCTTAGAAATGGAGAGAAACATATATTTTCAAGTCTAGACGGAGTGGAGAGGGAGAGCAGTAATATGTGAACAGTCTTTGTTAACTGTTACTAGCAATAACAGAAATAAAAGTAGAAGATGTTTTGTGGGTAGGGAACAACTTGTTGAGTTTTGGGATATGGTTGAAGGGAAAGTGAGGCTTGCTTTCATCTAAGTTTTAGAAGAATTAGGAGAGTTAGTGCAAACAAAATGAGAGAAAGTCTGTATGATGTATAAAGCTGACCTATGATGAGTTAGATGCAACAGATTGAGAAAATTAGCTGGTAAACTTCCAATGTTCATACATGTCAAAGTTCTTCCATATAAAATAGTTAGTAAATAGAATGAAAGACAGTCTATGGTCAAGTGCTTTTTTTCCTCACTGACTTTATGGTCTCCTTCCTATCGACTTCAAGGTTCTGTCATGCTCCACAAAGTGGTGTTTCTTTTGAGCTTCAGGGGAAGAGACCTATGGTGGTATACCACTCAACAGGTTTCTCTGTGACTTCAGTTGTGATGCCTTTCCTTTTAGTATCTATGTCAATGTGGAATATTCCAGTAGTAGTGAAAAGGAATAAGCCTACGAAGGGGAGCTTATATACATTTATGCTTTTGTTATTTTGAAGAATAAAGAGGTTGTAATTTGTACGCTTTCCAAGTTGAAACCTTGTGACCATATCTATAAGGACGATGAGTCTATTCATCTTCGTGATGAAACAAAAAAAAAAATAGTTTAACATATAAGAATTAACATCAGGAAAATAATGTTGGTCTCTTCTTTACATTAATCAAGAGAACCTTCTCACTTTTTAACTATGTTTATCGGACCTCCAAATATTGTTATACCACCATGCATATTCTGATAAAGTGAACTATGAAATGGACTTCTCTCCAAATTGAGTTCACTGCTAAGCTCTACTTTGTCCCAAAAAAGTGAAAATAAAAAATATCTTTAAGACGCTATTCTGCTATCTCCGTGTGTTCTGCCTTTAATATGATTTTGTATTCACATACATACAGCTTTATACTTCTGTCCGTTCGGCATGTTTTAAACTCTTCCAGCCAAGGACCTATTAAAATGCAGAAATTGGGGTTGTCTGTTACACTTCTACTCCTCCGATTTTCGCTGATAGTGAATTCAAAAGCTCTCTAATAGATGATAGCTAGTACTTACCTAGTAAGTATGGGATATTTTTTATAGTTTTGAAGTTGATCCACGCTGATCTTACTGCGACTGTACATTCATGGATCAGATGAATGATTGAAAAAAAAAATATAAGAAATAGGACTGACTAGGGTAGCATGTGCTAATGAGATAATCATATCATTTGGTATATTGAGTCAGGTTATTCTCCCATGTCTTTATATGTAAAACAGAATATTATAACTTCTTAAATGTCTTGTAATTTATAGGAACATGTAGAAATAAGGTATTAAAAACTAGCATCTCTTACTTTTAGACAATGAAGTAACTCATCAAGGATGATAAAGAATAATGAATCCCCCACAAAAAAGTGATACATACAAAATATTCGCCATTTCTTTATAAAATTTATGTTGAAAGTTTCTGCTTTGTCCATCGATATATTTAGAGATGATATTACATTTCTTAATACAGTCATGGCCTATAGGACAAAATTTGCTAAGAAAAATGTGACGAAGGACTGGATAGTAATTTGCGATAGAGGATACATAATGGGATCGTTTTGAACATTAGGATTGTAGAGATTCACTTTGTAGTTCTTATAGGGGTTTCCGCTGGTAAGGTTATTTTACAGGCCAGAGTGTTAGTGCCGGTCGAGATGCTTGAATTTGTTTAAGGATGTTTAACTATCAAATGTTTGATTTTTTTTAAAATTAGTGGATCATTTGACCAAGTTCTGTCGTTTTTCAAAAGATGAACAATTTAAGTATTGGAGTGATTATAGGTGTAACTAGGCGATGACCATATAATCTTGGTTTCATGGTTATATCGGTTGGGTTAATCTTATATATGCTAATGTTATATAATATTCGTAACTTTATGTGGTTTCGTAGCCAATAATATGGATTATTTCAATAAGGTAGCTTAGGTGCCAGTGCACATGTGGGTTGTGAAGACTTGATTTTACTTTTAATAACAGACTAAACTTTTTGATGAGTAACTACTCATATAAGAAACAAATTAGAATAGTTTGCGAGATCCATTTTGTTGGTGTCTATAATTTTCAGAATGAGTTGTGTGGATTGTTGGGCATGTTTCTTCCCTATGTACATGCCAGAATGATAATACGAGTCTGTGTTTCTTCCCACTTTATATGACAATATGCTCAGAAAGACAACAAGCTGGCATAGACATGATTTTTTGTGAAAGTAAGAAGGATTGTCAGTAATAAAGCATCATAGCAGGATTGCACAGATTACAAAAGAATGATTTTCTGTGTCAAGCAAAACAGTTACAACCTGATGAACATTCTACGTAAGACTCCACACTTAAGACGGAGAAGATAAACACAAACATTAAAGAGTAATCAAACTCCTACTTTAATGCGTAATCCAATGAAACAAATTTTCTGTGTTCAGCAAGAGTATTTTTAGAAAATCCAACTGCAACAAAGAAATTAGTGCCGGTATGGAGGTTTCAACGTCATTCTGCATGCTTCATTATTCACTTAAAGTTATTCGTTCTATCTATGCTTGGACCTTTTGAATATATGTGGACCGTATTGAGCATAAGTTCTTTATTGATTGGGTTGGTGATTGTAGTTCTTTTAGTTTTACATTCATCATGCCGAACATCTTAATACATGATAACATTTAAAAAAATATTACCTCAAAAAAATTGTCACCACACAAAGTAAGGAGAAAAAAGACTTCTTCTTCATGTATCACAGATACAACAGTTCAGGAAATATAAAAACGGTTGTGGCACTAATACAGTGAAATATTGGGGAAACTGTTTTATTCTAAGACCACAAATATAAAACATTATTGTATTCTCAACAAAGAGACTGCATATAGTCGGTGACGAATATTATACTAGGATCATAGAATGTTTCTTGAAGTTTAAACATGGATTAGATATTTGATACTTCTCTGATTTGTGGGCACAAGAATGAGATTATTAAAGCTTTAACTATAAAGCTCATTTAAAACCAAAAGTACTAAAGCTCCACCAAAATTCAATTACAAAAAACTTTAACTTAACATTTGAGTTAATTTAGTTATTTCTTCTTAATGGTGTATTATCCTATAATTGTACTATTTTTTATAAGTTCATCAGCTGAAAAAACATTTGCTGGAGGTTTTTTTTAACGGTTTGATGACATAGTGAACGCCTCATGACTAGTTAAGAAATTTTTATCATAGTGATAAACACATCGTTCTGATAGATTACTCGTGACTTTAACAAACTTATTTGTTAACGGTTCATGATTATTGCTGACAGACTAATGATATATTTTCTAGGAGTTCAACATATCCCATCCAAGGATTGGATGAAATTTTTTAGCAAAGGGTGTATAGCAAAGCGTTTATATTGATGGCATTGATTCATTTCTAGATTTTGCTTACTTTATGAGAGATCCTATGGAGAGAAAATCCGTGTCCATGGCGAAATGTTGTAATATTCGTTGGAACCGAAGGAACGTAGTGTAATGATCATTAAGATAGCTAATGGATTCATTTAAAGGCTATAAGATGGATCAATTCAAGGGAATGGATATCAAGTTGAATGTTGATGATGATATGGAGTACTCGTGTGATGATATTGAGGGTTGTGAATGTCAATTTAGAGAGTTGCACCGTCTGGGGAGTTATGAGGGTCCAAATGAAGATGCCAAGAAATTCTATAGCTGACTTGAGAGGGCGACCAAGAATTATATTGCTGGTTATAGTTTCTCTAATTGATAATTCACACTTCGCTATATTGTTGAAGTGTTACCATGGATGGAGCAATGAATCATTTACTTCTCTTCTAGAGTTATTAAAAGGGGCGGATTCCCGATTGAACATTCCCCAGTTTGACAAAAACCAAGTCTATGGTTAAGAATCTTGGTCTGGATTTGATAAAATTGAATGCAGTCAATGATTGGCTGTTGTTTCAGGAAGATAACGGATGACGAATTTGTTACACACTTGTGGAGGCTTCACGGTATATTCAAGATCCTTAAAGTTGATAGTGAGCTTGGAGTCTTCAAAAAAGCCAACATCGAGTTTCTGCAAAAGGGACTTGAGACACTTTCCATTATTCTAGACTCAAAAGGCTAATTTATGTGCTCAATAAGATGGCAGATTCTTGAGGGGGCATGAGAGAGAAACGTTCTAAAAGATGGAAAGTTAACGGCATCCAGCTGGGTCTAGCATGGGAAAAGACTGTGATTAGGGGTGCCTCCAGATTACGCACTTAGATGTTGGTCGCAATGTGGACTGGCTTGTCAAGTGATGGATTCAATTCCATTTCGAACCATGTATATATCACATAGCACATGCGACAGTTATTGGTGATGATTTATAATCATGCCGCCTGGATGTGCATGAAATCTGAATTATTCCATACTTTCTTTACTTATACCTGGACCACGATTCACCTGGAAATGAAATTGATAGTGTACGTACAACCATTGATAGACGAGTTAACAGGTATTAGGGATTGAGACGGTGAAAACATATGAGCTTCAAGAAATGAAACTTTTCAAATGGGCGGGCCAGCTCTTATGGGGACATCAGTGATTTTCATGCTATGCTTGTTATCTGGTTGGAGTACAAAAGGAAGTTGCTTGCCCTTGCTGTCGTGTTACTATGGCAACTAATTCTACGCTATCTTAAACATAGTCGAAAAATGGCTAATGGTCATCGTGGTTTTCTTAACGATGGACATCCATGGAGATCAAAAAAAGTATTCAAGGTAAAAAATGAATTTAGGCCTCCGCCAGCTTCCTTAAAGGGATGAGTTCTTAATAGCTTACGTTGATTTTGAAAATGTGTTGGGAAAACAAAGACAAAAAGAGATCAAATGATGGCCCATGGAAAGAAAGGTCAATTTTTGAATTCCTTAGGGCCAGCATAACTTGTTACGTCACAACTCTGATGTAATGACATAGAAAGAACATAGTGATAGCCATACTTGGAAACTCTTTTGGATTATTTCGAAAAAAACAAAGGATCATGCAAAAGAGGTAGATTTGAAAGATTATGGGAATCAGAAGCAACTTCACCATCAAGATACAGAAGATAGAAGAGACACAGCTTAAAGCATGCTTTGTACAATGGACAAATGGAGAGAAATCCACTCTTTTGTGGAGTTTTAAAGACAGCCAAGCGGTGATACCTGATGAGTAGGACTCAAATATATTTAGGGTGGGCACGGATTGAAAGAGAAGTGTCTAATTATAAAACCCATGAGCTCATTCATGTTACAGACTTGCTCAATACATATAAAAGCATTGCTTCCTGATATGTGGCTGATTCCTTTGATGCGTCTAAGTTCCTGTCTCCATCGTGTTGTGCCAAAAAAGTAATCACAATTGGAGGAAATAGATGCTTAAGAGTAGAGATCAGAAACAGTAAATCAGTGAGAGAGATTTTCCTCCTATTTTTGATATCATGATTCATGGCTATTCATTTGGGAATGAAGTGAGATTAGGTGGGCCCCGCCCAGCTTGCAAAATCGATGGATGTATTCCACGAAAGAGAAATGGGGACATTCAAATCATACATCGCAAGGCTGTTTCCGAAGTTGCATAGCAGAGACACGAGGTGGAATAGATTGCATGAATTATGCCAAAATATCTTGCATTGGGTGTGCATTACCCAGATTTATAGCGAGAGCCGCGAAAATAAGATGAACAAGGTGACCCACGTCGACGCAGAACTTGTGAGTTGTTTCTCAGAAAGAGTTCCTTTAGGAGCAAAGCAGGAACTGATCCAATTTCATTTAATGGACAAGTCACTAAGTCATTGCACCGCATACGTATTGGGAAAGGTGACGATGTTCAAGAATATATTAGGTACCTAATGAATATAGCATTCTTTTTTTGTATAATTTAATTTTTATTATTTAATTTATTCTTTAACAAATAAAAATAAATCGATTTTGTAGAGAGCATCGAATGCGGTTAATAATAGTCACGAAGATCTAAATGGAGAGAAAGCAAGAATTTCATTTTCAAAACCTTCTACAAGGGTTTGAAATCTCGTGCTTTGCACCTAGCGGATGTGTTCAGATTGATAAAACAAATCTAGAGGACCAAATTCTGTTGCGAAAAAGATATTCTGGGTATCTCATAAATGGATATAGATTCCATGTTAGCAGCGTGTTACCAAGGCGGCGAAAAACCAAAATAGTGGTGTGTTAACACTTTAATGGCTTAAACTACAAGCTGGCAAGTTCAAAGGATAATCAAAATCCGATTGCGGAAGATTTGACTGTATTAGGTAGGAATAGTTGATATTGTTGAATTAAACTATTACAGCCATTGTAGGTGTTGTTTAAGTGTGATGATTGGTCTGAGGGCGAAGAGTTTATGGCTCTACTTATGTCTATTTCACAAGAAGATTTCCAGGAAGAGCTTTGTGCTTGCATCTAAGTACACCACAGTGGGCTTGCAAATCCATATGATCAAGATTAACCACATGATGTATGAAGACTGTTCCCAAGAGACTGTTAACAGGGGTGATTGAAGTTGAATCTAACTCCCACAAGTATGAAACTGAGCCAATCTGAACATTCGAGGGTACATCGCTACCAAAAGTATGAAGGTTGAAGTACTTCTTAACAAGGACTGATTTACCAGAAAACCAATCATGATGGCCTGTGGATGAGGATTTGTTCACTCAAAAACTGAAGGCGAGTATGAAGAAGAGTTTGAAGATTGAGTCTGGAAATGCGTACTGAAGATGAGATTTTCAGATGCAGCTGAAGAACTGAGACTGACAATGAGTAGAAGATGAGTTGATGAGAATCGAGTCAGAAGAAGAACACCAGTAGGTTTCATATTAGGCTCACTACTGTTTGTGTGGTAATATAATGAGTTTATGTTGATGATTCAAAGTGCCACTCCTGTTTTTTTGTAATATAATAGTTTTTTGGTAAACACTTAATATATATATCGGTAGAATGTAATATGTTGCTGCTTTATCTGATTATATTTATGAGGAACCTATACTTCTAGCTGATTTTTGCGTGGGTTGTGAGTTGGTTTGTTTGTTATTAAGTATACTTCTGGTCAATTTATTATCAGGCAGTTGGCATTAGAAGGCATGTCAACTCTGTAGTTTTGAAGTTATGCTTCTGATTTGGGTCGTTGTCCGGAGTTTGTCGCTCGAGAGAGGTACAACTCTTACCTTTTATTAATTTAAGTAATACGAAAGCTCTCAAGTTTTAAACAGTAGCCTGGTCGAAGTGTTTGAAATATCTTGTTTCATAGGTTATCAATTTTTTCGGTGTGTTCATGGAGTTCTATCCATATTTTAAACCCGTCCTGTTTTACTGTGTATCCGTTACATGGGGTATAAGTTACAACTCCTTCAGTCCCATCATTCTGCTTTATTAGAGACATTCTTTTACAATATGAGTTAGGCCTTACAAAAAATTCACTAAATCCCAAATGCAAAGTCGTTAGCTAGTCCTATAAAGCAAGAATTAATGAGTTCTAATGACACAATACCAAACTTAATAAATTGTATCAACAGATTATGCTTTATCTCAGTAGGTTGTGTTTGGTATTGCATATATGAATATCCTTATATGAGGATGATCTGAATCTGGTGTCATATGATTTTATGTCTACTTACTCTTGAGGGCCACCTTTACTCATTATAGTGTTGCAACCTAGATGGTTTGTACAGTGGTTTGACTTTATGATGGGATTTTAAAATGAGTCCTGTAATTACATTACTGTTCTTGTATAAGTTCTACAATAGTATACAGTACTTTAATGTATTAAAATTCAGAAATTTTGGAAGTTCTGGAAATTAGAGAAATTCTGAACATTTTAGAAACTTAAAATGTGCAAATCTACTATAGAAGCGTATGCCATATCGTGAACGCCCTTATATCAAAAAAGAGCCGAAATGGCTGCTACTTCTTTCACTAAAAAACAATATTATTATTTGTGAGGTTTTACTTCTATTGGAAACAAAGAGCGATTAAACAAATAGCAACAACAATTGAATCAATAACCAATGCTAAAGAAAAAGGGATTTTTTAAATCCAAACAAAGGTCAACAGTCATTGAAGAATATGGATGTTGATATGCAATAACGATCAAGTGCTGAATGGCCAACAAATTCAAGATTAAGGAGAGAACAACTTGAAGGAAAGCAAGATAAAGCTAAGACAAGAGCAAAGCACTTAATATCACATAAAGAAAGAATTTTGAGATTTCATTCACAAACAAGTGAAAGAGTCACTGCTTGGGAACACATCAGTCATCTCAAAATCGTCAATGTGTCCCATAGTCATTGAAGAAAGATGGTACTGCTTTCGCACAGCGACTGAAACAGCACTGGTAATGGAGAGGGCAGACCATGATATTCTTGATCTACTCGAATTGCAACAGCGTAAAAAGAGAAGCGGTCATACCAAGCAAGTACATTGATTAGTGCTAAAAAATCAAGGGATACAAAAGATGATGAAACAAAACGTGGACACACAACAAACAGTTGAGTCGATTTAGCATATCCTCTAGTAATGAACAATAACAAAAGATTTGGAGGATCGTGTGGAGACAAGAAGAGCGTCAGTACACCGTAAAGATAAATGTGATGTCGAAAAGGAAATTGAATTGATTTGTTAGTACAAAAAGGTATGTTTGAACCCGTGTATGATTAAAACTCATTATAAAAGAAAATATATTATTTCCTCTGTTAATCAATCTAAGATAAGTCGAAGCCAATAAAGTTCGAGGACATACACCATGTAAGGATATTCATTGCAAGAATGGAAGAAAGAAAGGAGGTTACATTGATAAACGGACAAAGCGTGGGACCAACTAATAAGATAGTTTCACAATTTAAGCAAACTTTTATAGGGAACAATTGCAAGGAACCTAGATTCTAGCTTGATGTAACCTAGTTGGCATTGTGGATGCCAAAGGATATAAAAAGAGCATGGGGGGATATACGTCAATGAAGGAACGACCAGTCAGGGAATTAATCTTTTTTGTACTTATGTGAAACTAACTATATTTTATTGGCATAGGTCCACAATTCTACTCAGTAGAAGGGAAAAGAAGTTGGGTGATCGACGTGGTTCGTCGTGATGCTTGGAGAGCGACACAAGCAAAAAATTAAAAAGAATTTTTTTGATAAAGACAAGTACCCTTGAGGATTATGCTAGCAAACTGTCCCTGATGATGGATTCCACATCATCAATTCCGCCAGTTGATCGAGTATTGGAAACACCCAATGTTTCAAGTAAGTGTTAAAATGGTTGCATTTCCACTCATCGACTAATTCTGCTGTCATATCTTTTTCTTTTATAGATATCAATTCAATTTATCTCTTGTTTGGTAACAAGAGGCGGCTATATGTCGAGATGGAATTCTCAAAAACAGGAAAAAAACAAAAGTGGAGGCATCGAATGGGACCTATTAATTTTGCTAGAGTACGCAGTGGCATTGGTGGTAATTTTTTACCTTGTAGCGTGATTTCTACAAAATTATGATTTTCATTTTTTGTACTTATAGAACTACTGATTTTTTTAAAATTTCTTTTGAAAATCTATAGCTGTGACAGCCAAAGACGAACAACGAAGAACAATCCACAGCTGAAATATTAGTGCAACTTTACCAAGACGGAAGGAATCCAGGCTGATACCCAAGGTTGCAATAGTAAGTTTGCAAAGAGGATATTAGTGAACTTTATTCAGACTTAAAATTTATACGTGGGGGGAGGTGTGACGACATTAAATTTTTAATCAGATGCCTTCTCTTCTTGTTCTTGTGCACGTTCAAGGAGATATCAATTATTGTCGACATTTGTTTAATCGATTTTTACGAAAAGTTTCATAATGGTTTAATGCTGAGCACTGACTTACAATTCAATATGGATGACCAAAGTGTTATGAATAGGGCTGAAACTTCAAGTCGCCAAAAAATTCTGGGGAAACAGCGATGATGCATTTAGGGCAGTTGTTTATTGGAAAGGAGCAGCTCTGGTCGAGTTAGGTGCTATGGTAGACAGTGACAAACAAGTTCTTTGAGAAAGATGAGGAAAATAAAACAATCTAAAAACAAAAGCATGCCGATGTGAAATCACTTTTAAAGGAGAAGTGAGAGAAGAAATGCGAACATTGATTCACTCAATTGCTGGCAAAAACACCCTGATTGGATTCAAGGATATACCGGGTGTGGGATCTAACCCTGCTTCCACCATATTGATGCAAGTTAGGGCACAGCTGTAAAAGCGCAAATCTTCCATATTCTTCGGGGTCAGGGTTAGCTTTCAAGGATTCGGTTCATCAAAAAGGTATTTTATATTTCAAATTCCGATTAAATAGGTCAATATGTTTGTTTCTAGTTTAGTTTGTTGTATGGTAATGAGTAATTCAAACTTTTTTACTGGTATAAGTTTAGGTACCTATTTATAAAATGTTTAGAATGTTTTTGTTGTGGTTTAAGCTATTGAAGCGTTAGTTGACTTAAGTTCATAGATTGATGCAATTGAGGAGTTGTGGCCTAACACATATGTTTATGGCTACTTTCAATGGTGTTCAATTAAAAAAATGATGATTGACACTATTGTCTTACTTTAGCTCTAAATCCAGCTCATTGTAACGGCTAGTTTGTAGCGGTGCTTTTAATGGTCTGTCTACACCTTTATGAAGCTATTGGCTATTTTATGTCATATTGGGTCTGTTAGCTAGGCTGGTTTGGCGGTTAGTATAATGGGGGCCAGCATGTATATTGTAGGATAGATTAGTCTGTTTGATAGATCTAATGGGTACTGTTAAACTACAGACAAGGCAGAGAAGAAAAAGTGGAGAGGAAAATTGCACGGGGTTTTTCTTGCCTACTGGTTCCTCTAGTGTTGTTCTGTTGTTAAATCTGAACTTGTTCAAGAGTTTGTTTGTGTTTGTTTATAGCATTCCGTCTCTCTTACTAAACATTTCTATTGTCTGTATTTGGGCCCTGTTCTGGGATGATGAATGCATAGAGATTACATCTGATGATGTTTGTGTCTTGTTTGTATGCACTGAGATGCAGTCTGATTGAGGAACTTGGCCTAAATGCTGCCAGTTCTTTGAAAATATCAGTTCAGTTGTTATGTATGATTTTTGTGAGACTACTTCTAGAGTATGTTGATGAACCTGTTTCTAGTGGTCAGGCAGGTTTGTTTGAACTTACTTGTGTGTAATTTTTACCATTGAAGGTAAACAGAGACTGCACAATAAACTTTTGAAGTTTACTTTTGGACAATCACAATAGAGATGCGACAAGTTGTAGTTCCTTATAATGTGTAATTTTTACATGAACTTATTTAGATTTAGATTGGTTTGTCGTGCAGTGAATTCTTGCTCTGATTTATGCACTCCAAATACTTCACAAACTTATAATTTATTTTAAATGGCAGAAAAATGTAGGTAACGAATTTTGACATTGGCCAAGTAAGTAGAACCGATCATTGGTGGCAAAAGATGAAGAATTTTTGTATGGGTCATATACGTTTGAATGACGACTTTTGGGGTTTTTTTGGAACGTGTTGATTTTAGAGATCTTAAGAATCACTTCTAGTGTTTTGGTCGGACATGAAATATTTCTCGAAGTTTATGCCAAGATATCTTTGCAATTTCATGCTCTTAATTAGGTCATTTGTGGTTAGGTTTCACTTGTATGTATGAAAATCTTATTTATATCTTATAGCTACATGTGGGCTTAGAAATGTTAAGTTACACTTTGTAAGTGTGGCTCTAGGTACATTAAAAAATGTTGACACTTTGAAAGTGTGTCTAGGTCGATATAACGTTCACCACTTTGTAATGGTGCTTGTAGGTGAGATATAAAATCAACACTTATTAAGCGGTGCTATAGGGAGATATTAAAAGTACAAGTATAAGCTTTGCTATAGATGACCTAATAAAGTAAAGACTTATAAGTGTGCAATAGATGAGATAGAATTACACTTATAAATGTATGCAATAGATACCAATAAAAGCACACTTTTTAAGTGTGACCAATTAATCTAAAAAGGCAATGTTTTAGGGTTAGTCTACTACAAAACAAATAGGGTTGGTTGCTTAATGCACGTCTCAAAGCTGCCTTATAATATTTGGCTACGTTGATAAGTGGTCCCAAAAGGTGCAACATTTAAATAAGTGTGCCTAATGTCAAAAGGTTACGCTTGTCGTTGGGGGCAGCCCCTAAAACGTGTTTGCTGATATGTCCAAAAGTGTAGTATTGAAAGGCCACACTTTCTGCTAGTTTAGGCTACAAAAACCCTTTTTACGTGGTTGTTGTCTGTATGTGCGCCGAAAAATGGTTTTTGTAGTGTTTGGAATACAATCTCAAAGCGATTGGATCCTCCTCAGTCTAGGGACTACACCAAGATTTCGTCAATAAACACTATTACAAAAGAATCCAATGAGGTCAAAACACCCAGTTCATCAACTCCACAAACGCCTTAGGGGTGTTAGTCAAACCAAAAGACATCACAAGAGACTCATAGTGTCCAAAACGAGTCCTAGATGTTGGATATCTTATGACCTATTCTTAAGCTGCTAAAAACCAGAACTCAAATCAATCTTAAATAAAAAAAATGCACCTTGTAGCTGATCAAACAAATCATCAATAGGAGGAAAGATACTTGTTCTTCACTAACACTTTATTCAACAATGGATAATGTATACATATCCTCATGTATCCATATTCTTCCTCACAAACACCACAGAACACCCCATGAAGAAACACTAGGTCAAATGAACCCCTTGCTCAATGAATCCTGCAACTAGTCCTTTAATTCCTTCAACTCCGTTGAAAACTCCGTTGAAGTCATAAAATGAGTAGAAATAGATATAGGTTTGGTTCCCTAACCCAAGTCACTAGAAAAATTAATATCCATATCCAGATGAACGCATTTAGAAGATTAGTACAAAACACATCAAAAATTCTCAAACCGCGGTCACGAAATCCATTGGAAATTTCTCAACACTAGTATCTGGAATGAAAGTCTAATAGAGAAAATAACCTTTATTGACCAATCTCTGAGCTCGAACGAAGGAGATAACTTTTCTAGGTTAGGCACCACTAGCACCCCGACCACTAAAATATCGGGACACCACGTACCTCTAAGGTCATAATCATAGCGTAACAATAAAAAATAGTATGATACAGAGAAAGTCAATCCATTCCCAAGATAATATCAAAATCTGTCATTCCTAGAATGATTAATTCTACCTAATTAACATGCCCGACCAAAGAAACAAGAAATGATAAATATACTCGATCCACCACTAGGGACTCAACCACTGGTCTAGAAACATAAATAGGAAAACACATGCAATCATACATCACATCAAATCCAAAGAAAAATAGGTAGACATATGCTAGAAAGAAGAACCCAAATTTGAAAATTTAAACATGTGTCAGTAGAAAACATCTGATCACACCATCAAAAGTCTCGGCCTCAAGCCTCCCTAGAAAAGCATAACATTGGCCTTGTTGGCCACATGCAGTCTAAGTAGAACGACTATCTACACCGTGTGGAGCTGGTGTAACCCTACTAAAACTCCTTCCACCTCTACTAGATGAAGCACCTCAAAACATACCAGACGAACGGGCCCTCTTTGATCCCCATACTCTTCAATAACAATCAAATTTTTTTTTAGTAGGGATCAGAATACACCGAAAGAAGCCCCCTCTATGGGTTATGTTAACACATTTGATCTGATGGAGAAAGCGACCCTCTCACAAACCTGTACACTCTCTCTTCCTCATCTAAAACAATAGTCATAACATGCTTAGAAAGCTCATAAAAATGGGCCTCATATTTTATCACTACCTAAATATCCAAAGTGAAGCTCTCAAACCTCAATAACTCTTAGCTCATAAGCTCCAATGTAACACCCCAAATTCAAAATAAGGCAACTAAAAACTTTTCAGCAAGTCCCAGGCGCCATTCACGGTGGCCAACCATGGACCATAGGTGGGTCCGTGGTTGGGAACTTCAGAAAATTCTCCAAGCCAGGTCCACGACTGGACCTACAAACCATAAGTGTGTCCATGATCCTTGGACCCAGAGTATCTTGATGGACAAAACTTCCTGTCCAACCATAGCTGACCATAACAAACCGCAGGACCATCCACGTTGCATTAGTCAATAATTCTCAACATTCATATTTGTATTTCTTGTTCAATTTTTTTTTTTTTTCCAGGTGATTGTTATTCCATTTAAATATTTGAGATCTTACTCTACTTCTGATTTTTTTAGGATGAATCCGACGAGATGTTGACCCGCTGTTTTAAATATGAGATATCTTCCACCAGAGCTTCAGGTGAGTTGTCTGTTACTCTAAATGCATAAAAAACTTATATTCTAGCTTATTAGATGATTATTGTTACAAGAAGTTACCGTTCAAAATGATTGAGTTATATCACAATTCTTTACCTAGAACTTGTTAATATGCTATTAATTATTTGTGTGCGGCTACCCACTAGTGAAACACATACATTGTGCAACCCCTCAGTGATCCATCAATGATCACACTTTGTTGGTAATTTTGCTTGAATTGCCATGCTTGTGCTGCACGTGGCCTATTATGAAGCCTACAAAGTCTGTAAAAATTCTATGTTTGGATTTGCTTTTTTTTTTTTTAATTGTCTGATCAAGTAGCTTAGACATTCTAGAATCCAGTTTCCTTTGCATGTTTTGAAAATTTTTAGAGGTATAACCGGGAAATGATATCATCTTGTTGTTTTGCTTTCTTAGGATAGAGTCCTCTTTGCTGTTTGTTATGCATAATTTCTTTTTTTTTTATAGAAGAAAAGAGATTGTATGTTCCCTTCTCACCAACTACCAAATTTAACTTAATTTTTTTATTAGACTCTACTCGTGTTGTTTTAAGTACTGGACATGTGTCTGTTCCATCCTCTCTTTTTGTCTCACTCTTTCTGTACATAAGTATATAAACGTTAACATAGATAAACATATATTAACTATCCAGGTTGTACTTATTTATGCCACTCTTCCAAATGAAATTCTCTGTTTTATAATTTCCCTTCTGGAAAATAGTGTGTCATTCCCTCCATCCAGTGCACCCAAAGACATACAATCCATATCCTAACTGATTACATCTGCTGAAAGGAAATTGTCGAGGAAAAAGTAGCTCGACAATATGTTAGGACGATTACACTTATTGATGTTTGTACTAAACCAACAAAGTTGATAACAAATTATTTCATTTGTCCTAATTCAGAAAGAAAGAATGTATTTTCTAACTACTAAGATATAAAGTTGAAATTCTTTATACCTCTCTTTTGCAATATAATTCTTAAAGTATATCGTTTACATCATTGCGGGATGTTTTCACATACATGAGAAGAGAATGTTCTAAATGGTTCCTCAACCATTTCCATTTAGATCGTAAGACCTCTTCGGACAACTATATTTTCAAGTGTTTAAAGCCGAATCAGCACAATAGAAATAAAGAAAATAGCATCAGTTCGTAAGGCATTCTCCTTTTATTTAAAAATTGTTCTCTTGTGATGAATGCTTTTTTTTGTGTTTTACAATAGGTTTTCCTATACACGAGGAATATCTTATTTTGTAAAGAAATTACAAGTAATGCAGTCTTGCAGACTTGTGGAGTCCACAGTTTTATCCTAGATACTACATACTATGATTTAAGGTATTTAGATTGTTAATTCATTCTTGGCTGTGAAGTCAAATAACCTATAAAAATTTATGTGCTTGGTGTAAATTTTAGGTAGTAAACAAAATATATGGTTCTATATTTTGATTGACATGCCCTGGCCATAGAATAAAATACTTTTAAGAAATTTTCTAGTATGGTTATGTCACATGAATATTACCTGTATTGGCTATATGAATTGCATATATCCACTCCCCCAAAAAGAGATGTCTATATTATTAACTTTTTTACCATTCGTGGTGCCATCAGAAATATCATTACTTCTTAAAGAAGTCTAGCAGGAACAAGATATTTTTCCAAAAAACAGAGTTGTTGCTCTGATTTATATACATTTCATGATACCCATAAGTTCATTACAATTTTTTTTATAGGAAACTTCTCGTCCCTATTAGATCTGTTAGGTGATTTCACATAGAAGATTGTACTTTTCTTAATTGGATTAGGAGTTCGCTCGTCCTACAGATGGGCTTATTAGTTTTGTTTCGCTTCTTCTTCTACAGAATTTATAAGAGATTATGAGGTTGGGCTTGAGGGTTTAATACCATCCAAGAACCAAACTCAAGTTAAGACATAGGGTTCATTATTTTCCCTTCTAACTGTAGTAGTAAGATCAGGGTTTGTTGGGTGCGTTGTTTCAGCGTGTATACAATCAGAATTGATTTTTGGTGAAATATAGACAAAAAGGAAGGAGGACATTACATGTGCGTTTTAGAAACAATTCAATAGTGGGGTACTGACAATATTCATAGACCTCAAAGTTTGTGTATCTGGGGGGGGGGGTTATATGATACTTCCGTATAGTTTTGTTTATAAAACTGGTTGAACGCTTGTCGTACTGTATGCCTCTTTCTATATGATATGATGTACATATTAGTCATTGGTCCTTTTTGTATATAGAAGGAAAGTTGTGCTACTGATAGGGCGCAAAACGAAGGTAAGAATTTTCAAATGCTTCCCCATAGGAAAATCAGAGGGAAACACTCCATCCAAAATTACAAAAATTCTAGAGATATCCCGTGTCGTTCGATTATCCAGGAAACACCATTTGAGTTTGTTAAATACCCTAAAGTATTGTGAATTTTACGTGTCTTAATATTTTACTTTCACAATAAAATTCTTCTTTTACGTGTGGATTGTAATTTACAGTGATTGATGACACTCATTTGGGTAGCATTGTTCAAGGCTAAAGTTTAGAATTTAAGAGCGTGAATGAAGTGCAACTTGGTTTTGAGAAAAAAAAATGATGATTGTAATATGTTTCTGTGAGAAAGACAAGTTTTCAGCTAGTTTATTCTGTCAAAGTTAACATGTTTGGTTGAGTTTGTTACTGGAAATCTAGAACTTAGACCCGTATTAGGGTGGAAGGCTCTCAGGGATTTTCTAGCTATCAAAAGGAAAATCTAATCTATATTTGAACTAGTTGTGTCCATTTTTCTCCCATGCTCTATAAGCATTATATTGCTAGATCCAAGTTAAAACTTATTAAAACCTAGTAACAGTCACTTAAGATGAAGATGTGTGAAAAAGACTTGAAAGAGAAGAAGAGCACTGTAGCTTGCTCACGCCCCAAATCGGAACTTAATTAAGAATGGTTTGTTTATACAAAATGTTTACTATATTAGTTGTTATATTTGGGTAAGTCATATGTATACCTGTGCTATCCTAGCAGTGTTCGCGTTCTTCTCGCTAACTTCTATTATACTTGTGGCAAAATGTTCTAAAGTCTTTCACTACTTTTGCTGAATTCAATCAAAAATGTTGGTAATTTATCGTTTGATACACTTAATTGAGTTTTTCATGACGCAATAGTATGGAAAAAAAAATGTATATTTCATTAAACATTTTCTAAGTTAAACTATTATTTCTAGTCATAACAATCATACATGGCGGTTAATGTCCTAAGGAATTAGAGCATGAGGAACAAGATCCCACAAATATTAGGAAAAGTCGTGTGTGATGATGAAACTTTTGAAAAGTTTTGATTAATTTTAATTTTGGTTTGTGGGAAATTAAATTTCAAGTTCAACATGTTAATATTGATTTTTGAGTAATTGTATCTAACATATAACTTGTTATAGATTCATATTATAAATTAGACCTTGGGACTAAAATAATAAGGATCCCCTGTATAAGGTGACAATCAGAAAATGCCAAAAAAATATTGTGGGCCAATCGATATTGAAAAATTAATATTTATAGCCTAATATACATTGCCACACATTTGAGAGTGCGGCACATAGAAAGTTATTTGTGCGGATGATTCATCAAATGGTGCCATTATAAATTAGAAACAAACACATAAGAAGTGTAAGTTAGGAGGAGGTAAAATGTGAAACATTTGTAAGTTGGCTATGATAGTAAAGGGCCCCAATTGAAAAATGTAATGAGGGTCATGAAAATTTTACCATAGTGTTTCTAAAAGATAGGTTTGTAGAGTTAGGACACACATTGAAGTGTAGCATTTAAAGCAATACTTAAAAGTTGGCTTAGATCAAAGGTTACGCTTGCTTTTGGCCCACTCCCCAAAAGTTTGCCAAAATCACAAAAGTGAGCCCTTAAATCAAAGTCTACACTTTTTGATTGTTTAGACAACACTTTTTAAGTGTGGCGAAAGACCTAAAATTGTGTAGTGTCTAATTTACAAGAAGTTAAGTTTGAGCATCAAAGATCGGGAGGTTTATCCCAAGAAATAGGTAGTATTACTTGGAAGTGGGAAGAGGTTAATATGGACTTCATTTTTTGTTTGTCTCTCACCCGTAGACAACATGATTCAATTTGGATTATAAAATATCATATGATGAAATTGGCTCACTTTATTCCCGTTACGGTTTTCTATTCGGAGGACTATGACAAGTTGTGTATAGGAGAGATAATGCAGTTGCGTGGATTACCTTTATTAATTATTTCCAATCGTGGCTCTCAATTCACTTCTAACTATTGGATGTCATTTAAAAAGGGTCTTCACTCCAAGGCTAAGATTACCGTGACATTTAATCCCCAAACCGATGGAAAAGTTCAGAGCACCATCCAAACATTGGAAGATATGTAGAAGTTCTTGGTGTAATTGCTTAAAAAAGGGGTAATGGATGACCATTTTCATTGATAGAGTTCACCTATATTAATAATTTTCACTTTGTATTGGTATGTCTCCATTTGAGGCCTTGTATAGTAGGAGGTGTATATCTCTTATAGGTTGATTCGAGGTGTGATAAGTTTCTTTTATAGGTTCCAAATTGGTTTTAGAGGCCATTAAAAAAGTCTGAGTCATTAGGGAGAGATTTAGAATGACTCAAAATGGGCAAAAATCATATGCCAATATGAGGTGAAAGGATCTAGAGCTTGAGGTAAATTATTGGGTCGACTTTAAAATCCCACCCATGAAGGGAGTGATTAGATTCAGCAAGAAGAGGAAACTTAGTCCCCGATATGTCGGCTAATACCAAATTTTGAGGCATATTGATAAATTTGCCTATGAGCAAGAATTGCCAAGTAAGTTGGCTTCGGTGAATCCGGTGTTTCATGTCTCTAAGCTTAAGTAGTGTGTTGGAGATCTGACATCCACAATCCCCTTAGAAAGGTTAGGGGTTAATTATGGTATTTCATATGAGGAAGTTCCGGTAGATATTCTTGAATGACAAGTCAAGAGATTGAGAAACAAGTAATTAGTTTCCGTGGAAGTTTTATGGAGTAATGAGGGTGCTACTTGGGAGTATGAGGCCAACATGAAGTCCCTCTATCCTAACGTTTTTCCATCTACTCCTACTCTAGATTGAGGTAAGTAGTTCCTCTTGAGTTTTCCTAGTTTTGGGAATTGTGTTTTTTATTTGAGTCCTCCATGATTTCCCTATGTTATTGATGTTTGCGTATCAATGAAACATCTTCCAATGCAAGTGTCTACGATCACACAATAATACAGCAACAAAGGGTTGGGTTCATTTCCACATGGAGTGGTTGAGAGAATTAATAGAAAAATTAAATTTTGTTCTAACTAGTCAAGATGAAAACATTACGAATAAGACTAAACAAACTTATTAAATTAGAGGTTTGACACAAGCGTCAAATTCCATGTGGGGGCGGGGGGGTTGACAATCGAAATTAATAGCTAAAAAAGTAAAACCAATGAGAGATGATACAAACGAGAAACAAGATTCTTGGGATGTGATAGTAATATGGGATAGTCTATATTATTAGGTACTTACTTTTAACGATAAATTTGTTGAACATTTGTGACTAGGATAGACTACAGTGGGGGTAAGCTCTATCTCGAGAAACTTACCCCAAGTCAAATGGCTTCCTCTGGAACGCCCACTTGTCGCAAGAAAAGCAACCTCCGCCTTAGCCCACTTACTCTCTCGAGCTGAGTGTGTGGGAAAAGGACTAGGGTTCACTCTCTCGAGCTAAGCCTATTCGACCCAATCCCACATCCCATCAACTTAGAGTCTGGTTTACAAACTCTATCTCGAGCAAGCAAAAACCTGGAGTGAAAATGTGAAATTGTATTTTCAAACTCCATTACATAATTCATACACAAATACTAAGTGAAAACACCATTTTTAACAACAATAACAAATCAACAAGCAAGACCAGTAGATAATCCAACCTAAGTCACAAAATCACCATCCAAGAATTAGGTTATAGCTAGATAGACAGTACAAAGCGATAGAAATTATTACTAAAAATAGTTTCATTCCAAATGAGTTGAAAGAGAAATCTTGTTACATGCCCAAAGTGAAGAAGAATCCATAGAACAAAGTTCCAAATTATTGGAGATAATACCCTTTGAATCTTCAAGTTATTCAAAACCCTCTTCAAGCTTAGAACTCAAAAATTAAAGTTAAAAATTACTGTTCAATACTGAAAAATCTACGATATGCAGTAAGTCGGGATCGCCAATCAACTCAGAGATCTACCCTTTGGTATTTTCATCGTTGTCTTGTGATTGTCTACATCATCTATGTATTTTGGATCATTGGGCGACACAGAACTACTTTTCGGAACTACTCGGCAATGCACTGACTGCTCCTTTTCTCTTCCAATTTGATCTCTTTAGTCAGGACTCATCGCACTGGAACCAAAAAGGCCAGGCAATCTTCAGCTTGTCGCGAGCTTCAAAGTTGGATCCGGATCCTGGAGGGCCTTCATTTCTTTGTTCTTGTATGCCTTTGTGTTCCTTTTTGCCAAGTAGTATCCATTCTTTTCCTTAAATTGAAAATGCCTAAAAATCAAGATTAATCATCAGTTATTGAGACAAAATATTCATTTAAAGACATTTAATCTATTAAAATAGAGCTATAAATGAGTCCAATTTGTAGATTCATCAACACCCCAACTTAAACTTTTGCTTGTCCTCAAGTAAAACTCAAGTTCGAAAGTTCCAAAAGGATGTCTCAAACAATACTACATAAGGCTCAATCATGAATGCACAGAACAAAAATTAACATACTTATGCAAGGATCAAATGTACACTCAAAGACTCAAGTTGTGATACATCATTACAAATATTTTCAAGCTCACAGTACTCGGTTCAAATGCAAGTTCAAGCTCAACCAAAGTGATCAAATGCCCTCACCAAACGAAAGATTCTATTTCACACACAATGGTACATCAATTAACGTTTCGGAATCAATTTCAACATCACACTCATTAAAATGAACACAATGCATGAATTAACCCATAGGTTTGCCCTTGTTTTCCAATCAACTTTCGTTTCATCTCTCTTAAGATAAAAAGGTGTTTTTAGGCTTGTAAAGGGGCTAAGTACATCGGTATAGTCATTTAGGCTTAGTGATTTTTATCCTCATGATATGTGGTGCTCGTTACACTGCCTTTCTCCTTCTTTAATTCTTTTCTCTAGTGGTTATAAGTCATCCCTTTATTTGCATTCCGTGGATTTTCCGGGGAGCCCCATTTCTTTTTGTATTTTCATTCTTTATTTCATGACTTTCTCTTTTTCATTCTTTTCTTCTCCTTTTTCATTTCATTTTTTTTGTATGGAGAAATTCCACTTTTTCAACACCATAGGTTATGAGAGACTATTTTTGCATTCTTTCACTTGCCTTCTCTTTTCACCATATCCCCAACTTAGGATTTTTCCCTAAATTTTCTATTTAATCAACCACAAATCAAGTGGATTATGGGTATAAGATAAAGAGAGGTCATGTTTTTGTCCAAGTTTCATCCAAAGAATGGTAAGGTTGAAGGAGTTTTCAAAAGAGGTTCGCACACTCAAAAAATATCCATAAAAGAGGTATATGCCAAATAGGCTCACACTCTTTAAACGGTACCTAAGATCCTATCCATACCTCACGTCATTAGTCAAATGGACTAACTTGGAGAATTCTACGTACATCATTGCACGGGTTCTGGTTAATCTTAGACAACAAGGCTCGACACAAAAATCAAACAAGATCAATAATTTTGAAGATGCAATGTTATCGCGAACTCATTGACAATTGGTTAATCACAACGAGATGCAATGAGTATATTATCTATGAAACTTTATTTGGCCTCATTTTGGCTGCACTTCCATGTTTCTTTGATTTCAAACAGTATTTAGTCATTGGTATTGATCAAATCGAGACTCAAATTTGCCTAAGAACAGTCATATTTCAAGTACATACAAGTGGTGGTGAAAGAAGAAGATTTTTCGGATGGATCCAAATTTTTGCTATTTAAACAAATGGGGAAACAAGCTCAAACTTCTGCAAAGACCAATGTACAAAACACATTTTAAAATAGAACATTCCAAAATAATATATACACAAAACACAATTCACAAATACCATACAAAAGGTGAGCCTCACCCCACCATGAATAAAAATACATTTTTCCTCAAATGTAAATAAAACAATTCAAAATTCAATATAATATAGAAAAATAATGAAAAAGGTAAAGTGGGGTCATGTGTACACAATAGCTTAATCTTTGTAGGCATCAGTGCTCGATGTGGCTGACTAGTGTGGGATAATTGCCCTCAGAGCTTTTTAGAAGAGTGGCAACTGACTTGTCTGAGATTGTCAAAGTCATGGGCCACCAAAAAGGAATGGATACTTATGAAGAATACACGTATCCATTATGGGATAGTGGGGTCTTGGGTATTACTTTTCTTACTGGTAATGGGATTCTTGCCCTCATTCTCCATTTTAGGATTATTTTTTGCCTTTTTACTCTTCTTGGAATTTTTAGCTCTCATCTATCGGGGTGTTGTATCTCATCCTTCAACTTTTGGTCCAGCCATTTCTGCAAAGTTTCGAGAAAAAGTTAGAAAGTATTCAAACAAAAACATTGAAGTTGAAATGAGAAACACTTCACAGAACTAGTTGGCAATATGCGTAAACACTTTGGTGATTCGCGGATAGCAGTGCACAGAGGAAAAAAAGGTGTAGACAAAGGGTGAAGAAGAGTTATTTTGCCGAGACGAAGAATGCCTTCGACGGCCTTAGGTTTGTGACAAAAGTTAAAGAATATCTCATCACATTCAGCCTTAAATTAAGGGCGAGATGGGGACTTTAGTTGAACCACCGAGTGAGTCTGCAAGTTTGACAAATCGCCAAAGGACCCAACTTTCCTATCTGTGACCCAACTTCCCAAATTTAGCACCGTAATCCCCAGAAACAAGATTAAAGCAGTGACCTGTGAAATATGATAAGACCAGTGAAAAATATGCCCAACCCCAAAGTTTTTTCATCAAAAATTGAACGCCACAATGCCTAGAATAGGCCATTTAAGTCATAACATGCAAATTTTTTGAAAACTTAATAGGTCGAAAAACATTATAATCCTATGAGAAAGGTCTAGACCACATCAACAGGGTAATGTCATTGAATTTGTGAAAAAAATTGATAAAGAATAACTCAAGGTTGAGAACCAACCTTTTGTGTCGATAAAAATGAAATTGAGATTCTAGGAGGCAATGCAATTGAAATTTGATCATAACGTAATACCTAAAACAAAATATATTTGCGTAAATACAAAGGAAAGGGAAAAGTTGCCGTGTGTTGTCCGAGAATGAAAAGTGAGGAGAGTTTTTAAGATTTAGAAATTGAAACTTTTGAATTTAAGGACATCATGTCTTACCAATTCGACGATGTTTAGTCTTTGGTCACTCATAATTTTGATGACAAGCCGAGTCTTCACTCACCTCATCGAGTTTTACAGAGCTCCTAGTCAACATTGGGAATTCAAACGATGGTATATATTGGGAACACCGAAAAGGTTGGCGACGTGCCAATTATTTCTTGGGCTCGCTGAGTTTTACATACTCTAGCTTGGTATTTCCTTGACTCCAACGAGGGAGTGGATCTTGATAGCTGATATATTCGGTGATCTACTAAATGATACTTTTGCTCGCAAAATTCTTTTTTCTAACACTGGTCATGTTTCATCCTGCACAACCAACACACTTTAATTTTACCAAAATATGAATAAAAGAAAATAAGGGGTTTTGGATTTCCTTCCAAACAGTGCCTTGGTTAACGTCATGGCACGACAAAAGTCCACTTTAAGACTTCATTCTTAGGTTTAGCCATATAATCACTAAGAAATCCCCTTTTTTGTCTTAGATTGAGGTGAGACGAGATATGACCCATTTGGGTCTTTAACTGCTTGATGGAAACTGAATAGGAGGTGACAATCTATTTAAGAGTGGACTCATCTTCTTTCATGCGTCTTAACATTTTGAGTGACCCTTCAAATTTGTTGAGGATACGTGAAAGCACATATCTATCTTGCTCGCCATCTTTCGTATTTAAATTCTGGCCCCTCCATTCACGATCTTGATCCTTCTACCCTTCATCTATAACCTAAGCTTTGTTACCTCCCTGTCTTGGTAGTTTTATAGAGCCAACGCCTTGGTTGGCTAGAAAGTTTACTTCCTCATTATACAAGGCTTCAAACTTTATCTCCTCAGATATGCACACCCGACCCCCACAACATTAACACCACTAGCACTATACCCCATGAAATTTTTGGATAAAATGTCAAGTTATATATTTTTCAATCTACTCCTTAGTTAGGTTGAAGGCTAGAGGAGATACTTGGTCCTCACGAGTGTGCCACACCCTGTTGGTGATTGTCATGTCATATAAAAGTTGGGTTGCTACTACATATGGCTGCTTCATTGAGCCTCCTGGCGAAATATGGTCAACGACCACTTTGTTTACCGAGTCCAACCTATAGTAAAAGTATTGAAGCATCACATTATCAATCAAACTATGGGTTAGGCTTTAAAGCACTAACTTTCTGAATTGTAACTATGTATCGTACATAGTCTCTCCGTCCAGACATTTAAATCTCTAAATACTTTACCTAAGGCTCATCATCTTTGAGAGAGGGAAAAAATGCACTTGAAATGCGATTACTAATTCCTCTTAATAAGTGATGGAGTCACGAGGAAATTCAGCCAACAACTAGGATGCCTCCTCCATCGCGAGAATGGGAATAGCCTCAGCCTAAGAAACTCCTGAGAGTTGTTTTTGAAGTATAATGACCCGCATACATCTACGAAGTTTCAAAGATGTTCAGAGGGTTCTCATGAAGCAATCCATTGAAGAGTCCCTTTAGTTGCAAGAGTTGAAACATGGTGCTTGTTATATGGAATATTGTATTTCCCTCGGCTGGAGGTAGAAGGATAGCTCGAATACCATCCCATGAGATGGGACGATGTTGGGTGTTTTTTCTTTTTGTTTGTTTTTTTTTTGTTTTGGGGGGGGAGGGAGGGAGGGGGGCGGGGGAGGGAGGGGGGGTGGGCGGCAGGATTGTGGGGGGGGGGGGCGGGGGAAAAGGCGGTGGGGGGAGTGGGGGGGGGGGGTGGGGGGGGGGGGGGGGGGGAGGGGTGGGGGGGGTGGGGGGGGGGTGAGGGGGGGGGTGGGGGGGGGGGGCGTGGGGGGGGGGGGGGGGGGGGGGGTGGGGGGGGGCGGGGGGGGGGGGGGGGGGGGGGGTGAGGGGGGGGAGGGGCGCGGGGGGGGGGGGGGGGGGGGGGGGGGGAGGGGGGGGGAGGGTGTCGGGGCGGGGCCCGCGGAAGGGGCGGAGGGAGGGGAGGGGGGGGGGGGAGGGGGGGGGTGGAGGGGGGGGGGGGGGGGGGGGGGGGGAGGGGGTGGGGGGGCGGGGGGGGGGTGCGAGGAGGGGGGGGGGGGGGGGGGGGAGCAGGGGGAGGGGGGGGGGGGGGGGGACGGGCCGGCGGGGCTTGCGGTGGCGGGGGTGGGGGGGGGAGGGAGAGGGGGGGGGAGGGGGGGGTGGGGGGGGGGGGGGGGGGGGGGGGGGAGGGGGGGGGCGGGGGGGGAGGAGGAGGGGTGGGCGGGGGGGGGGGGGGCGGGTGAGGGGGTGTGGGGGTGGAGGGAGGAGGGGGGGGGTTGTGGGGGCGGGTCGGGGGGGCGGGGGGAGGGGGGGGAGGGGGGGGGGGGGAGGGGGGGGGGGGGGGGGGGGGGGAGGCGGGGGGGGGGGGGGGGGGGGGGGGGGGGGGGGGGGTAGGGGGGAGGGGGGTGGGGGTGTGCGGGGGAGGGGGGTCGAGTGGGGGGCGGGGGGGGTGGGGGAGGGGGGGGGTGGGGTGGAGGGAGCGGGGGGGGGGGGGGGGGGGAGGGGGTTGGTGGAGGGCGGGGGGGGGGGGGGGAGGGGGGGGGCGGGGACGAGGGGGGGAGGGGGGGTGGGGGGGGGGAGGGTGGGGGGGGGGGGAGGGGGGGGGTGGGGGGGGGTGGGGGGGGGGTGGGGGGGATGGGGAGGGGTGGGGGGGGGGGGGCGGGGGGGGGGGGGAGGGGGGGGGGGGAGGGTTGTTTTTTTTTTTTTTTTTTTTTTTTTCTTTTCTTTTTTTTTTTCTTGAACCGTTGAGATTTATGATGTCGTCTTGGTCACCCACCTGGCTACCATTAAAATTGTTACCACTCATGCTTTCTGAAACATTCTCACAAATAAATAAAACAAAACAAAAAAGTTCAAAACTAAGCAAGAACAAAATTTAACTTAAATAAAAAATTTCATGTAACATGTACTACTAGCAACACGATTTTGATGTCAACATAATAAACGACACAACTTCAAATGGAAGTGTCTACGATCGCATAATAGTCCAGTAACCCAACCAAAGGTTGGGGTCATTTCCACAGGGAGTGGTTGTGAGAATTAATTGAAAAATAAAATTTAGTTCTCACTTGTAATATCTAAATTCATCATCGAACATACACAAATAAAATTATAGGGGTGATGCAAGCAAAAAATATTAATGAGGGGTCTTGCTACAAAAATTAATAGCTAAAACCAATGAGAGATACTAATGGGAGATGGGATTCTTTTGATGTTATAGGAATATGGATTAGAATAACCTATTGGGTACATGCTTTTAACAATAAATTTGTTAAAAATTTGTGATTAGGCTAGACTATTGTAGAGTAATATCTACCGCGAGAAACTTACCCCAAATAAAATGGGTTCCTCTCTGGCACAACTTTCCGCATTAAAAGAAGCCTCCGTCTTAGAGCACTTTCTCTCTCGAGCTCAGTGTGTGGAAAAAAGACAAGGGTTGACTCTCTCGAGCTGAAGCTCCTCATGTCTATGCAATACCACCGGCCATCAACTTAGTAGTCTTTGTTTTACAACTCTCTGTTGAGCAAACCAAACATACATAGGTGAAATTGTATTTGCAACTATAACACCTTTAATTTCATACACAAAAATTGAGAAAAATCACATCTAAACAACAAATAAACCATCAACAAGCAAGATCCAACAGATAATCTAGCCATATTCACAAAATCACACATTAAGAATTAGGGGTTTAGCTAGATTTGTATAAGAGATCAAAATTTATACCAAAATGAGTTTGCATTCAAATGGATATCAAGATTTAAGTGTTGTTACAGGCAAAAAGTGAAGAATCTAAGAGAAGCGAATCCAAATTTATGGAAATGAAACCTTTTGAATCTTGAAGTTCTTCAAAATCCTCTTCAAAATTATAAGTCAAAAATAAAATCTAAAGTTACAGTTCAATACTAAAAATTCTATGATAATTGATGCCATACTAAAAACTAATAACATGTATTTATAGTTTTTAAAGATATGTGCTACAGAGGATCACTCGCTGAAGATAGTAGAGATCGTCGATCAACTCGGGGATCCACCCTTATGTATATTCATCATCGTCTTGTGCTAGCCAACAACTTCTTTGTGTTCTGGATCATTGGGTAACATACTATTGCTTTGCAGAACTAATCAGTGATGCGTGGAATGCTTCTTTTATCCACTACTTTGATCCTTTTCTCCAAGGTTCAGCTCACTGGAACAAAAGGTGATCTTAAGACCTATTGGAAACTGGACAAGTAAACTCACGATCTCCCCCCCCCCCCCCCCCTTCCATTGTCTTTGTTATTTCAGCATTGTGTCTTTTGCCAATGGTGGCCACCATGCTTGCTTAACGCAATATACATGAAATCAAGGTATTCCTCGTTAATGCACCCCGAACAAAAATCACTCCGACATTTGTGCACTAAATCAGGTATTCATCAGTTATGTTGTCGCATGAGTAAAGACGAATTTGCCTATATGTCCTGAGATGTCTTCTTTAACCGCTTTAATTATAATTTTTGAGAGTAAATGTCAGAAGCTACAGGGAAATGTGGTTAAACATGCTTTATTTAGCAGAAGGTAATTTCTCTTAAGACCGTGAGAAATGTTTAGATTTTATACAAAATGAGTTATTAGATGTAGTTCCTGTATTTTTTTTTATGCATTGAGTATCTTATAGTTGGAGTTGATGTCTCCTTCTTTGATTTGTGCATTGTTATGATATTGCATTCATGATGGGTTGCTAGTCTTGAGTGTTTTGTTTCAAAACATGCTTAGAATCTTATTCAAGCATGAATGGATGAGGCTAATAGCATCTTTATAGCAAGTTCCACGTACAATCCACGGTGGCTAACCCGGGACTGTAGTTGGGACCATGCATCGTAGGTTGGTCCGTTGTTGGGCAGCTTAAAAAATATCCATGTCCGATCCACGACTAGATCCAAGAGTTGTAAGTGGGTCCATGGTTCGTTGCCTGTCTGTCCATCAATGGCAAAAATTCTCTGTCCAGACCACGACTGACCAGGATGGGCACTAGGTTCATCCATAGTCAGTCGGTCAGGGTCCATCGGTCGTGGGATGATAGACATTATCAAGGGAACTTCGGTCTTTTTTTGTTTTAATCCAACTTAAGTGAGGTCGTTCTGCCTCAGTCTAGGGTATAAGTAATTTAAAGCATAAAACTCACCCAATTAAGTCATATTTTAAAGAACCAATAATAATTTCCAAAGTTCTTCCCCTCCAAAATATTCTCTCTCTAGAAACATGAGGATCAATAAGAAGAAGGAGATTCAAGCTAAGGCTCAAAAGAAAGCTTTTGTACATCGAATTCATTGGGATTAATTGTTAATGTATGGTAGTTTTTATCCATGGAGTCCTATCAAAATATCTAATTTTTTTTTAAAAAAATCTCAATTGTTGGGGTTCGATTCAAATGTGATAGGTTCGTTTTAAACATGATTCTAATGGTTGAATTATGTTATATTAAGCATGAATTTATTATTTCCTAAGATTTTAATGGCATATCCCAAAGAACCCATGTAAATCCCATATGTTTTTTATGAATTAATACATGACATGATAAAATCACTTGAATTATAATTGTATCCTTATCTAGTTCTTGAATTCAAGATGTCATGATTGAAAGAAATATTAGAAACTCAAGGAGGTATAATATGAGATTATGCATTGTCGATTGAAATCAACACAATTGTATTGATGATGCTTTGAGAGTAAAGTATCCATGTTGTTGTTATTGTGGTGTTGTTGAAAGGACATTCTCATATACATACCTATGCATGAATAATGAAGGTTCTAAGGTTTAAATAATTTCTCACATAATTGAATCTAAAATAAAGTTATGATGCATTATAAAAGGTTTTCTCACGTATGATCTAAGATTTATCTAAAATGATGTACCTTGAATTGGTAGACAAGGAAACCCTTTCATGAGTGACTAATGAGGTATACTAGTGATTTATGTTTAATCGGTAGGACAAGGGCGCCCTTTCATGAGAAATGGAGTTAAATGAAGTCTTAATAACTACTCCATGGGAATTTAATGCTTAGCACTGAGTGGATATTGCATGAGATGGAAGCTCTCCAGTAGTAAGGTCGAGTTTCTAGAAGCAATCTGTTGTATGATAGAGTCCTCAGTGTATATAAGGTCGGGTTTCTAGTAACAATCTTCTTATCCCTTAAACTATGTTCTCTCATAGGTTATTTAGATAGTGGATCGACCTAAGAAAAGATTTACCGGTTCTACCTTAAGCAAGTACCCCACATTTTTTCGGTGAGAGAGTAGCCGAATATCAATTTAAGATCACATGGTCTCATGTCAATGAAGACTTATTTCTCACATAAAATAAGTTAATATGGGAGAAGTCTTCTTAAATAAATAAGCATCCAATGTGTCAAAGTAATCATGAACTAAGGCATGCTTTAAAAGTATCTTGTAAGTGCTCAAGGTTTTCAAGAAAAGGCTAGCTTGCATTCAAAATGATGTTTTGAATTATGTTTTACAACTATCTCCATGGTGATGTTTAAACTTGATAAACTCAACTTTTTGAAGTGAAATGTTCCTTTTGGCACGTTTTAAGTATTTTTCTTCATGAGTATCATACTTAGTGCATTTTTATACTAACACCTACTTTTACCTACATTTTTTGCAACTATAGGGTCCGTTTCTCAGTGTGGTAATTTTTGTGGCTAGAGCTTGGATTTGATTGTGTTCCTGATCTTGGTGAAGTCTCATTGTTTGAGGATGCACTTCTTATGTTTTATTTTATTTCATGTATTTTCCCTTTTGAACATGTTATATGGGATATTCCCTACTTGATTCAAGATTGTAACAGATGACTACATTAAGAAAAAGTATCTACATTTCACTTTTATTTGTGAAAAACTTTTTAGAACTGAAATGTGTTTTATCTCATTATTCTTTTTACTTATGTTATGAGAATTAGGAGTCTTGTGTCGAGTCATTCGATATTCCATACACCTTTTTACATCTAAGGGGTACCCTGAGTCGTGACATCTAATGAATGAAAGGATCCTATAAAGAATTGGAGAAACACATGCCTTTTTACCAAAGAGATCCAACTAGTCTAGGCCTCACCAAAGTCGTTTACCACTGTCTTGCGCGTCCACAAAACAGAAGTGCAACAAATTGATGCCCCGAGTATCCACCATACCCACTACCTCAAGCATCTCATGGCACAAAATCAAGAACGCGTGTGCATCCTTACTTCTGTTGATTAGCTTAATGTTATTAAGGAACTTCATCCAATTTTTTGCGCCAACAATTGTTAATCAGTATATAACTTAACTAAATGCGTTGGGATCGAATCCCATAGGAAGGGGTACGTGTTTGAGATTCAATACGAAGTATGAACACAATCAAATTAAACATAGGAATAAAAATTATCAAATAAAACATTCAAATTAGGGGTGACATGAATGTCAAATGCGGGATTTTTGTTTTGATTAGTAGTTACAAAGTGTAACAAATAACGCAAACTAATAATAATGAGATGGTTCTTAGGATGTGATCGATTATAGGCAAATATAGACAAATGGATAATCGCAACTATTAGTAAATAGCTAGATATTAGTGAGTAGGCTAGGATACAGTGGAGGTAAAATTTCTCTAAAAAATGTTACGCCGAATCATGTGATCTCTCTGGAACATCAATAACCATGCAAAAAAAGAGCGGCCCACAGCTTAAACCATTCAGTATGTTGAGTTGAATATGTGGGATTGGGTTTAGGATTCACTCTCTCGAACTGAACCAGGGTAAACCCGATACCTAAAAACCATCAATCAATAATTTTAGTTCTAACACATCTCTCAAGCAAGAGAAGAAAGAAAACATCAAATTACCTTTACCAATAGAATTCTTAAATTAAACCATAATTAATGGTTAAACTAACTTCTAAATAGCATTAAAACTAACAATTAGCAATACTGATAAACTAAATTAGCCCATAATGACATGACCATACCCCAAGAATTGGTGCTTTAGCTAGACCATATAAAAAGGTAAAAACAGTGACCAAATTGATTATCCATCAACTTGGAAAGAGTAATTATGACCATACAATGTTCCTATTTGAGGAATCCCTAAGACCCACTTCAAATTTCTCAAAAGTGAATTTCCTCAATCCTTCAAAGCTAAGGAAACTAAAGAAAACTTTCTCAAGATGTTCAAATCTTAAAAATAAATTGTACTACTGAGTAATTGATCAGTGATAAGTGATAATTGATCAATGATGAGTGATAAGTGATACTAAACTAAATGTTGAAAAATGTATTTATAGTCATTAAAAATGTCTTATCAAGAGTTAATCGATGAAGTAAGTCAGGTTCGCCGAAGCACTTAGCGAGCCGCACTTTGGTATCTTCCATCACTCTTTTGGCTTGATACTCCGCATCCTCAAGGTCTGAACTTTGGGAGAGTTATCTTGGCTTCGAAGAATCACTCAACGATCCACTGGTGGTCCTTTAGGCCATCAACTTGGCTCTTTCACTCAGGTATTGGCACACTAGAACTTTAGGCAGTTTGATGATCCACTCGGCGACATGTAGAGTACTCTTGGCGATTCTCGAGCTCGCACTTTTTAATTTCTTTAGCTTGTTTTGTTCTGATTCACCTGTTAGTGTCCTTTCTTTATTCGTCAATCCATATGCCTGAAAACCAAGGATTTAACATCAATTATTGGCACAAATTAAGCATTTAAGGACACTATATCTATTTAATGAAGCCTTCAATGAGTACAAATCTCCGACTCATCACTTACCTTCCTGAAACTATGGTGGTTCATCTTCTTAAACATCTCCTAACACTACTTCTAAATTTTCATCAAAATAACCTCAAATGGTTTTTGAATACCCATAATTGGTGCTTAAACCAATAGTGGCTGACACACCTAATCATAAATATTCAGAGTATGTTGTTTACCTGGAGTCTATGCCTCTAATCTTGTTTGAACCATCTCTTGTACTTGTCACACCAGCCGAAGAGAAAAGTTCTCTAGCACACCCAATATCCTAAACAAAGTCTCCTAAAACAACGGAGCTTCAACATGGGAGGAACCTAGTCCTCAACAAGCTCAATCTCTAGCTCTGGCAAAACTTCTCTTGTTTTACATCTTGCTAGTTCCACTCCATAGGTATCAGCTCTAATAGATGTTACTCCACACGTGTAGGCTTTGAAGGAGTTAGTATGTAGGTTCCCTAGGTCTTTTCCATGACCATTATATGAAAGTACTTAGTTGTTGAATATTCCTTAAATGTCTTAATGAACATAGTGACTTAAATGCATGTTAATGAAAATGTACTTATCAAGAGTAGCTTTAAGGATTCCTTTGGTAAGCGTGAAGAGGGTGTATGGGATATCTCTTCATGACTTACTTAGGTAGTCTTAGAGTAATTCTTGGTAGCGAGTGAGTTTATGAAATGAGAATAATCTTATCTTAGGTAGTCATAGGGATAACATAGGTGTGTTTGAAGGGATAGTATGGGCGGTCTCATCATAGGAAAATCTTTGGTAGGAGAGTCTATTCTTGATGTTCTGAAGTGACGTATCTACATTGTGGGGGATGACTTGGAAATGACTTATATGAGTTTATGTTTGTCTTGTAGTGACTCTTGTGTGGTTTATGTTATCAACAGTTTCTTCTTCAAAAAGAGCATGTTTATTACAAAATGTCCCTCTTTGCAATGATTTTTATTGCATTTATACATAACTTAGTTGCATTTGAATGTAGTAATTCCATATTTTTTGTCTTATCTCTAATGGCGTAGGTGGAAATTCAGAGGAATCATTGAACTGAAGCTTGGATATTAGTATTTATTCCAGTAAGTTGGGGTATGTCCTCAATTGATTCGAGGAAATAGTCATTTTTAATTTTTATTGGTCAAGAACATTGTAATAGACTTTGTTATTTCTATTTTGTTGAAGTATGGGTTGTGACCTATGATATTTCGTGTGTCTAAGATTGCTATAAGAGATTTAGCCTTAGTACTATGATTTTCTGGAAAAGAGAATTTTAAGTATTATCGATTGTGTGTAAAGTTTTAATTCCACACTACTTTTCATACATATGCAATGAATGATGTCAAAGGTCTTGTACAAGACCTTCGCGAGGTCGAGTATTTCGTGCCACGATTTGAGCATACTTTTTTCTTCTAGAGTATACTCTCGGGTCGTGATATCTGGGACTATAAGGATGCGTCGAATCCTAGTGCAACTTGGTGCTAAGTCTACTCCCAATTGAACAAATCAAATTAAAAAAGAATAAATGCCTAAATACTTAATAGCTCCAAAACTACAACAAATGTTCTGAGAAGTCAACATTTATATTCTGAGAGTGTGACAGATTCGAATAAAGAGGAAATTTTTTTTTAAAAACTGACTAGCTAGTAATAATTAATGGACTAGAGTAATTTACACAAACTAGGGTTCTGAGTTATTACAATAGGGAATGAATCAATGTTTTCTAAGAATAGGATTTAGATTATGGATATATAACAACGTAAAGTTTACAACATTCCCAACGATTTTCAAACACACGTCTACATAAGTTATGTAGAACTGAAAGAATGCTTCTACTAGCTATTTGAAATGTTGCTTTCCTATTTATCTTCTTTTCACTGTAAGTTGGAGGGTTATTGGATAATGCGGTTTCTGGGTATGTCTAACTAGAGTATTAGGCTTATACTGAGTAAATCGATGTAGTTTAGGCATCAAATGACGGAATTCATATGCCTTATGCATAGAGGGAAAGACTAAAATGACCCCGACTTAAAATTGACGAATTTCAATATAGTACGAAATAGTTGAACCGTTATTTAAACTACTACACGTCGACTGATTCGTGGATCATCCTTCCACATGAATTCCAACAAAAAAATGGGAACTTTTTTAACTCGCACTTGTATTTACAAACTTCCGTGGCATGGAAATAAGATCTAGTTACCTTTAATTTGATATTTCATGGGACGCCTAGTTCATTTTGTGCTAAAATATATGACAATTTTAAGTTTACCTAAAAGCCATTTTGCTCTAAATATGTGTTGGTCGTCACCTACATCTAGACCTACGATTCGTATGTCCAACCACACACCATATGATCGTGTGTAGGATCATAGACAACAGAATCTTGGACCCCAACGACTGAACACCACCTATGGATTGTCAATTCATTGACGGGCCGTGGACCACGTCCACAATTCTCGTTTTTTGACCCTTTAATTCCTTTAAGTATGGGAATCACCTACTAGACCTACCTACGACTTGTTCATTGAATGGAGAACCGTCTTGGAGAACCGTTGTTGAGTGCTAAACCTTGACTCTTATGGGAACTTGAACTGGCCAGCTACGTCCAAACTTAAGGTCCTTGGTTCTAGCTATGGTCTATGAGTGGTTCCTTGGTACTTGCACCAGTTTTTGAAAACTAGTATTTACTTCCTCATGAGACATGAGGTGTTACACATGCTTTATGAGGATTTGAAGTTCCTTAAAATTACCCCACCCCCGGTGCTCAATATTATTCCCAATAATATACACTCATGCTTAATGTTTAAAAATCATAAACTTCCTCTAGTTTGAGATAAGTTCTCAAACTATACTCTTAAAATAGCTAACAACTCTTGAAATATCTTAAAAACCAAAATTTATTCAAAAATCAAATTTTCTCTTTTATCAATGTAAAATTGATACTTTTGTGAATATTTAGGTTTTTTATACTCTTACCATGCATTCATTGGAAAAACACACTTTCTCAAAACATATCTTTGCTTCCTCAACTCAGTCCTAAACTAAGTGTTGGGTTTTAAAAGTTTCTCATGATTATAGCTCAACTTTGTGGTTCATGAGGTTTCTAAAACATAACAATCAACGCAAGGATCTTAATACAATATTGAAGAAATTATTAGCTCGGACCTCCCCGAACTCAAGGACTCAGAAACTCGAAAACTCAAACTCAATTGATCGTACTCCTCTTGAGAATACTTAATTTATCTAGTTCACATGATGAATTTACTACGGTCCCTGAAACGATCAACTCAATACTAATGCCAAATATAGAACTCATGAAACAACTCTTTCTCATTCTAGTAATTATTTTTTTAGTCTTAAAACAAGTTTTAAGTATTGTAAATACTCTTCAAAAGATCAAAAGGACTTCCCCCCCCCCATTTTCCCTCAAACTTATTGTTAATTGTTCTTCATTTGAAATTTTAATTTAAGAGTTATTATATGATATATATGATCATCTACATGAATAATGAAGTTTTAGCTATTCAAATAAGTAAGCAGAGAAAACTAAGGTTTTGAACGAACTCACAAGAAGAAAAGATGGGAAACGAACTGATGAAGGCAACCTAGCGCATTCCCTAAGCAGTAGGTTCAACCCTAAATCACACCGGCTACTACTACTCTACTTAAACTAACTACTAAACCCTTCCTTTTTAGCACAACTCAACGCAATTTCCCTAAATACCACCATGTGCTATGGTGGAGCATCACCCAAGACCCTCTAGAGATATGGGGTCACATCGCCCCAGACTCTATAGTGCTATGAGGATGCATCGCTTCAACCTCTCTAGTGCTATGGGGGTTCATTCCCCAAGCATGAGCCCAAGTACGAAAAATATGACGAACTTTCTATCTCAATTCCCAACCATATCTCCTCTATAATAGAATGATTTCCTCCAAATTCACCTAGATTCATAACCCAAACACCATTCCAATGAAAACCCACACAAAATCCCTGAAGTACAACTCTCATTTGCAAGACACTTACCTTAAGAACTCAACAAGACTTCATTGTTAAAGAATGAAGAGAAAACCTCAAAAACATCTCAATAATTTAATAATTTTACTTGAAGAAAAAATTCAGTGTAAAAGTTTACATAGGGCAAACAAACCTAACACTATGAAACCTTATCTACCTCGAAGGTAAAAAATTTCTTGGCGAAAATTCATGAAAATTGTTGAATTCTAAAAACGTTTTTCTTTTTGTCCTCTTCACTTTTTCCCTAATCTTCTAAACACTTTTTGAAAGAATAAAAATTGCTTAGTCTGGTTGTACCCTTTTAACTTGGGTGGGTAAAATGTGTTAGGCTAGTGGGGTAAGGAAAACGCCAAAATGCTCCTCCTTCAAAGTGATGAAAAAATGCCTAAATAAAAGAGGCTTCACTCAAATAAGCATAACACTTTCATCCGAACTCGGAATTAGCAAACTCGGCTAAGATAGAAAGAGGATTCAAATATCCTTAAATTAGTAGGTTATAAGTCATGTAACTCTTTATATTAGAAGATATCTAGTCAATTGAAGTTGATATAAATTAAAAAAAATTGGGGTGATACATATTTAACACCTTGGACTTAAAAAAGCTAATTTTTTAAACAACTAAATTGGAAAGAGATAATTTGAGATTTGTTCAAGTTATTCACAAATTGTGATTTTGGGTTAGTTTCAAATGACCATCGCTTTGAGTATAGAATGATTTAGGTAACCCACAAGGTAACAAATGAAAGATCTTTGAATCACATTTCCTGCGCTCTTGAGTTTGCAAAATTCTGGGTTCGTATTAGGGAGATATGCCCATTTTAGTTCAGCCTATGCAGTTAAGGGAATTCATTTGTTTTAAAGAAAAGTGTTTTGGTCTTTTCCTTACCCCATTGGTCATAATCATTTTGTTGGACCTATTAGGGGTAAAATCTTAATTAATGTCTGTTTAAAATAAGTCTAAAAATGTTTGCAAGGTGAGGGTAATGTTCAAGAGGAGGAAAAGCTTCAAATTTTCAAGTGTTCAAAATTGTTGCAAGCTTTGATGATTTTTGTAGATTTAGATTCTTTTGTAGTACGTATGTTTTCATAGTGATGGTTTAGTTCACCCTCACACTGATCATGAGTTTTCTTATTGAATTCGTCCATGACATTTCATGTATTAAGTTTTTAATGAGTTTTCTTGAGGTTTTGTTCTTCAACAATCATTAATGGAGTTTGATAATTTCTTGAGAAGAGGGTTTTGAGTTGGAGTGTTGCTTTTGAGGAAATTTGAGTAGATTTTTATGTACATGTTTAGTTTTATGAATCTAAGCAAGTTTGGAAGAAATGAATGTATGTTATGTGAATAAGGACAAAGTTTGAGAAGGAAAAATCTTCATAATATATTGGAAAATGATTGGGGTACCGCTCTCCCGATGCGCAACCATGGGTGGAGTGGGGATTCCAAAAGTGACACTCACTAATGATGTAACATCTCATAATTCGTAATATCTATAATAATCTAAGAAACTAAAACTTTTCACTTGTGTAAAGAAAAGGGAAAAATATGGAAAATTTCCTAAAGATAAGGAGATGAGTTATTGGCCATTTTCAAACGGTCATAACTTCTATTATAGGATGAGTTCGATTCAGTTCTTTATATAGTTTGATATCCCTTTGAAATATCTTTCAACAAAGTCAAGTTTGTTCGTTTACAATATCGTATAAGGTAAATATGCCTTTTAGAAGTTGGGTTGTTGAAACAAAGAAAGTCCAATCCATATTTAAGGAAGGGAAGACAGGCTTTTTAGCACGTATTTAAAAATTCGTTTTAAGGGTTTAATTGGGATTAAAATAAATTTTATTTCAGATTATAAATGTTCTTTTACGCTAAGGTCTTGGGAAAAGAGAGAAGAAATGAATGATAAGGGATAAAAGGTCAAAGTTTTGCCAAGAACGCCAAGGGATTTCGAGTAGAATTCATCGTGGGTGATCGCTATCAAGGTATGTGAGATTTTTCGTGTTTTGTTAATCAATCCGCACACCAAAATTGTTTAAATTAAGATGTTTAGTATTTATTACATAATTAGAAGTTAATTCTTGATAATCTCGTCGATTACCATTTGGATTGAGTTTATTACATGCCCATTGATGTTGATTAGTAGTTTTCTATGTTATTTTTGTGTTACATTTGATAGAATTGAAGATATTGATGATTCCTATGGGTTAGGGGATGAAAACATAGAGGTTTAGGCGATTTAGGGCCAGAGAACGAGTTGAAATATTCGTCAGACAAACTTGTGCAAGGCCAGGTGTGTCGCGCGTGATGTATGCCAAAAAAGGACTTCAATTAATTGAGTATTGGCGCTGCGCGCCACCAGTGCGCCTGGATCGGCGTTTTTCGCCTAATTTTCATAGTTTAAGCCTTTTAAGTCCTTCTATGGTACATTAACACCTTCCGGTGACTCTAATTACTTACAATAATTTCTAAACACCTAGACATCACTAAAGAACTTAGATCATAACCTTGGATCCGTAATCCAATTCAAGAAAAGTTTCTTTCAAAGACATAAGAGTTACAAGTTAAGAATCAATTCAAAGTAAAGTTTCTTTAATTTTTGAAGAGTATTTATTAAACGTTTTAATTTCCTTATAAGGTTCAAGTTACAATCGGAGTAAAGAGTAAGAAGTTGAATTCCTTTCTTCAAGAAATATAAGCGAACTAAGTATTCCCTAAGAGTTTAGTTAACCTCAAGAGTTCCATGTTAAGCAAAGAGAAAAGAGTTGAGTTCATTTCTCAAAGTTTATAGGGAAACTAAGTATTCCATAAAATTTATAAATGTTTTGACATTTTTAGCAAGAAAAAGGAAGCTAGACTTCCAACAGATCTTTTGGCTAGTTTTAGAACAGAAAAGGGAAACTATGATTTCCAAGAGAGATTTTAAAGCTAAGTTTGAGCAATTACCTCAAACCACAGAAGAAGTTGTTTTGTAAAATATATGAGATATATAATTTGGGAGTAGTATTGATCACTAATATGTGGATGTGATTTCATATTTACTCAAGCCCCTATAAACCATGTGGCCAACATGGACAGAAGAAGGGTCATACTTTTTAGATGATTCATTAGTGCATTTTAGCATAGACTAGTGGATCCACTTTGTAATTCAAGTTTTATACCGACGAAAAGGTATAGGACGGTCCTCTTGCAAAGTGAGGTAAGACATTTTACCATCTCTTAGGATCATAGTTATGTTGTTGGTTAGAGAATGTCGTACAAAAACTATATTACTTTCATATATAAGCAAAATTGAGTTTTTATTGTATTTTTTATGAACTAAGTTGTTTTACTTTTTACAAAGTTTTATATATATCACATGTCTTTTATTTGCTTTATATTATGTTCAGTAATTCATGAGTTCACCAGTGCCAAGGTAAGTTTCTTCTTATTTCTTTTAAGCTTAAAGTTGTTGTTTAGCATTCCAACTCGCATGATCGCACATTCAATTTACTGATGTCAGTTGGCCTACATCGTCTTATGATGCAGACGCAAGTTATCATGATCAGCATCCAGAGCCTTGTTGATCCATTTTGGGTATCCAGATTTAGTGGTGAGCCTCCTTGCATCTTGAGGACTCTTTAATTGCTTTCAATATTTACATTTATCGAATGTTGATGGGTTTTTCCCAACATTCATATTAGTATTATATTGGCTTTATAGACAGGTAATCAGTCACATAGTCTAGTTTGAGTCTCTATTTATTTACAAATATTTCATAATATGAGACTTAATTCCACTTTGGCCAAGTTATTTTACATTAAGTAATTCTTAGAGAATGTTCTTTCTTATAAAGAGTTAAGTCTTCCTCATAGTTAAGTAATGCAGGCCAAGGGTTCACTCAAGGCCATCAATGGTTATTGGATGCTAGCCACTCCAGGGTCTAGACTCGGGGCATGAAAAACTTGGTATCATAGCACATAGTTCAAGAGTCCTAGGGAGTCTATGAAGCTTTGTATGTAGGGTATTGGTCATCGGTGTGAAGCGTGCCACATCTATGATTAGGAGACTGCAAAATTTAGGAATTCCTCAGTTATTTCATATTCCTTTTCGTGTGTTAGAGTTTATCCCTAATTGTTGTCTAATTCATGCATGCACGTGTTTCAGATCATTATGCCTCTACAAAGAGCAAAAAAAGGTCGTCCAGCCAGAAGAAATATATATGTGCCAGAGGTACCTATTGCACAAAACGTGCAACCTCAAGGAGAAGTCACCAATGCTGAGTTTCGTGAGACTATTTGAATGTTAAGCCAAACGGTGACTAACCAAGTTGGGAAACAGAGAGGAGCTAAACTAAAGGAGGTTGAAACCTCAAAGATTCGCGAGTTTCTGAGAATGAATCCTTCCATCTTCACTGGTTCAAGCACTACTAAGGATCCAGAAAACTTTATGCAAAAGTTGAAAAATGTTTTCGATGTGATGCATGTAGTTGATGCCGACAAAGTTTATATAGCAGCATATCAAATGAAGAGTTTTGTACGACTTGGTTTGATAAGTGGATGGAGAGTACAGATAAGGATGCAACACATCTGAGTTGGGTCTGTTTTGAAGAGGCTTTCTTTGGGGCGTTTCTTTCCTCGAGAACTGCAAGAGGAAAAGGTACGGGAGTTCCTTACACTGAAACAAGACTCCTTGTATTTTCATGAGTATGGGTGGAAGTTCACCCAACTATGTTTCAATGCTCCTTGAATGGTTAAAAATATGAGGGGCATAATGAGCTTGTTTGACGCTGGCTTGGGCCATGCATCAAGCAAAAAAGGTAGAGTTGCAACCTTGTACACTGACATGGATACATCCAGATTAATGGTTAATGTGTAACAAATTGAGGAGGAGAATCTAAGTACAGAGAGGAGCATAGCAAAAAGAAAGCTAATAGGGAATGGGTCTGCGCATTAGAAGGGTATTTCAAATCGGCCATAGTTTCAGAAACAAAATGAGAGTGAACCATCATCTACTAGTGCATATACACCAAGAAACATATGTGAGTATAATGTCTAGAATTTGAACAACTTCAAGGCTAGACCAGCCCAGTCCCAAGGTAGAGTGGCAGAATAAGGTAGTTGTTCTCCTGCATGTGGTACATGTGGTAGAAACTATTTTGGGAAGTGCAGTGATGGCCAGTCATGTTGCTTCAAGTGCGGTCAAGAGGGTCATTTTGTCAAATAGTGTCCTATGAATAACTAGAGTGGTGGAAATCTTGGAAGTAGAGTTAAATATTCATCAGTTGCGCCACCAGTCATGGCTTCACCTAGAGGAGCCAATTCTTGTACAAGTAGAGGGGCAAACCGCCTCTATGCAATAACTAGCCTCCAAGAGCAAGAGAGCTCTCCAGATGTTATCATAGTTATGATCAACGTATTTACTTTAGATGTTTATGTTATGCTATACCAATGAACAAGTTTATCTTTTGTAACTTCTAATGTTGCAAATCAGTTTGAGATTCTTCTTGAGAAACTATGTGAACCTTTCTGTGTTTTCATCCCTATTGAAGATTCTATTCTAGCGGAAAGAGTCTATCGTGGTTGTCCTATTTCTATCAATCACAAGAACACCATGGCTAATCTAGTGGAGTTAGATATGGTAAATTTCTCAGTCATTTTAAGTATAGACTGTCTTCATGCATGTTATACGTCAATAGATTGTAGAATTCGATTTGTCATGTTTAAGATTCTTAATGATCCAGTTATAGAGTGGTGTAGTAGTTCAGTATTTCCTAAGGTTTGTTTCATTTTGTACCTTAAGTTGATAAAGTTAGTTTAAAAGGGGTTTATCTATCATTTAATCCGAGCTAATGACACAAGTGTTGAGGTACCTTCCCTTTAGTCAGTTCCTATGGTAAAAGAGATCCCAAAAATCTTTCCTGATGATCTACCCAGAGTCCTTCGTAAGAGATAAATATACTTTGCCATAAAAATCATTCCAGATACTCGTTTTCTTTCTACTCCGCTATGTAAAATGTCAGTAGTAGAATTAAAGGAGTTGAAAGAAACATGAAAGATGTATTAGATAAGGATTTATTCAACCAAGTGTCTTACCTTGGGGCACTCCAATATTGTTTATGAGAAAGAAGAATGGTTCCTTTAGGATATGTATAGACTACAACCAATTGAATAAGGTTACCATCAAGAATAAGTATCCTCTCCCAAGGATTGATGATCTTTTTGACCAGCTTCAGGTTTCTCGAAAATTGATCACAGATAAAGCTTCCATCAGTTAAGATTTAGGGAATATGACATCCCCAAGAAATCCTTTAGAACTAGATATGTGCATTACAATTTTTGTTCATGTCCTTTGGTTTGACCAATGGGCCTTCAACATTCATTGATCTTATGAATAGAGTTTTCAAACCTTATTTTGATCTGTTTGCTATCATCTTCATTGATGACATATTAATGTATTCAAGAAATGAAGACGATCATGCTAGTAACCTCAGAATAGTACTTCAGACTTTGAAAGAAAAGAAGATGTATGCCAAGTTCTCCAAGTGTAAGTTTTTTCTTAAGTTTGTGGCATTCGTGGGCCACATAGTTTTTGTTTATGGGATTAGAGTTGATATCAACAACATAAAACCAATTCAGAGTTGACCTAGACCAACGTCTCCAACCGACATCAAGAGTTTATTTGGTTTGGCTGACTAATATTGAAGGTTTATTGAGGGGTTTTCATCTATGTCGTCTACATTGACCAAGTTTACCCAGAATACAATTAAATTTTATTGTCCTAAATCTTGTGAGAAAAGCTTTCTGGAGTTGAAGAAGAGGTTGACTTCTGCTCTGGTTTGGACCTTACGAGAGGGTACTCAAGGTTTTGTGGTTTATTGTGATGCATCAAGGGTTGTCTTGGGCTATGTGCTAATGTAAAATGTCAAAGTTATAGCTTATGCCTCCAGATAATTGAAGGTTCATCAGAAGAATTATCCAACCCACTACTTGGAGTTGGCTGTTTCGGTATTCGCCTTGAAGATATAACGACATTACTTGTACGACGTTTATGTTGATATATTCACTGATCACAAGAGCTTACAATATGTGTTCACTCAGAAAGAGTTAATTCTCAGACACAAGGTGGTTAGAATTTCTCAAGGATTATTAGATGAGTATTCCTCACCACCCAAGTAAAGCTAATATGGTTGTCGATACTTTAAGAAGGTTATCCATGGGGAGTAACACACATGTTGAGGAAGAAAAGAGAGAGTTAGCCAAAGAAGTGCACAGACTTACACGCCTGGAGTCATACTTAAGGAATCCACGAAAGGAAAAACAGTGGTAACTAATGGGGATGAATCATCACTAGTGTCAGAGGTTAAAGAAAAGCAAGACCAAGACCCCAATTTGCTTGATTTGAAGGAAAATGTTCATAACCAAATAGTATTAGCTTTTGAACAAGGGGGAGATTGTGTGCTGAAGTACCAAGGTAGATTGTATGTGCCTAGGATGGATGGTCTCTAAGATATTCCATTCATCTGGGTTCTAAATATTCCATTTATATGGGTTCCACCAAGTTGTACCGTGACTTGAGAGAGGTATACTAGTGGTAAGGTATGAAGAAGAACATTGCAAAGCTTGTTGCCAAGTGCCTTAATTGCCAATAAGTGAAAGTAGAACATTAAAGGCCTGGAATTTGGCTCAGAATATAGAACATCCGGAATGGAAGTAGGAGATTATTAATATGGACTTCATCACAGGGTTACCAAAGTCTCACAGGCATCATGATTCGATTTGGGTGATTATCGATAAAATGACAAAATCAACCCACTTTTTACTGGTAAAGACCACTCTTTCGGCAGACTATTATGCAATGTTATACATTTAAGAGGTGGTGAGACTCCATGGAATACCAATTTCAATCATTTCAGATAGAGGTGTATAATTTATTGCTCAGTTCTGGAAGTCCTTCCAGAAAGGCTTGGGTTCAAAGATGAACTTAAGCACTACTTTCCACCCTCAAAAGGATAGGCAAGCGGAGTGTACTAAGCAGGACTTAGAATACATGTTGAGATATTGTGTGATTGATTTCAAGGGGAATTAAGATGATCACCTACCTCTCATTGAGCTTGATTACAACAACAGTTACAATTCGGGTATCCAAATGGTTTGTACGATGCTCTTTATGGGGAAAAATGCAAATCTCCTATTGGATGGTTTAAAGTTGGTCAAGCGGGGTTGATATAGTTCACCAAGCCATGGAGAAGGTGAAGGTGATTCAAGAGATATTAAAAATGGCATACAGTAGTCAAAAGTCCTACATAGTTGTTCGAAGAAGGCCGTTGGAGTTTGAAGTAGAGGATTAGGTATATTTGAAAGTTTTATCCATGAAAGGTGTTATGAGATTAGGTAAAAAGGGAAACTTAGTCCCCGGTAAATTGGACCTTATTGAATATACAAGAGAATTGACAATGTATCTTATGAGTTGGATCTACCACAAGAATTAGCAACAGTTCATCCTGTATTTCATATCTCCATGTTGAAGAAGTGTATGGGTGATCCCTTATTGATTGTACTAACAGAAAATGTTGGGATTAAGGATGGATTATCCAATAAGGACATTATGGTTAAGATTTTAGATCTACAAGTTTGAAAGTTAAAAAAAAAAGAGGTTGCGCCAGTCAGTCCTTTAGAGCAACCAATTTGTCGAAGAAACAACTTGTGAAGTTGAAGAGGATATGAACAACAGATATTCACATCTCTTTAAATCCGGAGAGAATATAAATGAATATAATAATTATCTTCTCATTACTTTATGAACAATGAGTAAGCATTTTATTACTTGCTTTTGATTGTTGATGTTAAACTTGAGGTGACTACTCTTAGCTTAGTGAAAGAAATCTCATTCGAGGAAAAATGTTCCAAAGGGGAATACTGTAGCTCTAGTAATTCATATACCTAGAATATCAATAAACAAAACTTTGTTCCGTTTTGTGGAAAGAAAGGAAATATTTGGAAAATTTCCAAAAGCTAAGGAAATGAGTTTTTGGTAATTTTAAAATGGCAATAACTTCTAGCTCAGAATGAGTTACTGTTAGTTCTTTATATGGTTGGAAAAGCCCTTGGAAATATCTTTCCAACAACGTCGAGTTTGCTCGCTTTCGATATCATATGATAGAGATAAGACTCTTGGATGTTGGGATGTTAAACGAAGGAAAGTTCACTCCAGATTTAAGAAAGGACAGACTGGTTTTTTACCCATTTATTTTGAAACTGGTTTAAATGGTTTAACTGGGGTAAAAATAAGTTTCATTTCAGATTAGAGAACTTCTTTTACGCTTAGGGCTTGGGAGAAAAGAGAAGAGAAGAAGGACAAGGGAGAAAAGGTCAAAGTTTTTCCAAGAATGCCAAGGTGTTTCGAGTAAAAATTCACCAAGGGTGATCCCTATCACGGTATGTGATCTCATTTGTGTTGAATTAAGTCATCCGCACACCAATCTTATTATAGTTCAGAAGTTTAGAACTGATTACACGATTAGAAGTGAATTCTTGATAATTTCGTCTAATCCCTTTTTGGTTGAGTTGATTGCATGCCCATTGATTATGATTAGTAGTTTCCGATGTTATTTTTGAGTTAGATGTGGACAATTCTGGAAAATTAATGTCGAATAGAAGGTACAGTATGCCCTACGGATCATAGGCACTTCAATTCCCCATATTGAGAAAATATTGGGCATAGTATCAAGAACATTGGCTAAGGCTATTAGCTAATTGGTTCTATATACTAATAAGAATATACTTTGTTGGTTGTCATAAGACCCCAATCTAACGATTGATGCTAATAAATGTACCTACAATGAAGACTCCTAGCTAAAAGAAAAATCCAGTATAACTGAGAGTTCACACAAAGTACATATGCATCCAAGTGGTCCAACCTAGTACCATTCTGGCCCTGACCATCATAAAGTAAAATGATCCATGTAATTACCAGTGCCCAAGACTAGGAGTGTCCTTGGGTCCAATAATTAACATTACGCCAAGGACGATAAATTAATTTTAGCTAAGAAAGTACGACCAATCCTGTGCTGAATACATGTGTCAAGGACATTTGAAGAAGCCACAAAGGAAGGGGACCACCCTAACCGAATTCAATTAGTGTAGTTAAAACGGGACAAAAACTTGCATAAGGGACCACTCCTGTGGGTCCTAACTTCCTAACCAGTTTTTAGACTCTACCTACTGTCATAATAGATAACTAACCTAGAACTAACCCTAATTGGACCCATTAGTGCCCTGAAACACCTAGGACCCAAAACAAGGTTGACACTAACGCAGTAACTAGGTAAAGAGAACCTAGTACCCTAACCGCTAGTAGATCCAAAGGTTGTTATGGTCCATCCGAATAATTATGGGTAATTTAGAGTAATTCCATTAGGTTTACCTAATCATTAAGTTTAAATTATTATTAATTTGAAAGGGCTAAAACCGAAAATAAAAAGATATTTCAGATTTGGTAAACAAGAAAGGGACAAACCTCGTACCTAACCAGGATGGTCCCAATAGTTAAGTTAATCCTCATGATTAAGTAGTTTTTAATTTTATCATAGGAGACTTAATGAATTAATTAGAAACATAATAATAATATAAAGGGTCAAACGGAAACATCCCCAAAATCATTTTCAAGGATTTCGATCAAAATGAAGAAAAGACACCTAGTACCTAACTAGGATGGTTTGAAATGATTTGTTATGGTACAAACGACTTAAGGGTACTTTGGATTACTCTCGTCATTAATTATTAAATTAAGCCATTTAACATTTATTAAATAAAGTGTTAAAACTAAATTCTTACACTAACCTATACAACTCAAGAAACAATCCGAGTACTTTAACCTATGATGTCCAAAAAGGGTTAATTTTTGGTTTTCCAATGATTTGAGGGTATTTGTACTTTATCCAAGGTACCTAAATTAATTAAATCAAGGATTTAATTGAATTCATATAAAGTCAAAACTTTTGGTCCAAAACCATATTAAACACCAATTTCAAGATTTGACTATGTTATGTTCTCCATATTAGTCAACTTATGAGGTTTGTTTTAGTAATTAGTTAATTAAATTTATATTTAATTACTTATAAAACCTTAGTTGAATCATCAATGTCATTCCCCTAAAACTAATAAACCCCGTTTCAACTCAAAAAAATACACGGCTAAAACCAAAAAAAACAAGGTGAGAAAAACAGCAATACAACGCAAGAAAAAAAAAAAACAGACAAGCTCTTATATGATTTTCAAGGTTTGTTTTTCACGTTTCCTTCAAGGTCTCAAGTGTTCTCGTAGATTCATTCTTACTTAAGGTCGGGTTTTATATCTGATTTCTTTCTCCAAGAGGCTTTTCAAAACAGACGTTTCAATCTCATGAATTTTGAAACTCGGGTTCTTTCCCAATGATATTGTTGAACGTCCATCTCCCTAGTTTCCTTGTTTTTCGTTCTTTAAGTATATAGATATAATAATTGAACCCTGTTGTTGGTATGTGGTTCTTATATCCTATAAGTTCTTAATTATTAATATTATGAGTCTATCGGTGATTCAGGTGATTGAGTGATTTACTTAACACAGGTAACGAATAATAATGGCATAATTTTTGTCTCGAAAAGATGAAGTTGTTATAGTTGTTTAGAAGTTATGCACGTGTTTATGCTGTTCATTAATAGAATTACAGTTAATTGAAGTAAAAATGTTGGTTATACAACAATGAAGTTTTAAACATGACCACCATCTTTGTAAAGTTTGGTTTATGCCAACAAATTTGGCTAGCAAAACTATTTCCAAATTTATCCATCCCCCAAAATTGTGAAAGTTATCTAATAAAGTGATAACCAATCTTTACACATGACTAATACTAGGTTAGCCAATCATCATGGGAAAGTCCCCAACTACTCTATCCACACACTTGTGAACAGTAATAGCATTTAATAAGTCCTTTATAACTTTCCTAAAGAATCAAAGCTAGTTCTGAATCTAATAATGACAAAATAACCTCGTACTTCGCAAACCAACCATTGAAAAATTGTTCTTGTCAGTTATCAAAGAGTAAAATTTAACTGTAGTGAAAAGTTTGGCTTAGCGCCAAACACTGAATGAATTGTCTGCTTATCAATAATGGCTAAGAAACATCTTGCTAAGAGGGATAATGAAATTGGATAGATGTAATCTTAAATGAATTAAAAGAATAGCTATGGTTTTAGGTAAATACCAACTAACCCTGAATGAATGTAACTTTGGCTTGTGGCCAATTAATTGGCTATAATTCCTTTTCAAATTTTTAGCAATAATAATTTTGTGCCAATTCATTATAGCAATGTATTGAAATGACAATATAACACATCTAGGTAGTTCAATGATCCATATCCAAAGTCATTCCCATCATTGGGAGAAGTCCCAACATGCCCTAACTAAATGAACTATGTAACTTATAATTCTTGAGTACAGTCTTAAATCGTCATAACATAAATGAAAGATATTACATGAAATTAAGCAAAGTAACGTGAGTAATACATAACTAAGATGTCTAAGTTAAAATTACCAGAATCAGGGTGGAAAAGAAGTGAGAACAAGCCTCACATACACCTAAGCCTACTATGAAAAAAGACTCACGAATGAAGGTGATCGTGTGTAAGACAAGTCTCATTAACACCACAGATGTTATTTAAGGACAATTCACCTTTCACAATGTAAAGAGAAGGATACAAGTCATCAATAGTGTAAGTAAATTTTTCAAAATGTACTTACCTAGAGAGTGAAACTAATGAGAGACCAGTCTCTATGTCGCACTTATTACAAATGTTACCAACACGTACTTACTATGAGAGTGTAAACTAATGAAGAGACCATTCCTATGTACAACTCTAATGAACGTATTGAGACTGATGGACTTAATACAATGATGAGATGAGAAAATCATCTATTTAAACTATGATGTCCTCATACTAAAGACAGATTCATGCCGTATAGTTGAATGAAATGAATTTCATACTGAGCACCGTAGACTAGCTATGAGCGTTTACCTTCTTTCGAGAAGGGCAGAGGGTTCACTAACTCTCATGAGATTAGAGTTCCGCATGCTGGTATGGGTCTCCTTATATCCAGCTCGTAGTCTAGATGAAGCCTATACTGCCCATATGTGTATTAGCAGGGTTCGACTTCCTATATAACTAACTAGCAGGATGTTGGGTCACTTTTTGCCGTGTTTCCACCTTTTTTCGGTGCGGGGCAGACACTTTCATGATTCTCACATGATCTATTTTCAGTGTAATGTTAAAGTCCCAAAGATAATAACGAGCTAGACTCAAAGTTAGAAAGATAATGAAATGAATGGATACCGAGGTTGTTTGTGCAAGACAATAGGAGGTGAAATATCATTCAATCAATGAGACATAGGTAGCATTCTTGGTCATTGCCTTCATTGATCCCAATGAGAGTCTTAAAAATTCATCCTAGCGGTATATCTGTGTTCTACAATCATCCTACATGAAATGAAATGAACTAATGGTGCAGTATGAAGACGAAATTAGCCGACTCTGTGTTCACATAAAGAAGGACCCTCGTAGATTCAAGGCACTCCCATCTGTTGGGCCCGCTCATAGATTTATATTCTACATCAACGATCACAAGTATCGTGTGATAAAAAGAAATGTATCATATATAAAATATGAAATAATGAATCATGGCATGATCATAGGAATGTTTATTATGAAAGGGAATAATATATATTTAAAGAATGACTACTATAAGATAGGAAAATCATATCCTTATCCCTTGGATTACAACATCAGATTCAATGTTGGGTATGGGACAATAGACAATGAATCATTGAACTTTGTAAGTAAATATAGGACCAAAAGAATTATTGAACTAACACACAACAGAAAAAAGACTTAAAAATAATCTAAAGTGGTACAAAGAGGAGCTTTCGGCCTAAGAGTATCAAAATCTCAATCTGCGCCTAGTTTTCTAAAATCATGGTTGATGATACTAATAGATTGTAATCAGATAGAAAATGAGTTGTGTTTCTTTGAATTCATTAAAATACATAATATTCATACGCACAGTTCACACCATGAACTTAAGCAAGTCTATTACTAGAACTCCAAAAATAGCATGTCGTTAATTAAGAAGCTTCATTGATATGCCATACTTTAATGTGTTATTGCAACACACATACTGTATACAAAATGGTGTAACTAACCCCGGTACTATTTACACTATTTTTTATAGTGCCAGGTTATAGGTACAGGTCGTGACACTAAATTTATGGGCTATATTGAAGGATATGTGATAATTCTATGTGTTTAGGGTGAAACCATGGAGGTTTTAGGTGATTAGGGACAGAGAGCCGTTGAATATTTGTCAACCCACCTGGTAACCTCGACTGCCGCCTGCAGTTTGCCAAAAAAGAGCTTCATTTAACTGGGATCTGGTAGGTGCGTCAGTTGTGCGCCAGAAACAAGCTTCAGTCAACTAAGGCTGGCGCGACACACCACCAATGTGCCCGAGTCGACGTTTTTCGCCCAGTTTTTGTAATTTAACCCTTTTAAGTTCTTCTAAGGTACATTGGAACCTTCTGATTATTCTAATCATTTCAAATGATTTTTAAGAACCTAGAAATTACTAAAGAACGCAAATCATAACCTTGAATACATACCAATACAAGTAAAGATGAGATCAAAGTCAAAGAAGTTATGAGTTACGACTAGAAGTTAAGAAGCAAGTCAAAGTAAGGTTTCTTAAAATTTTGAAGATTCTTTATTAAATGTTTTAACTTCGTTTTAAGGCTCAAGTTATAAGTCAGACTAAAGAGTAAAAAGTTGAAGTCCTTCATTCAAGAAACACATGGGAACTAAGTATTCCTTAAGACTTGAGTTAAGGAACCTAGACTTCCAGAGAAGAATTTATTTTGTAAAACATATGAGCTAAGTACTTTGGATGTATTTTTGAGCACCGATATGGTGACGCAAGTTTAGATTAAGTCAAGCCCCCATAAACCATGTAGCCAACATGGATAGAAGAAGGGTCATACTTTTTAGATGATTCCTCAGTTTTTTTGCATAAATTAGTGGATTCCAATTAGTAGTTCGATGTGGTCAACACCAACGGCAAGGTGAAATAAGACGTCCTTTTTGAGGATGAAATTACGAACGTTTATCTCGCTGTATGCTCATAGTCGATGGTGTCGGTTAGAGAATCTCCCATAAAGACTATTTAATATTCATATATAAGTAAGTTTGAGTTTGTTATTTGCATTTTTCGTTGATGACAAGTCGTTTTAAACTATTATCAAAGCTTATATATATCACATTGTGTTTATTTACTTTGTATTTAAGTTCATTAACTCATAGTTGAGCAAAGTCTAGGACGTTTAGTCTTATTCCTTTTCAAAATTGAAGTTGTGTGTTTAAGTCACTCCAACTCCCATACTCATATGTTCAATGTACTGATGCCAGTTGGCCTGCATTGTTGTATGATGAAGACGCATGTAATCAGTATCCGCATCCATCATCTCGTTGATCTACTTTGGGCATCAAGATTCAATGGTTAGCCTGTTGCATACGGAGGACTCTTTTATTGCTTTTAGTCTTTGCATTTATCGAATTTTGAGGGGTTTGTCCCAAGATTAATCTTAGTATTATAAAGGCTTCATAGACAGATAGTTAGTTAGATAGTATAGTTTGAGTCTCTATTTATTTACAAATAATTCATCATATGAGCCTTACGTGCCACTTTGGCAAAGTTATTTTACTTTAAGTAATCATTAGAGAGTGTTGTTTCTCATAACGAGTTAAGTCTTCCGCTGAGTTAAGTAAGACAAGACAAGGGTTCGATCAAGGCTAGCAATGGTTATTGGGGTCGGCCACGTCCAGCGTGTCTAGACTCGAGGCATGAAAAATGGGACGCTTGGTGCGACGTTCCACCCTTGCACTAGAAGCTTCTGTCCCCTTTTCTTCTTCGTTCTCATTCCGCACTTGTTCCTTTTAGTCAAGCTTTTATTTCTTGTTTTACACTAACTATCTAAACAACATAAATCATCCAGAGATCCTTCATACATCCTAATCATGTCTCTTAATTTCACTATTTTAAAAAATTAAAGTAAAGATTAAGAATGAAGTCCGAGAAACCTTTTTTAGTAGCTTTGTGATGATATTCTCAAATTTTTTTAAGCTTGAATTAAAGCTTGAGTAAATAAATCTGAGGATGAGAATAGTTCATTTTTCTAAAAATGAGTATAAGGGGACTAAGTATTCCAAAGTACGTAATATTTTGACATTTAAAATGAAAGAAACACTATTTCTAAATGAGTTTATGAGGAGTGTTGAGCATTATTTTTTTAAAGAGAAATGTTTTGAGTAATCATCTCAAATTGACAAGGAGTAATGTGTTCTTCAAATAATATGAGCATGATTTATATATACATATATATGTATGTATATATATTGAGAACCAATATGGGGACAAGTTCATACAAATCAAAGTCCTCATAAATCATGCATGTCAATGTAGGTAAAGGATCATACTTTTTAGATTATTCCTAATTAGTTTAAAGCATAACTTTGTGGATCCATTTAATTGTGGATGTCTTATACTCCGGTAAGGTATAGGAGAGTTCTGAAAATGTGGGCGGGACGTTGTATCATCACATAGCTCATAGTGATCGTTATCGGTTAGAAAATCCCAAATAAAAGTAAAAGATTCTATTATTGTATTTTTAATACGGTACCACTCTCTCCTCAAATCGGATAGACTAGGGTTATGGACTTATAATCTGATGATTAAGTTGATTCCATGATTATAAGTTCATACCATACCAGACAAGGACGGAATAGGTTTATATAAATTCTCATAATGAGAAGGGGTCATTTGGTCCTATCTAAATTGATACTATGTTTAGATATGGGATTCCTACATCATTACATTTAATTAAGGATTAGGAATACGCGTAATATATCGATTAGCTACTAATTTTGATTATAATAAATCAATAATCTCAATTTTCTGTGTAATTATTATGTACGATCATACTAATGATCATTAAAAGTGATAAAATTATAATTATTTTGAAGGCTTGAGGTTGAGCCTCATTGTGGGTAAGACGATGAATTTAAGTTTTATTGCACCAAAAAGAATAAGATAGTGGTTTTAAGTCAATCGCACCAAGAGGGTAAGACATTGGGTTAAAGTGCTGGTGCACCATGATGAGAAGATATTAAGTTCAAGTTCCATCAGTTTATGACCTAAGACACTTTTATATGAATAATACATTGAATTTAAGTTTTAATTGACCATATTGATTATATAATAATGACTAAAAAAAAAATTAATGTGTTTTTATGAGAAGTCATGAAATTTACTGAATTTGCTACGTTACTTAAAGTGAATGTGGTAGTAGTAAATAATATGTCTCAAAGAAGACAAGTGATGAAATAATGCACATTAATATTGAATGGGTACTAAAGCTATCATAATTTAATATGCTCACATTTTTCTTTTTCATTCATGAAGAATGAGAACTTTTGAGAAATGCTAAAAATATAGATTCATTTTCTTAAGTGAATGAGGTGTGAGCCACCATGTTAGGCGTGGAAAAGATTGTGACTTTTGGTTTCAGATGTGGTATTTCCATGATTGTCTCTAGACAAACATATGTTAAATAAAAGTTTCATACTTTATCTTTTGACTTTTATTAGATAATAATTAGTGCAATTAAGGCACATTCTAATCTAATTCCAATATGTCTTACTTTTGCATGATTAATTGGACATCATGATTCTATATATGATTAGAGTGCATTAAGATAATTAGAAGAATAGAAATCCAGGATAATAGAACCATATGAGGGATATACATCCGATTAAACTGTGGAATTTTTGATTTCCCTTTCACCTCTAGACGAGTAGAGTAATTGGAAAAGAGAAATAAAATCGAAAAATTAGGGATTTGAGTAATAAAAAATTGAAAATTGACTCATTAAATAGTTAAATTTGAAATTTACTAAAGCCAAAAGGCAATGGCATATAATAAAACTTGAGTTTACAAGTTACATAATAATTTATTAGTTGGAAATGAATAACTTGATTCACCACAAAGATATGCAAAGGGAATAATAAACAACAGTTGAACAAAACTAGAAGACAAAATTATTCAAAAATTCTTTTGAGCTTTTTCTCATGACAGTTGATTGGATCAACTCAAGTTGGGACTAAATTCTTCATTTGAAAAGTAAAAAGTAAATTATGGGCCCGGTATCATGGGATATGATAAAGAGTAGCATATATGTAAGATATCACACGTGGTTTATTGTAAATATATAGTTTGGATTCGCAAAATTGTTTGGCCAAGTAATTAAGTTAATAGCCCACAACTTTAAGAATATGAATATCAAGATAATTCATCTTATATTATTTGATAAATTATTCTAAGATGTTGTGACATTATTAAATGTCTCATTGAATCACTGCTTGTGAAAATAAAGTGTTATGTGTTAATTTTGAAATATGATACTGGCATAGATGATTACAAAAGTTGTAAAGTCTATCACATCGGACCAATAAATAATGATCACAATTTGTCTTAGTCAATTGATTGTATCTGGTCTATGGGATTCTTACCCGAACATTTTTCATCTGATCTATTTGTTATGTAGTCGATTCAATCGAATATTACAATTGATAGTTGAATCAAGATACGATGGCTCCAAGAATATGAATGAAGTATCTATGTTAGGTTGTTCTGTTACATAACGGCGAGAGATTACTAGCATAGATAGAAACAACAAGGGGTGTCAAGGACAAACCAGCTAACCTACTTATGCCGTCATTTCTTGCAATGACGGACAAAGTGAGAGAAACGAAATAATGAGATAAGGTGGTAGTGAGGGTAGTGGTGTGGAGCACAGCGAGGGATAGCACTGGGAAGACAAAGATGGAGAAGTCCCATACACAGGTTTAAAATCCCATGCCTAGAACCACCCCCCTTTCTCAGAGATTAGTGAAAAAGACAGGAGGCACGTGGTTAAAATATGTAAATATCGGCGTTTATAACAAGTTGAAGAGCTTTCTATCAATGTCCCTTGTAGAAACCTCTCGAACAAATTGCCCGGTTATGCAAGTTTATGAAAGATCTGGTTACAAAGAAAAGTCAGTCACTTCGAGGATGAGTGATAGAAGCAGCATGGTACGCGGTTTCCTACAAGATCTCTGCACAAACAAAAGAAAGTATTCCGGTTGTGGTCTGTGGAGTGTTCAATATTCTTTGTACAGTCAGGTCATGAGCATTTGCTAGCATATTTGATTCAGGGGCAAGCATATAAATCTGCAATTCCCCTCTAGATTTCTAAAGAAACTTGGGTTGGTTGACCCAAAGCCATTGTAATGTGTTTAATGAGGGATGAGCGAACATAAGGAACAAGGCGCACCCCTTGTAGCGACATCTCCACGATGATAGTTCTAGTAAAATTGGAGTCATCAATTTCGGTAGATTTGTTATTCTTGATTGTGATGAAGTCGATTTTCAAGTGCCTATTTAGTTTTGGGGAGGAACAGTCCTTGCTACGGGTAGAGACTTAGTAATATGGAAAAGGGGCAGATGAAATTCCGGTTGAACAATGAAGAAGCGACTTTCAACATTGAGGTCCATGAGGGCGAGTGGTGAGCTCCAATCGATATTTGCTATACCAACAAAGAGAGAAAAGTGAAGAAGGATTAATGACCTAAAAAAGTGAAAAAGAGAGTTATGGTGGGATTTGGTTGCTGTTAGACAGCAGTCAAGGTTGCATTGGCTTGCCGGGCAAGCTTCGCGAATTCGCAAAAAGTACTGGCCTACTTACACTGATTACCCAAGTATCCCTCATGGAGCACAGTTGAAGTTGAATGTTACAAACTAGGAGGGTGGGAGTGCGGGTTAAGATGAATAGAGAACGAAATAAAAATCTATTTTGTGGGCTTTGAGCGATCGAGAATTTAAGTGACAGGAGGGCATAGCCAATATTGATGAATGAGGTGAGTTCATTAAGTGCTCAGTTGCTGCGCGTGACGTTTTTAATTAGGCGATTGTTGGGTAGGTGAAATGCCCAATACTTATAGTTTTTCTTTCTAGCTACATGCAAATAGCCATTTTTCTACTAATGGGTGTTACTAAATTTTCATGCACATCACCAGGAACATTCTGTAGACAAAAAATTACAGTTATGCAGCAATCACTGACGGATACGACGACGACTGTTGTTCCTTTTGTGACGGAGTCACATGAATCTGTCGAGCTAGGTACATCTGTCTGTTATTTTCAAACTAGGTCACACGCGCCGGAACCAACGACGTACACCACTCACAACTAAGAGGACGTATCGTCGGGGATCATCGCGTCAATTAATTAATGAAGCGTACCCGACCCGACCACCCGATGGAGTTTTTTTTTTTAAAAGTTTCAGCATTTAAAACGCCCCCACCCCGTCATTTACACCCCATTCTTTCACTCTTTCTCCCATTTCCCTCCCTTTCACGTCCAAAAGCTCAACCCCAGACTCCCTCACTTACAACAGATCATTTTGTCCCCAAATCGTAAAATTCATCATCTATAGTCGGAAGCTCATGCTGTGGGTGTCTTCTTGATCACCAAGTACATTCCCTTTTGTTTTTCTCGAATTATCAGGTAGTGTCTCTAATTCTACTCATTTATATGCATTTTTGTTTATCAAGGGTTTAGCTAGTTCTTATTTGTGGGATAGGTTATTTTTAATAAAATTCTGTCTGGACCTAGGTTGAAAATCTCGAAAATTGCCGGTTAAAAACTCTAGAAATAGGTTGCTTTTAAGGCATTGCTAGTTTACTCTAGGGTATTTTGGTTTTAAGTACAACAGTAGGGCTAAAAAAACACTACCAATTCGATTTGGGGTCATAGGGGGGTGAATGCGGGCATCCCAGTTCTATCACTTAGTTATGACACAATGAGACCCAGAATGACCGTGACCTCGGACCCACGACGGCCGTCATTGGGTCCGTTCCGACAACAGCCCCTAAAACCCCACTGTTACAATTTTCTCCAAGGTCCGCCACGGCCCACATGCGGACGGGGACAGTCGTTCCCATACTTGCGATCGACCGTCGTTCCCATGACGGTCCGTATGCACAACGTTTGATGTCAGATACCCTATTACTTAAGGGATCTCTCACTTTTTCACAAGCGTCCTACAAAAGAAAGGAATACAACAACGGACCGTCATTACCACGACGGATCCGTCCGTGCACAACGTTCTCAGGTTATCATAGACCGTGTATTCTAAGGGTCTCTCACTTTTTCTAAGTGTCCTCAAATGTACACATGCGACGGACCGTCATTCCCATGACGGTCTGTCCTGCACAACTATTCTAGTTGTTAGTGACCCTGTTCCTAAGGGTCTCTCTCTATTTTTCTAAGTTTCCTTCAACGGAAAACTACGACAGGCTGTCATACCCATGACGGTCCGTCCTGCATAACCGTTATGTTGGTTAGAGACCCCTCTCTTAAGGGTCTCCATACTTTTTCTGAGTGTCCTTTTATGGACAACTATGACGGACCATTATACCCTCGACGGTCCGTCTTGCATAGCCGTTATGATGGTCAGAGAACCCTCTCCTAAGGGTCTCCTTATTTTTTTCAAGTGTCCTCTGACGGACACCTACGACGGACCGTCGTACCTGTGACTGTCCATCCAGCATATACCGTCATACTTGTCAGAGACTCTCCTTCAGGGTTCTCCATATAAATAAAGTCTAAGTAATACACGACGGACCCCATGAAGGTCCGTCGTACTCACGACTTGTCGTCACCTGGCCCGTCGTGTTTCACTGTTACTATAGAAATGTCATTATATCTTAACTCTTTTATTTATTTTGTGTGGTTTTTCTAGTCTTGTCTGCTCCTTTTAGTAATAATATTGATTCTTTACCGGTACTATCTATTATTGCACCAAAAAAAGATCGAGTCTACGCACGCGGGCGATCGAAGTCTGTCGCCCCGTCTGCCCGCCTAGTCATTGGCTCTGATGATGAGCGTGACCCAGAGTATGTGCCCCCAGGCAATTCCACCCCATCCTGAGCATCACGTGCTGCCATAGCCACACCCAAAAAGGTGGCGTCCAGCGTAGTCACTGCCTCCCAGTCTGATGAGGAGCGCACACTGAGTGGCACACCTTCTGGGTCAACTACTAATGAAGAAGGAGCATCTGGATCGTTAGAAGTTCGTGGTCGGAGGAAGCCTCTGGATCTGCTAAGGTTCCCGCACCCGCCACCGCTGCAAAGTCTGCCTCGTCTGATGAGGCGGACAGTTCGGAATCCACACCCGGTTCACCGACTCGTGCTCTCACCCCAGTTACCGACCAACCCAAACAGTGGTGTGTCGACGGGCAGTATCAAGTCTATTAAGATGCAAAGTTCTTGAATGACAAAGGAGTCATGGCTCGGACACTTACATTGGAGTGGCGAGTCCTTACGGGAAGTCTCTCGACGATGCCAGAGATCCACAATCTCTTCACCAAACATCGACTGGAGTGGACAACGCGTCCATTGGGACGTTATAGTGAAGAGTTGGTCCGAGAGTTCTACGCCTCCTACATAGCGACTCTCTAATCACACATTGATACGCGGGATGCCCCCGCCAAACAGGCCCCATTGGAGTAGGTTCGAGTATGTGGCATTCAGGTTGATATCTCCCTGCCTGCCATCCGCCGGTATCTATACAGTGAGAATGTTGATGCTAACCGGAACCCTCTCACTGCCGAGTTTGACTACCGATGGCAGATTGTCAAAGATGTCCAATTCCTGCGTGAGCCATCGCTGAAAGATACCACCAAGAGGTGGATGGCCCTGCACTTGTCTGTTGATGGAGAGGGTGCTGATTTGGTGACCAAGCCGAAGGAAGCCATCAAGAAGGCTAACCTTACCTTCACGGAGAAGTTTTTGTAGTTGATTGTCCGCCACTGCCTTTCCCCCACAGCCGCTGATAATATAGTTAAATGGGATCGAGAAGTACTGATGGCGGCAATGATAGCCGGTTTTGAGGTGGATTTTTCTTGGCTTCTACAGGCAGTCGTGCACGAGAGGGATTTTAAAGTCACAACTACTTACCCTTTCCCATGCATGATATTTTCTCTATGCAGGTCCGCAGGTGTGCCTATATGGCACGTTGATCAGCTCAAGATCCCGCTAGGAACTGTTGATATCGGCCTCATCAGGGATGAGGCCAATGAGTTGGCTCCACACAGAGGGCCCCGTTTAGAGTTGCCTTTATTTGGTTATAATCTGGCTGATACAGTAGCAAAGGAACGCACGGCTATGCAGTCGGCTTCCACTGACACTACCCCGATCGAGTCTATCTCAGGTAGTAGCAGTGCCCCGAGCTCCTCCCACTCAGCCCCTTTACCCGCTCTGGTCCCACTTGCTAGGGTCTAGAAATTAGACGCACAAATGGCTACAATTCTGTATCACATCTAGCCTTGGATGCAGAGGTCTATTGCTGAGGCAGAACAACGCTTGGAGCGGCTAATGGTCCAGCACACAGAGCGGAAATCGTTGAGTTTCTCATTTGGCTTTGGATGCTTTTTGAGTTGCGGTGGTTAAGGGTCGACCAGCCCTTATGGGGATGTGTATCGACCCTTCCGGCTGCATTGGATATTCTTCGTGCAGAATCATATGATCTTGAGGCGATGGTGCTGGTTGACCCCGTCTCTGTAGAGGCCTGCTGAAACACATTGATGGAGGCCCTATATCGCCACTTCATAGATTCCACCACCCCCCCTCGAGAGCATGACAAGAGGTGTAGGGGTTCGAGAGAGGATGACGCTCGATCACGTGAAGAGGATCGCCGGAGATGGAGCTCGCGAGGAGAGTCTCACTTACTGAGGAGAGGCGCGTCCTATTAAGCATGCGAGTTTTAGCTGGCTGGGGCGTCTGCGCGAATGTGAGATAGCGTGAGGCACTGTTGAAAAACAAAAAAGAAAATATTGCTGCCCCCATTTATGCTGAGTACACTACTGAGGGTGTCCAGATTACAAGGTGGTGGTTTCGGGGAACCGAACAGATCAACTTGCTGATGGTATCTGCTCTTTGCGCCCCGGTTTGCTTTACTCCCACTCTTGTATTTCAATTAATTTTATGCATTGGGGACAATTGCAATGTCTTTTTTATTAGGGTGGGGTAAATGGAAATGGTGCTCGGTGAGTCTAATAGCCCATTCACTATCTTTTTTTGAGTGTTTTTTGCCTGTTGTTCTTTTTCCTCAAGAGACTGATTAAACTTTTTCTGTTTGACAAGTCATGTCTATCCATCTTGTGTACATATTTTAATCATTGCTGCAGCATGTGGCTAAATGATATCCTAATAAAATGTAAAAATGATGCAATGACTATGCATATAATGGATAAATTGTGGCTCGAAGCATGACTAGAGGTATACCATGCACTGCATGACCTAAGTCTAAATTTGAACTAGGTGTCTTATATCTGGTAGAGTGATAAGATAGTCAGTGAGTGGGTGAGAAAGATTTGGATCGTCCACTATTTGTACTGAATAGACCCTGCTGGTTAGTCCTTCTAAACATAAGTTGTAATAGCACAATCTGAAAGGATCATAGAAGCCCATATTCAATATAGCCCATTACTAGCCTACTAAAAAGAAAACCAAATGAAATTTATCGTTCTTTGATCCAAATGAATTTTGAATCTTAAACTACAGACCTTTCTTTCTTTTGCACACCCTAACTGATCTTTTTTGAGAATAATTGCTGGCCATGGTCCCTCTTGGACTTGTTCACCGTCAGACTTATGCTAATGTATAAACAACCTTTTATGGCTCTGACCCAACTTTGGGTATGGGTTTACTTTGACTCTTGCAAAGCCATGAAGTTAGGGTGGGCTATTATGAAGAATGCCTCATGGAAAGTGGGGTTGAAAGAAAAAAAAGAGAGAAATAAAAAAAGTAAAGTTGACTCAATAATGAGTTGAAACAAAAGTAAAAAAAAAATTATACAAGAATTACACAAGAAAAAAGAGAGTCAACTTACACGAAAGTTGAAGAAAAAGGGAAATAAGCAAGGTGCAAGAATATGAGAAACTTGGCAAAATGAAAATGATAGAACATGGTATGTTTAGCGATATGTTCAAGGAGGGTAAAAAGTCACTAACTATTCTAACTTGTACCTAACCTACTCGAGACCTACTTAAGAAGCTAAGAAATCCCTATCGTGATCCTAGGAGTTGTTAGCGAACTTAAAGCAGGTAAAATAAGGGGCCATCTTCTGGCAATATGTATGAATGAGTGTGAAGTTGTTCTGAGAGTGGTGTGAAAAAAGTAACCTTATAGTCCCAACTGAAATCATTGTGTTAAAAATGAGGATTTTGTGTAATGGGGACACTAGTTTGCCTACCAACCGAGGAATTTAGCACTCGGTGAGAACATTGAAGAGGATAGGTTTTATGCATGGTGAGTCTGTGTCAGGTCTTATTCCTACATAATTCAAGCCTAATAGGATAGCATGACAGTAAATATGATAGATGGATCGGGATGTGATATCCAATGCCATTACGAAGGATAAAACATGATATTATTGTACAAACATTTTGTATTGCGTCATAGTGCGTCGCTTGAGGAAAAAAACCAATTTTAAGTTGAGGTGTTGATATCCGTGGTTGGTTTTTTCACCAAGATTCAAGTGTTTTGGGAACAAGACCATCGACGGAACCGTCGTTTGTGACGATCCATCCTACCTTTCGTCGCGGGTAATGAAGAGAGCAGCATAAGAAATTGCATAAGTTGGGAACGACAGAGTCCATGACGGTCCGTCGTGATCCGACAATAATGCCGTGCGCGAAGTCCATCATCCAGCCCCAGCCGCGTTTTTGAAACAGCGATTGCTCAGCATATAGAGTCTTTTATATAATTAGGTGTTTTATTTTTTTTATAAATCATTTCGAAAAACCTCATTTTTTAGGTTAGACCCTTGATTATAGTTAGACCCCGCCTGGATATTTTTTGGACTCTAAAATATTTTTAGACTCTTGTTAGACTTTTTGTGATTACTATTATAGCTTTTGAAGAATCTTTAATCTTCAATTAATTTGAGGAGCAATTGATTGTGGTGATTTTTGTTGATTAATCAAGTGGATCTTCTGGATTTTTTACCCTCTTTCGCCTTTGAATTAAGTGAATTAATTCTTCTCTCATAATATTTTGAATAGTTTGATTATGATTGGGTACTAAACTTCATAAAAGGGTTTTGGGAACCATAGGCGAATAATGATGGTAAAACCTAACTAAAATAATAATTCTAAATAGTGTCTTGCATGTATGATTACTTCTTTCGCTTAGAAGTCTTTTACGGATGACAAAAACGTTAGAACTGCAGTCTTTAATGCTACTTGCCTGACCACGTAGTAATAATAGGAAAAGGATATCACATGACTTATTGGTATACTATCTAATAGTCTAGTATTGATTTTGTACGAAGGGAATAAACTAGTCATTCTCGAATATGATGGCTTATATAGGTAAAGGTAAGGGTTATAATAGCAATAACACGTAGGTCTGGACCAAGGTGCGGGTGACAATTTTCTAGATGTCCGGACCAAAGGATTTAGAAATACCTAACTTATCACTAAAGAAGGCGAAACAAAGCGAACCAGGGTTAGACAAGGCAGCGTGAAAAGGGGTGAGATACCACATATAGCGAAAACACGAAATCAAGTAAGGAAAAGATCGACAGGAGGGGATAAAGAGAGCATGGTAGGGAATATGTGGAGAGAGCCGGAGGCGGGGAGTGTGTGGTAAGTTAAAAAAGGAAAAAGGGGCCACGAAAAGTAAGAGCAGGCGAATAAAAGGTGAACTAGGAACATATGTTGCATCAAGATACTATGAAAGAATTGTTTATCGTCGATTATCAGTTATATGAAACCTGTGGTGAACACGTAAACCCTAGTTACTTTATTAAAGGATTAAAATTCCAACATTTGAAGTTGTTGGTGTCTCCTTCAAGTTTTCTTTCTCTAGGTAGTTTTCATTATTTAAATATAAAACCCCTTTTTCCCTTTTTTCTTTCCACGGAAGTATTGACTGAGCAATAGTAATAATAATTGAAGTTAAGTCCTAAGCTATTTCCTCCGTGGGAATGAATCCCAAATCACTATTGGAGGTTATTTACTTGACCCTACCCACCCACTTTAACGTCTTATTTGAGAGTAAGATTGAGCTATTGATTGTCGGCAAACCGGGTGAGAGTATCGAGTCGGTGACCCAGGAGTGGATCAAGAACTGTCAGCCTCATCAACGAGGCAGGTGTGCGCTGTGGTGGGTGGAGCTACTTCTTCGGGGACCCAGAGGCTCCTTTATACCACAAATCCTAGGACACGATCTCCTTCCGTCTTGCATGTGTAGCTGACCGCAGAAGTTGGTGGCCGGTCAGTGTGCGCTCTCATTAAGACTGGGAGGCACTAACTACGCCGAACTCCATCCCCGTTTTTTGCGTACTCTTTAATCATGGCAGCTCTGATGGAGTGGCAGTTGCCTGGGGTTCGTTACTCGGTCATGAGTATTATCAGAGCCGATGACCAGGCGGGAAGACGGCGCGACAGACTTTGAACACCCACGTGCGTAAACTCGGTCTTGTTTGTATTCCATTAGAGATAGTACCTATAAGGAATCAATATTAGTACTAGAAAGATCAAACAAGACAAGCAAAAATGACACAAAATAAATATTAGAGTAAAGTTGTAATGACATTTCTATAGTAACAGTGAAATATGACGGACCAGGTGACGGCTCATCGTGAGTACGATGGATCGTCATAGGGTCCTTCATGTCTTACTTAAAACTATGCGTATGTGGAGACCCCTGCAGAAAATTCTCTGACAGTTATGACGGATAAGCAGGACGGATCGTTATGATTATGATGATCCGTCATCGATGTCCGTCATGCAATGATACCTTCAAAAGAATTGTGGGATGCAATAAGAAAGATGCGTGCTTGAAAAAGTTTATGGTCGCAAAGTTCTTAGACTATAAAATGGTAGATAGTAAAAGTGTTGCATTACAAGTGCAGGAATTTCAACTTACTTTCCATGATATGATGTGATTGCTGATGATATGGTAGTAATGAACCTTTTCAAGTGGTTGTAATGATCGAGAAGTTATACCCTTCGTGGAACAACTTCAAGAATTATATAAGCACAAACGTAAGGAAATAAAGCTTGAAGATGTAGTGATTCGGCTCAATATTGAGGAAGATAACAAACCGCCAAAAAAATTCTTGTTATAGTTTGAAACTAATTGGAGTTAATGTTGTTGAAGAAGCTCCTACCAAAGGCAATAAAAGTACAACGGACATAAGGATAACCAAGAATAACCAAGGGCAACTGTTCCACAATTTTGGTTTGGAATGGTCCTAAGATATTTTTAATGTGCTTATACTCCAGAAAGCACAAAGAAAAAAAAAGGAATAATACAGAAACATCGTGGCAGAATGGTATATGGAGATGACCTTTGTGGTAATGATCTCGGAGTGCAACTTAATTGGAACATCGCAAAGAGTGGTTTTTCTCATCGACTCAGGTGCCACTCACCATTGCTCTGGAAAGCAGCCTTTTGCAACATACCTCCTGCTGATATCGTGAAGATTTGTTCAGGGGAAAACATAAACAACAACAAAGATTGCAGGAACTAGGAAAGTTATTGAAAATAACAGTCAGAAAGGTTTTTTGACACATTTACCAAACTTCAGCCATTTCCCTACTATAAGGAATAATTTAATATATTCTACACTACTCGTTAACAACAGGTTTAAGTGTGCCCTAGTTAGTGACAAAGTTTTAATAAGTAAGAATGCTATGTTCTTAGGAAAGGGCTACCACACTAGGGCCTCTTCAAACTGAATGTAATGATTATTGACAATATTAATAATAATTCTGCTTTTATTTACTTATTAGATTCAAATGATTTATGGAATGCTTGTTAGCTCGTTAGAAACATGTAAATTACAAAGCCTTGAGAAAATTGACTACTTTAGAAGTATTGACTGATTTAAAATGTGATAGATCAAAATGCAAAATTTGTGCAGAAAGTAAGCTTGTTAAAAATCCTTACAAGTATGTCGAGAGGAATTCAAAAAATTTAGACTTAATTTAGTACGATATGAAGTTTACACCATCTCGTGCTCTGAAATAGTATTTTATAAATTTTATTGATGATTCCACTCAATTTTTATGTATATTTGCTTAATAAAAAGGATGATCAAAGTGATGCATTTAAGCAATACAAAAATAAACTGGAGAATCAATTGAATCTAAAGATAAAAATGATTTGGAGTGATAACGGTGGAGTGTCACGACCATGGAGCACCCCCTAGAGGTAACCAACATTCTCGTCCACGGAGAAGACTTAGACAAGCCTCTTAGCATTCGTCATAGCATATCATAGGTCAAAATGCGGAAGAATTAAAACTTTTCGACATATTGAGGTATAAATAAACCTCTTACATATATGAAGTTAGACTCATCACATATAAAGCTTACATAAGCTTCTCCTTTGGACAACCTCACCAACATATAAGTATTTAGTCTAATAATACCATCTCACATTAAACCATCTAAAACAAAGTAGAACATTTGGGCATAGCCCTCATATAAACTCATATTTGACACACAGGGCTTATACCAATATCTACACCAAGAAGGAAGAAATGAATGTTTTTAGACTATAAAAAACTATTAAGGTAGAGTACGTGGCACCATCCTTGAACGGGAGGCTCACCAATAACTTAGAGAAAAGGTCGAAGTCTTCTCGCAAAGTGTCCTAGAAGCTCTTCGATGGTTGAAAGCTAGAATGTTGGGAAAAACAAAAAAGGGAAAATATGGGTTAGTGTACCAACCACATGTGCATAAGTCTGGTTCCTATGCAAAAAATCTCAATGCAGGAGAAATGTACAATTTATAAAAAACCATTCATTATGTTCAATAACTCAACATGTAACAATATATGGAACATTTAAGTCAAACAACTGACCCAACAATAAGAACCCAAAGCATACTTGTTCCAATACCATAAAAACTCCATACCCTAATCCAAAGCTAAGCATCCCATTAGTCACTTACTACATTCATACACATAGCTTTAAATTTTAACCATAACAGATGCTGCTCATTCATAAGTTACATCTATAACATGTAATCATCTAATCAACAAGAACACTACTCAGACCACTCCCTTAGGATCCCACAATGTGAAATGAAGTAAGAGAATTCCCCAACCCTCCCCCACCTAGTATGTAATTTTAAGACAGACTAATAATACTTTACTACTTGACTTAATTCATTTACTTTATTTCATTAGGGAAAGAAGTGCAATAACCGACATGAGACTATGTGAGCTACATGGAATCTGTTGTTCTCCCCCCACACCAAAGAGAGAGGGTTAGCACTTGCCTAAGGTGTAACCAATCGTACATAGCTATCTAGGTGGATCCACTAAGTTATAGTCCGATGTGGGCACATAATTAAGGGTCAAAAATATTGTTACTAGAAACCTTGACTTTCTAGACTCGGAGGTTTCCATCTCATAAGATGATACATATCTTGGGAATCCATACTTATGAAACATGAAGAAACCCATGTGGGAGGCTGGACATACTAAACGTGAGACCTCCATCTCATTCACATGCCCTTTTGGTGCAAAGCATTTATTCCCTTTAGTAGTCATCGTACTCTTCATATTTGTATTTTCTAGACCCCTATGTGAATATTTCATCATAATAGCTCATAAGTATTTCTTAGTGAGAACTACCTTTCACTTTATAAAAGCATATATAAGTGAGTAAAAAACATTCACACAAAAAACACTTTAATTATCATAAATCCTAAAGTAATTTTCCGATCATATATACATATCTTAACATACTTGCATACTTTCATAGACAATTTCAATCGTCTAGGTTTAAAAGGATGAGGAATACTTGGTACAATCAAAAATCACAACCAAACTTAGACATAGAATATTATATCGAAGTACTCCTACTTCATAAGTAATTCAAGAAGAATCAATCTTCATACTAAGATTGACCTTCCATTGCCTTTCATACTTGATTACCAAAGAATCTATAGACATGCATACCCAGGTAAATCATACTAATACATAACAATTCTTTCTACTATTCCTATTTTTATTCCACACTTCCATAAAACCATAGAACTTCAAGATAATGAGGTAGGGAAGAACAAGGGTCACAGAGACATCTTGAGTGATTAACAAAAATTGACCATAATACATAGTTTTTAAACGATGATAAACGACTATAATTTTATCATAATTGAATAACAATTTTATTTTGAAAAGAGAACCCATGTTTAGATTGAAACCCTAGTTTTGGGGTAGTTGAAAATCATCTTTGAAAGGGCCTCTTGGGGAAAGGAATCCTAAGAGTGAAAGAAACCATACCTTTGTGATGATCTTGCCACTAATTTGGGATGAAAACCTTGGTGAAATCGTCCTTGATTTTGAGCTTTAGTGTTTTATCAATGGAGGTTTGAGTGTGGGAAAAGAGTGGCTAGAGAGATGCTAGAGAGATGTTAGAGAGATGTGGGTTTGGGAATTAATGAGGTGTTAGGTTAGTTTTTTGACTTAGGATACTCATATAGTACTTTATTAATCAACCCTAATCCCTTAACTAATCACTTAACTAACCTACTCATTGACTCCCTAAACTAGAGCTTAACAGTAAACTTTGACCCCCAACCAACGTGACCCCGACCTACGGACAGTTGATTGGTCCAGGGACCGTCCTACATTTACGTAGTTTGGGTCAGAGACTGTAATTTGGAACTTTTAAACATATGGATAATCACTAACCAACGAAAGAGACTGTGATTTGGAACTTTTAAACATATGGATAATCACTAACCAACGAATACCATCGAAGGGCTGTTGACCCATCGATGGCTCGTCGATTGGTTCGTGGACTGCCACTGCCAAATTCAGCAATTTGGGTCAAACGGAATGGTCCTCTCCAAGGACCTTTAGGATGGTGCTTGGGGATTCGTACCCGGACTTTTCGATCCTAAACACACTCTAATACATGTTTAGTACAATTTTACTAAATTTCACTAAATTCTGACTCTTGAAACCCCATGAAACATGTCAAGACAAACAAGCACACATTTCACAATTCTCATGACGTCATGGTCGTTTCTTAATGTTTTGACTCTAACACTTCCTACTTAATTTGAATACATTATTTTTGTCTTAGAAATATTGTTTGAGTCTTAGTTCATGTAAGGAGGCTCTAGACAATGTCATAGACTTTCAGAGTGTTATATGGAGAATATGAATCTCCTTTTGTAGAGATATGTTTGGAATATGGTATATTATTCATCAGACTGGTGCATATTTTACGTCACAATCAAATGGTTTGGGGGGAACGGAAGCAAAAAACATTAAAGAATGCTGATAACCTGATTAAACAGTTCTGTTAACCAAAAACATTGGGGGATGTCAATTTACGAGCTAACAAGATACTCAATAGAGTACCTGTAGCAAATAACAATCATTTCCATATGAGTTATGGAAAGGTAGGAAACGAAAGTTGAAATATTTCAAAGTGTGGGGTTCTAGCCAAGGTAGATGTTTCTTTACGCAAGAGGGTGAAAATTGGACCAAAGAATGGATTGTGTATTTATTAGATATGTTGTCAAAAGTAAGGCTTGTCGATTTTTGGTTCAAAAATCTGATAATCTTTAAATTCATGTGAATACGGTAATTGAGTCAGATGATGTTGATTTCTTTGAACACATTTATCTTTATAAAACTGAACGTGAGTTGACAAGTGAAAGACCTAAACGACCATGCGAAGATATTATGGAAAATACACTTCCTAATGAGGATCCTAGGTGTCGTAATTGCCAACAGAAATCCACTTCTTTTAGACCAGATTTGTTGGTATTCTTGCTTGAAAATGAACCTCCAACATTTAACGCAGTTATGTCTTCGTTTGATTCAATCTATTGGAAAGATTTAGTCTATAGTGAGATCTAATCAATTTTAAGTAATCATACTTGGGAGTTGACTGATCTTCCTCCATGAAATATATATTTAGGATCAAATTTGAATCTGTGTAAAAAAGGAAAATAAAAGATAAATGACTATTGAAAATATTAGGTAGTCTTGGTAGTTAATGATACAACAAAAGGAGGGTCTGAACTACTTGTGACACATACTCCTCTGTGCAGTGGTAACATCAACTTGGATGTTATAGTGCACAGCGACAGTGTAGATCTTAAATCACCGGATGATGTAAATAAAACCTTTTTAAATAGGAGAGTTGGAGACAGAAATTTACATAGAACAACCTGAAAGGTTTGTGGTTCCTAGTAAAAAAGAAAAAGTGTGCAGACTTGTGAATTCTCTTTATGGGCTAAAGAAAGAACCCAAACAATGACATACTAAATTTTTAAACAAACCTATTGAAAAATGGATTCACGATGATTAATGTGAGAGTGTATTCATCTTACAAACGTTTCAATCAGGGGGAAGTCGTGGGGGTAGTTTTTTTTTTTATTTGGGGTGAGACATGTTACTAATGGAAGGTAAATATTGAGATATAAATGCACTGACGCGCAGTGATGTCCAACCAGTTCAATATGAAGGACTTAGGAGTTTTTGATTGATCTTAGGGCTCGGGATTCTCAAAACTCCTTAGGACACTTATATCTCAATTCAATTATATTGAAAGAGTATTGGATAAGTTTGAGTACTTGAACAACACTCCAATTGATTTAAACTTTACATTTTAAAAGAATGAAGGTGAAAGTGAGTCTCAATTGGAATATGCCAGAGTGTTGGGAAGTTTAATGTATATTATGAATTGTACATGAATGATGTAACGTATTCTATTAGCAAAATTTGTTGTCTCACAAGTAATTCGAATCAAACTCACTGGATGACAATGAAACGTGTGTTGAGATATCTGAAACATACACAACACTATGTTTTGCATTATAACAAATATTTTGTTTCGATTGAAGGATATATTGATGCAAATTGGATCACCGAGTCAAATAAAGTAAAATCCACTAGTGGTTGTGGGTTTTCACTTGGTATAGGAGAAGTCTCTTAGATATCGTCCAAAAAGACATGTATCTCTCGCTCCTGAATGAATTCTAAATTTATTGCTTTATATAAGGCTGGTGATAAAGATGAATGACTCCGAAATTTCATGGAGGATATTCCGTTCTGGTCTAAACTTGCGGGACCTATTTTCATACATTGTGATAGTCAAACAGCAATAGGTAGGGATGGGAGCGTCATGTACAACGAGAAGTCTCATCATATATGACAAAGACATAACATCGTAAGAGAACTAATCTCTAGTGCAATTATCACAATTAAATATGTAAAGTCAAGAGATAATATGTCAGATCTACCAACAAAAATCCTAGTGAGAGAGGCAGTTAAAAGATCATCTAATGGAATGGGTTTACGACATAGGACAAGTCAGCATGGATGTAAATCTATCTAGCAGACTAGAGATCACAAAAGTTATATTCAATGAGAAAAACAAAGTTGTGACTGACGGCTCGACATTGTCAGTCAACTCAATTCATTCTTATGATAAAGACAATGTTCAGGAACAAGTTTAAGACTTTAAGACTTGTTAATAAGTTAATAAAGCTTAAAGTATTAATGATTTGCTAGGTTTGGCAGATTTAATCAGATGGTGTATCTACAAGATGACATGGTTTGAAATTGTCTATTTGAGTGTGAAGTGTAAGCAACTTCAAAGATAAATTTATGTCAAAAGTCTATTCTTTATACACTAATGAAACTAGAAGGTGTTCGTGACTGAAATAAACACAACTGTAAGAACCATGAACGGTAAAGGGTTCATTACATCACACATGGTTGTCAAGGTATATAACAAAGATCGATGATTCAAAGATATTGCATACACTGATTGACTGTGCATATCAGACATATGTTCACCGCAGAAAGTCCAAGGAGAGACCTACTTATCCAAATGCAATTGATCCTTGCTGGTAAAGTACACACTCATCTGTGCATTGATGCTTCAATATGTGTATATTTTATATTTTATGATTAACGACACTAACCTATAGCTTGAGTGTCTACAAATCGAAGCTAGTAAAGTAACACAACCAAGAATTGGGGTGGTGTCCCAAGGGAGTGGTAGTGAAAGAAGTATTTACTTTAGAATTTCATTCTGAATAGTGTTATATTAAATTATTTTTGAGTATTAAAATAAAACAAGTTTAATTTGTGACACCACTAACAAATATCAAGAAGGGGTTTCGCCACAAGTTGTAAAATAGCAAAATAAATAAGAAAACAAGTATGAGAAAGAGTTATTGGGGTGTGACCACAATATAAATTAACACAAACTAATGGTACATGCTTTTGATAGTAAAATTCGCAAGACAACGTTGACTAGTGTAAGCTTTAGGTCAAAGTAAATTCCCTCTAGGGAAACTTACCCAATATCAAATGGGTTCTTTTCAGAAACTTAATCATCTAAAATAACCAACCTATTTCTTACCCACACCCTGACCTTTCGATATAGGTTTCTTCGATATGGGACTAGGTCACACCCTCTTGGGTTGAATTTCATGTCGACCCACTTCTTAGGCCATCAGTCAAGTGGTCTTGGTTTCGTGACCTTCCTCTTGTGAAAGCCGAAAACATATTAGTGGTTTTATATTTGCAACTGTAAACTCATAAAATTAAACCATAACCACTAGGTTAAATCAACATGAAAATGCATCTAACCCTATCAGCAAGCAAGGCCCAACAATAATATCATCACATATATGCTAAATCCTACCCCAAGAATGGGGTTTTTTAGCCACACATCAAGCAATAATAAAATATACTTAAAATGATAAAGGAATAAAATTGTTATAAGAGAACCTTAAAATTCTCTCCAAACTTGGTAGTTAACTTAAGAACAAAAGTGTCTAAAATAAAATATTAAGTGTCTAATGTTTTACACTGTCAAATCTCTTATAAATCTCTTTAAATAATAAAAGAGTTTAGTATTATAGGCTTTAGATTTATTTCTGGTGGATCTATCCAGTGTCTTTAGTTGGGAATCGCCGAGTGATTCGGCGATTCACCCTTTCTCTCATTCTTCACCGTTTGTGACTTGCCTTTATATCCATGCATGTTGTAACGTTGGGCGGAATAACTCTACTTCGCGGAACTATTCGGCGAAGCGCTGACTGCTTCTTTTCATCACCATTTGATTCACTTATTCAGGGCTCACTTGTTGTAACAAAAGGCGGAACTCTTCTATATGGCATATCGCCAAGTGTTCTTGGAGATGGGTACGTTGAATCTTTAGATCTTTTCTTCCGGTGTGCTTTCATTTTGCGCATAAGTGTCCATGCTCCCACCAAATCCTCAAATATTTTAAAATTAGAGGTTTTTATCAGATATAGAGATAAAATACACAATCGAGGACACTATTTGTATTAAAATAAGGCCCTAGATTACTCGAGTTTGAGGGATCATCATGCATTCCTTAAGTTATAATCAATACCCATTCATGTGGGAGATTGTTGGGTAAATAGCAAGAGTTAATGGTAAATGGAGGGCAGATGAAAAGTGAGGAACTAACGTATGGGATAAACCTTGGAAATGTTGGACTTGAAAAGTCCTTTTATGGTTTAGTAAAAAGGAATTTATCCCTCATTAATGGGGGAAGGAAAAATATAAGTGTTTAAATGAAGAGCACTTCTATTTATTGTTAAAAGGATTGGAAACTGGGATCCCCCTCGCGTTGTCATCGTTGCGCTCGAATAGACTTTGGTTTTATCTTTGGAAAATGATTGATTGAGATTTTTTTTTACAAAATTTGTTTTAGTTATTAAATTAAATTAAATTAAATGACCATTTAATTAATTGGTTGATTAATAGAAATTTTTCCTTTTTTAGATTGATGAACTGAAATATCTCATTAAGTTATTTAGTTGATTAGCCAAAATATTCCGACTTACTCGGCATCTGTGCTTGAACCCCATTTTATTTAAATTACTTTTCTTCCATTTTATTTAAATTTTCTACCTCTATAAATGACTATTCCAAAAAGTTTCAACCTTCATAAACAACTATGATCGTTTAAAAGGTTCCAAACTTTCATGAATGATCCTGTGGATTTTGAAAAGTAGCAACCTTTTAGAACCAGTTCCTCTTGGTTATTGTAAAGACCCGAGAGCACACCTTAGAAGATATGGTACTGTTGGATTTGCATCATGGCGTACTTGACCTCTCGGAGGTCTTGTACAAGCCCTTTGACATCATTCATTCCATACATGTATGAAAAGTAGTTTGAAATTAAAACTTTTCACTCGAATAATATCTCAAAACATCTTTCATATATAACCATAGAAAATACTAAGTCTCAACATAAGCCAATCTTCTACTCAAGGATACTTGGGACACGACCCATACAATCGAAATATAGAAACTTAGCCTATTACAATACTTCCTTAATAAAAGAAATCTAAAGATAGTTATTTCCTCGAATCAAGTAAGGACATACCCCAACTTTGCTTGAAAGAGTCCTATCGATTCGCAAGCTTTGCTTTCAAAATGCCTCTCACCTTCAACTTACACTTTATAAATAAAAAATGATGGATTAATTACAGATGCATGTCTAAGTATTCTTATGCATAAACTTAGAAACAAAACATTTGTATCAAAACATTCTCTGTTACAGTAAAACCTTCTATCATAGTATATAGAACCACATATCACACCAACTTCACATATAACTCATTTATCACAAGATAGCATCAGGAACACATCAATTACATAACCATAAGATGATCCTACCAAAAGTAATTCTAAGGTTCACTCGAGTAAGTCATGAAGGGACCGCCCATACGATCCTTTCACACATACCAAAGAAATCTTTTAGACTACCTAAGATAAGATTATTCCCCATCATTAACAAACTCACTACCTAGATTACTCCTAAACTCACCTAAGTAAGACAAGAGAGACCGCCCATACCACCCCACCCTTTCCGCGCCACCTAAACAATCCTAAACAGCTCTCTAGTACGTCCTTTTCATCAACATACCTTCACTTTAAGTCATTATGTTCATTTACCCATTTAAGAGACATTCAACATGTAAGGACATTCACATAATGGTCTTGGAAAAAAGCAAGGGAGTCACATACTAACATCTTCAAAGCCTACTCGTGCAATGTCTAGATAGCGTCTCATTCCACTACCAAACTTCATAGAACTCATCCACACTAGCATGTATCCCACATGATGAGAATAGGAAATAACCAACATGGTAGCTAAGTATGGAATCCAGAGTCAACCCTACTCCGATAAAGGGTGTTATACTTGCCAATGGTAGAACTAGGACACAACCTATGTAGCCACATGGATAAGGAATATGATGGGTTTCTTTGTACTATAGTCACAACTTTAATTAGAGATACTCCCCAAACCATACTCACTCGGTTCTAGCCTTTGTTCTCATAGAGTAATTCAATCAATGAGTATATGAACAAGTTCCATATCTAGTTCATAACCAAATCATAACACACCTTACCAAAGACGTTCCCTAGAGTTTCCTTTGAATGGTTAAGAGGATAATTCAATGATTTTCCTAAGGATGATTCATGCCGTTCCAGCCAATCAACCCTAAGTCCACCACTCACACGAGAAGGATACCATTACGACTTTCAATTTCAAGGATATCATAACCTTCTTTTTTAAAGATTCCACATAAATGACCTTCTTTGCTATATTCAAGGTCATATTCATTTCATACATATACATTCATGACAAAGTGTGTTCTAACCTACTAAGTAAAGGATTCATATTCATTCATGTATCAAGCAAGAGAATATGGCCTACCTAGACAAACACACTCACTTTCAAATCATCACCTATAACAATCTCATTAAGAAGCACATAGGACAAACTAAATATACTTTGCAATTCCTCCTGCACACTTCCATAGATCAATCAAATATGACTCATCATAAGGTTCATATAGTCACTAAGAGGATTTACATCTTAACTCAAACATACACAATACAAGGTCAACAACTCGCCTATTATGATCACATAACATTCTTTAGAAGGAACTCATGCTTTGAATTAACATATACCCTAAGTCATCACGACCTTCAGACAATTCTCACACTATCAAGTTATAAAATGAAAGTTAATAATACATAAAGTAAATGTCGACGAGGTCACTGTGTTCACAATTCATAAAGTATGCCGCCGGGCCACATTATTAAAAGTATAACAAATAAGCACCCAACCGCCACATAAGTGGACATGCCAATCATCGCATAATCCAAGACTTATACTACATAATATAGAGAGAATTAGGGAAGCATACCACCAATCCAATCTCACAACTTCAATCCATAGCCAAATCACCCAACACAATAATAAAAGGCCCTTACTAATTGTCATGATCACCAATCCAATCCAATAATCTCAGTAATCAATAAATTCAAAGTAATACAATAAAAATTCATCAATTAAGGACATCCTACATATGATTTTAATATAATTCTTTCATAATTCAATAGCCCAATACAATCTACATAAGAAATCAATACAATTGAGATATGATCAAATCACCCATAATATAGTCAGAATAAGGAAATCATGATTTGCATAGTTTCAAGGAGTTTTTTTAAATCCAAAATCATCTAATTAACATCTATTCAATCATATCTCATTGATTTATATAACATTTTTTATGCAGAACCATGCTACATCAACAAAAATAAGAGAATTCCATATCTCTTTTTTATCATCTTTGAAATCATTGAAACTGACTCCTTGAATGAAAGAGAATCCATGGATGAAAAACCATACCTTAACTGTGATGAAAGGACATTAAATTAATGGAGAAAAACTTGGAAAATCAATCTTCTTCTTGGAGCTTCAAATCTTCATCAATCAAGGTTTTTGGAGAGAAGAGATGGAGAAGTTTTATTTTAAACATGAGGGTTTTGATTTGAAGGGTGAATTAGGGTTTAAAAAGTTCTAATAACCGCCAATAACTAATACTTAATATACCCAAAATTCCCTTAAAATTATAGGACCCACCAAGTCAAACTCAACTTAAATTTCTGGAATTATCATCTGGAAACAAGTCCGCGATGCAGAGATGCTCCTGTATGATTTTTGAACTTAAATTACGAAACAGTAGATTCCGCGTTATGCTCACGACGCGGAGGCAGGAATTTTCCTGGGAGGACAGTCCGCGACGGGGACATGTTCCTTTCATGAACAAAATTCTGCTTTGTGCAAGTTGGGCATAGCTTTGACACCCACAATTTTGGTCATCCCTCTAGGACCCTTAGGGTGGCACTGAGGATTCTTTATTTTTTTATTTTAAATCGGACTTTTTGACCCTTTATATGTTCAGGATATGTTTTAAGAACCATTATTCCTCAATCACTCACACATCACAACCCTCCAACCAATACCTCAACGCCACTAGAAAAAGTCGACACACTAGTTCAACTTTGATTAGTTTTTGGACGTCTTGGACGTTTTACCTCCAAACACTTCCAAACTTTAAACACTGCCTCAAAACACTATTATAGACCCTTTTAGGACACTTTAAAACCTCATGACACACGTGTTAGTCTCTAGATACAGCTAAGTCATTTTAAAGGTTTTACAACTATAAATACTTGTCATTCTTCAGACATTTTACTTACAAAAATTTCTGATTTCTTCTTCTTTTTTGACAAAGTTTCTTCATGTACTTTACTATCGTTGAGTGGATCACTGACACCAGGGTTTTGGGTATCCATACACTAGTGATTGAGATCATTCTATCTTGGGAGGACATATTCCAAATCAAACCTCGAATGCTAGAGGATAATAATTTCCTTAAGGGGACAATGTGCATTCAGTGAGCTTGATATTTTTCGTTCTTTTTTTTTCTTCAGATTGTGGTATATTTTATAGATTTTATTTTGTTTTGAATTGATTTCTCTTCATCTGTTTTTATTTCACTGGTTCATTGGAAACTTTGGTAACATTGTGTTTCTACAAAATTTATGTTAATCAGTGTTGTTTTTAAACATAGATTGGCGACAAAAATCAGAGACAAGAGAGATTTCATCGTAGTGGTCAGCACTCCTCCCTTCCAACCTTAAGTTTGTGTGATCGAGTCCCAAGAAAGTATAACGTTGGAGCTCCTCTTGGGGAGGGGGGGGGTGATATATGGGGATAATAAGAGAATTAACCTTTTTTAAATAATAAATTTATCCCTGATAAATATATTTAAGAATAAAATAATTTTTTGTAAAAAATATAATCATTAGTGGTGAAATTATATTTTTTTTCAACTACTAAATACATATAACTTTAGAGACAATTGATGGACTCCCTGATTGAAGAAAATAATATGGATGATATAATTTTATGAGTAGTAATAATATTTTTAGTGACAAAACATACTATTAACTATAATAAAATATACTTTTTTATGAAAAATAAAAATTTTTCGACACAACTTTTTAAGTATGGAGATGATTTTTCTTTTTGTAGTTACATAATACTTTTAGCGACGAAGAACTAAATTGTATTTGTATACATTTAGAGTCACAGATATAGTAACGACTGATTGACGAATTATTTTTTGTCTAACAAGATTTTCAGTGACGAAATATGATTTATAAATGAAAAAATTATTTATCCCTTATAATCAAATTTATTGTAGTGATAGAAAAAAAAACTAGGGTTAAACATGTGAAGGTGTTTAAATCAAGGTCTGTACAATGTTGCTTACTCAAAAGAATGAGATACATACACTAGTACAAGGTGAAACCATCATAGCAGTTTTTCTTACTATGTGTGTCAAGCATCAATGAGTCAATGAAATAATGGATTCATATTTTTTAATTGTGTGAGACCCCGAAAGTTAATATAACTTTTCAATGAAATACACTTTGATATTTTTGTTGTTTCTTGAAGTCTTAATCAATATTTTTACTTTAACATATTGATAATAGCGTCATGAATGATTTGGTAATGCAGTACATGTCTAGGAAAATAATTGAATTAGAACAAATAGATTTGAGTAGATAGAAAATACGATTAATTAGTAATAAACTTGTATGTACATGTCGGCTATTACACTAATCACATTGGTATCAGGTGTAATTATATATATAATGTTAAACATGAACTCGAGTTAACTCGAGGATGAATGAACGAATAAGTAGTTATTGAAGCAGTGAATGAAGTTCTGGGTATTGTGAGTAACAGTGTCCTTAAATTAGTCATTAATTATTTCAACATGTGATTGAATTCCTATGTAAGGCGTGTAAAACCTTTGAAAGCAAGCCTTGGTACTCACAAGTTACACGAACTACTTATTGTGTGAATTTTTTGTTTAGTTGATATCTTATTGATTTGAGTCTTGTACACCACGTGCGAAGTGGGATATGTACGACTTGGATCGTGTGTTACTCATGTAGACCGACTCGGCCACATATACCTGACCTAAATATTATTCTTTCTAAAAAAGAGATAAGTGCCAATTAGAAAAAGGTTGAGCCTAGTTATTTTGTAGGTGTTCCAACATATACTAATTTCCTTTTTTAAAAATGAGTATTGAACGCTTCTCATAGGATAAAAGGGAGGAACAAAAAAATAGAAAAACAAAATAAGAATTTTCTATCTTATTCACCGATATTAACAAAACAAAAGTTACACACTTACTTTGTTAAACATAGCTTTAATTCTTTGAGACTCAAAGTTGGACATGGAGCTACTCTTTCAGAAGAATTCATTATCATTCCGTTGTTGTTAAGAGGTACACATTTCTGTTCCTATTACGATAATTTTTAAAAAATGTTGAAAACACTCATAAACTCCCATAGAATTAGTGGTGTATTTAACTAATGTTGCAAGATCAAACGTGTATTTGAGATCAGCTAGTCAAGTAAGTGAGTGTTTTTAAAGTTGTCAATAATTCATGGATGAAACTAATAGTTCGCACTTATCCTAGTACCTTCATTGATAATAGCCAAAAATATCAGGCGTATGCTATTCTTTTAACTTCCTGAACGGTCTGAAGATTTGAAGGAATGGAATAGAGAAATGCAGACAAAAGTGAATGATATCAAGTCACATATATCTTCTCTAAAACTGATGTTTACAGGAAAAATGTGTATACATAGTCGAATTGATCCTCTTCAGGAAACAATGAGATGTTTTAAATGGATTAAATGGCAAGTGTCCTAGTTCAGACATAGAATCAGGAAACAATGAGATGTTTTAAATGGATTAAATGGCAAGTGTCCTAGATCAGACATAGAATCTTGATGAACTCGTTTTTCTGGGTTTTGCCGATTTCTGAATAGTAACTATGGAATTTTCTTGCAGTTGTGTACTTATATTCATTAGATTGTAAGATTTTACTTATGATGGAATAGACATATTTTATATAGTTGATGTTTGCAAGGCGTAAGGATTGTGTATTTAGTTTTCTCAACGTATGTATTGTTCTGCTATCACTAATTCAATTAGGAAGAAGTGTGCTGATCATATATAGCCAAAAATTGTAGATTTTGATACATTTTGCATGAGATCAAAGGATTTTTCTTGTTATATAATTAAGTTAGTCTACTAGTGCTCTTCACTGTGTCCCGCCTTTTCGTGGTGAAGAGAATAGTCTTGGTTTCCTCATCTAACTATGTAGAATTGGGATGTTTCTATTGGAACTAAACTGAAGTTTTGAGCTCTAAGACCACTGTGTCAAATCTCACCATGGTGAACTGCCATCACTGGTCCAATTGGAGATTTTGATACATTTTATTTGGAAGTGTTATGATTATCACATATACAAACCAATACGGTATCACTCTCATATTTTAAACTTCACATAATACTACATATTTTCTATTTAGGGTGTGTTCAGTATGAAGGAAAATGTTTTTCTCGAAAACTAGTAGATTTTTGAATTATTTTCTCATGTTTAGTTGGTGAGTAGAAGTTTTCTTTCAAAAATCATTTTTAATGTTTGATTTATGAATGAAAATTGTTTTTGAGAAACATTTTTTATTTTTACTAGAGTTGAACAATAATTGAAATTAATTTTTTTTTTTTGGTGTGGGTAGGGCCTTGGTACGGGGGTGAAAAAACAAAAAATTGAAGTTGAAATATTTTAAACAATTAATTTATATGTTGGGGTGGGGTTGAAGGTATGGAAGAAACACTAAATTTTAAGTTGGAAATATTTTTAAAAACAAACTTCAATTGTTTTTGGGCGTTGGGGAGGGGAGTGGGTTTTATTTAGGGGTGGGTCGAAGGTAGGATATTAAAAAAATTAAATTTTTGAAGTTAAAAACATTTTTAAAAACAAACGTCAATTTTTTGGGTTGTGGGGGGGGGTTGGGAGAGGGGAGAGCTTACCGAGGTGGATGGTGGTTGGGGGTGGGTGAATGGGTGAAACAATGTGAAATTGAAAATATATTTTATAAATTAATGGTTTCTCAAAAAGAAAATGTAATTTGAAGTTGGATGAAAGTATAGGAAAATGTTTTCCTTAATTTTTGAAGGGAAGTCATTTTCCTTAATTTTGAGTAAAATGAGTTGATTTTGTAAAAACTTTTCAAAAATTTTGTCTCAACCAAACATGAGAAAATTAGAAAACATTTTTCAGAAAACATTTTTCTTCATACCAAACAAACCCTTAATATGTTGTTATTATTGTTACTTAATATCGTATTGTATTGCCACTTAACATCGTCTTATTATTTCTACTTAATATCGTGTTGTATTGCTACTTAATATCGTGTTATTATTGCTACTTAATATCGTGTTGTATTTCTGCTTGCTACTTAATATTATGTTGTATCACTCATATTTTTCTTAAATTAAGCGGGTCATGACCCAACTCGATTTTTAGCTCATTTGAGCCTAAATTAAATTTGGGCGCTTAATAGTCCAACCCGCTTTTTAATGCAGTCCATTTTGATCTCTCCAATTTCAGTCGGACCTGGCTAAGTGACACCCCTAGTTCCATCCATCATCTTGGATTATTGAAAGTGAGTTGCAACTCAAATCCACAAACTGTTGCATGTAACAACAATGGGTTTGTGTAAACTCTTGTTTATAATCTTTGTTCATTATCTCACATGAACAGAACATCCTCACCATAAGTAATTTCCCGTCAAACTTACAATTTTATGGTTATAAGGGTTGCCTTGTATATTTTTTTTGCATTTTCCATAGAGTAGTAATTACTATCAAACGCCCATTAGTCCAATCAAGTAATTTCAGAACAAAAATGGGTGAAATAAATTCATATGTCATTTCAATTTTACATAAAATATGAATTTTAAGGATTAATTGTTGGTTTGTTGAAATCTTTTATTATTAAAGAAAGACATAAAATTTCCCATGAACTTGTCCGGACAACTTACCCTAGACCATTGCTGGCCTTGAGCAAACCCTTGGCCTGGAGTTTTACCTAAATCAGCGGAGATCATGTCTACTTAAAGAATGATTACTTAACCTAAAAACTGCATAATAATACTTGTCTAGAATGTTTCTAAAAAGTTTTAAATATTCACACTAGCCCGTACAGGGCCAACTCCCAAGCTAACATAAGAAGGGAAAAGTAAAGACACTGACTTCTTACCGATTATGTTTGGGACACCCGCCCAATATCCTAATGAAGGCCCAGCTAGAAAAGCAAATAAAGGAGGTCTTCACGGAATGCAAGGAGGCTCACCAGACTGCAGAGTTTCATTGGATCAACGGTGCCGCTTCGTCTGCGTCTGGTTAACCTGCGTCTGCAGCAAATCAATGCAGGCACGCTGAATCAGTCCATTGACTGTATGAGTGTACGAGTTGGAAAGTCTAAAAGACAACTTAAGCTGAGGGGATTATGAATACTCCTTACCTGGCGTCTGCTCAACTCACGAATATTCTTACTCAAATATGTTTTTTAGTAAAGCAATTAAAACCATGTGGTATATATATAAAATTTGTAAAGATAAACAACTTAGTTCGTTAAAACAAATGCACTAACAAACTCTCAATTTAACTTATATTGCCAGTAAATAACTTTTGTGGAGCTTATCTAACCGGACAATATTTTGAGCCTAATGTGATACCCGTTTTACCTTACGTTGCCCAAGGACCATCCTATACATTTCCATCTGTATAGGACCGTACTTAGCTTAGTGAATCCACAAGATAAACTTACGTGATCATTTAAAAAGTATGATCTGTTAATTCCCATGATGTCTTCATGGAGACTTAAGTTAATATGAACTCTCATCCCCAGATCGTTCTCAGTAATACTCCCAAAACATACTTTATCTCACTTTTACTAAAACATCCTTCCTTTGTGTTAGAGATAATTTACTAAACCTTTAGCTTTAAAAAGCTCCTTTGTGCGATTAATGTTTCCCATTTAGTTCAAAACTCTTTTTGGAACTCTTAGTTTCCTTTTTACCTCAAATGTGAAAAATTTGTAAACCTTTAGTAAATACTTAGTTCTCTTATAGCTTTTGATAAATGAACTCAACTCTTGCTCTTTACTTAACTTGAAACTTAACTGTTAGGGAATACTTAGTTCTCTTATAACTTTTGAAATTTTTACTCAACCCTTTACTCTTTGCTCAACTTTTAACTTAAGCCTTAAAACAATCAAATGATTGTTTAGGAGTCTATAAAAACTTTAAAACTCACTGTTGACTTGCTTCTTACTTTTAAACTTGACCCTAACTCTTTTACTTTTATTTTAACAAAACCAAAAAACCCTTTTTTTTTTTTTTTTCCCCCTGGAAAAAAAAAATTGGGAAAATTATGGATTCAAGGATTGCGATCTGATGTTATGGATGATTCGGGATGTTTAGATGTACCTTATATTTTTGGAATCAACCTAGCATTGATGGTACATCAAATTAGAACTAGTACGAACAAATAGGAAAGAAAGATTTTCCAGGGGTCTTTGCGCTTTGAGAGGCACGGAGCACCATAGCCAGTCGGACATACTCTGTCATTAGGAGCTCTGGCTAGCGTGGCGCCCCAGGGCTTGACGAACAGAGTCTGTCCTGAGGCGCTTTGTTAAGCGTGGCGCCCTAGGTCCTATCAGACGGGCTTTCCAACTTTTCTTCTCTTATTTTAAATTCTACACATCCCAAACATCCATGGATCTCCCCCTCCCCCAAACACTTGAAATCATAATATACTCAATGCACAGTAGATTAGACCCAAAAATAGTCCAGAATCATGAATCAAAACTACTAGATATGAACTAAAAGTTAACCAACAAGAATTTCACAACTTTTTGTCAAGAATTCCCATTTCATCGTTCTATATGTACTAACATGCTGAATATAAAAAACTGGGTGTGGGGTAAAGGACCCAACATCAAATTATATCATATAACTTGATAGGTATCACCCCCAACGAAATCTACATAACGATCTTGGCGTTTCTTGGACAATTCTGGATCTTTCTCTTCTTTTCTCTTTTCTTCCAAAACCCTAAGCGTTCTAAGTTTTTCTAAAACTGATCTGGGACTTTCTTTTGCCCCTAATATAACCTTATAATGAATTAGGAAATACTACAGTAAAAAGACAACTTTGTCCTTACTAAAATCCAAATTGGATTTTTCCTCAGCTCAACTGCCCAAATTTCGAAAGATATATCTCCCTCTACGACCTCTGGTTTTTGTAAACTCTGTGGCGTTAGAAATATCTTCCCAAGGACTTTCCAACCATATAAATAACTCATCCAAACTCCTCTTGAGCTGGAAGTAATGTCCATTTTAAAGTGATTAAAACTCACTTTTGGAACCTGAAAATTTTCCAGATTTCCCTACTTATTTCCAAAATTGATTATTCTTGTTTTTCTTAGCTTAATCTTAGTTAATCCAAGTTACGAGATGTTACCATATATACCCTATGGATTAGTTGTCCTCATGAAACTTTTCACTAAGTGATGTATTAACCTCATTTTATCACTCAACAGACAAGCAAGTATACCTGCTTATACAATAGCGCTATAAGGTATTAAGAAATAATTGAGTACGAAACCCCTCTTCTCTGCTGTGACATGGCAATGCTTCATATATAACCTGTTAAGGCATCAACACCACATTAGCCTTACCTGGTGTAAAGAATACTCATGTCCATAATCCTTCTTGATAATTCCAACCACCTCCTCTGTATGAGATGGGTTCTTTGATTAAGTGACCTTATTTAGAAGGCTTTTGTGGTCGTTAATTGGTCATATGAACTTGCAAGTAATTTGTCAAATCAAAGGACATAACCAAAAATTCAAATTCCCATCCTTTGTTCCCTAAAGATGTCTTTGAATATCACATTCCCTTACTTCAAACTGATTATAACCTTATCTGGCGGTCCAATCCTTGGAAAAACCAGAAGCACGCTTGAGTTTTATAAAAAAAATCATCTTGCTTTGGAAGAGAATAGTTTATTCTTGATGGTCACCTTATTTAGTGGTGGAGTGGATACACATCCTGAAGGGACGAAAAAAAAAAAAAACTCCTTGTATCCTTACCAACATATTGGAGCGCCTCCCAAGGTGAAAACTGGTCAATGAAGCCTTTATGTACACAATATTTCAATTGTTCTTTTATCTCTTTTAAACTCTGCTGTGCATTCTGTATGGCGGAATAAGATAGACGAGTACTAGATGATGTCTATGTTGGAAGTCTACCTATCTTGAGGGAGGACACTGTGGTAGTCATCAAGAAAGACTTCTGGAAACTCCATTGACTATCGTAGTGTCTTACCTCAACCGTGATCATTAAATCACTACTTTATAAATGCAACCCTTTGAACTAACTTCCGTCTCCTTAAGGTATGAAATGAAACGACCCTTAAGCACTGCTGAACTACTAGTCCACTCTATGACTAGCTCATTAGGAATTTGAAGCTTTACAATTAGAGTTCTGCAGTCTATTGATGCATTCCACTAATGAAGCCATTCCTTCATAAATGACATCACATCTGTGCATGTCTACTCATTAAATCACCCATGGTATTTCTTGTGATTGATGAAACACGAAAATCACGATAGACACTTTTTTCGAGATCGACTCCCGCAACGGGCTGTCGAAACATAAAGGGTTCACAACGTTTTTAGGAATATCTCCAACTGATTTCACAGATTTAGATACAAAGGATAAACAATGCCCTGGGTCTAACAAGATATTAACATCATCAATAACGACTTGTAATCATATCGTTGACAACATCTATAATGTTCTCCTTCTCTTGACGGCAGTGATTGCCTAGATACTATTTTCCCCTCCGCTGGTACCAGAAGCGGCTCCTCTAGGTGCAGCTCTGTTTAGTGGAAAAATCAATGAAGATTGAGCTCTATTACCCAGATTTCCACCACCTTGCTTATTCTTAGGGCACTCTATCATGAAGTTACCCTCTTGACCACACATGGAAAAACATGTCTGACCATCACGACATCTACCAAACTGGGATCTACCACATCTACCACACACAGAATTCCCACTCCCTCCTTGGGACACACTACCTTGAGATTAGTCTTTTCTAGATTTGAAGTTCTATGAATTTTTACCATTATACTCACCTCTGTTTCAGGGCACAGGTGCACTAGCAGATGATGGTGCATGCCCTTTTGATTCCATAAATTTTTGTCAACTTGAACCACTTTTCTGCTCCCAAACTCATTCCTAGTGTTTGCTTTCTTGCTTTGTATTCCTCTCTTTCCCTCACCGTCTCCTCTTCAACTTATTGAACATAGAACATAAGCCTAGATATGTACATATCACCTATCAACACTTCAGCCCTACCTTCCTTGCTTGAAGTACGACCCAAAACAAGCTTATTCTTCTCATGTGGTTTACCATATCAGTTGCATAGCGAGATAGTTGGGTGAACTTCAATACATACTCGTGAACACTAATGGAGTCCTATTTTAAAGAGAGGAACTCCCGAACCTTTTCTTCCTTCAGTTCTCAGGGAAAGAACCTCCCTAAGGGCCTTCTTCCCCACGAAAAAACCCAACTCTTGGAATAAGTGGTGCACCCTCAATCGCTACGCATCCTTCCATTAATCAAATCAATTTATAACACACTCTTCATTGAATCAGCAGTCCAATTCGAGCCCTCTCACCAACTTTCTACATCTGTTACCTCAAACACGTTTGTTCAATTCTTTCCACAATTTTTCGGATCCTAGTATGCTTTGAAAATCCGTGAACAAGAGGATTCATTCTTAGAAACTCACAAACCCTACAGGTGTCATCCCCTTATTGTGAGTTCCTCTCTGTTGACCAACTTGGTTAGTTACTACTTTACATAATATCTAGATAGCTTTTCGAAATTCAGCATTTGTAATCTCTCTTTGAGGTTGCACATCCAGTGCATTAGGAACCTCTTGTTCATCAACATTTCTTTGGGATGGTCTCTCTCTGAATACTCTTCGTGGAGGCATGATTTTTTGAAAATACGCGTAAGCATGAATTAGAGAGACTTTTAGATATAAACTCTAACGCATGAAAGAATTTGAAGAAGTGAAACATTCTAAAATGTTGTAGCCTCCTAATAATAGTTGTGGCGTGCTTCACACCGATGACTAAGACTCTACAGACACGGCTTCAAAGACTCCCAAGGAATCTTTAACTCTGTGCTCTGATACTAAGTTTGTCACACCCAGAGCATTTACTCTGGCTGGACTGGCACTCAGTATCCATTGCTGGCCTTGAGCGAACCCTGAGTCTGGCTTACCAGACTCAAAGATAGACAACATTCCTAAACTGCAAAATAATAAAATCTTGAATGTTTTAAAAGTTTAAACATTCAAACTAGGCGACATGGGAACTCAAGTCTTTAACATAAGAATGAAAAGTAAAGACTACTGAACTACTAACTTTCAATGAAGCGTCCAAACTGACTGAGATGGATATTGGTAAAGACCCCACAACATCCTAATGAACTAAACTAGAAATAAAAATAAAGGGATGTCCTTCGGAATGCAAGGAGGCTCACCAAGAGACTATGGAGTGCTCAACAAGATCAACAGTGTGTTACATGCTGATCCTCCGTACATGCGTCTACATCATGAAATGATGCACACCAATCGACATTAGTACGTTGAATGTATGAGTATGTGAGTTGGAAAGTGAAACGACAACTTCATCTTGAGAGGATTAACCTTATAAACCTTTAGGGAAACATTTTCAAACCTTTAGGTAATACTTAGTTCTCTTATAGATTTTGAGAAATGAACTCAACTCTTCCTCTTTACTTAACTTGAAACTTAACTACACGGGAATACTTAGTTCCCTTATAAATTTTGAGATTTTTACTCAAATCTTTACTTTTTGCTCAACTTGTAACTTGAACCTTAAAACAACGCTGAAATGATTTTTTAAGACTCCTTTGAATACTTTAAGAACTTACTTTAAATTTCTTCTTACTTTTAAACTTGACTCCTAACTTCTTTGACTTTAATCTTAACTGTCCTTGAATTGCATTATGGATTCAAGGATCATGATCTCATCTTTATGGATGATTTCATGATGTTTAGATGTAACATAGAGTGATTGAATTAACTAGAAATAATAGGTACATAACTTAGAAACTAGTACGAAAAGATAAGGAGAGAAGGGGTCTCCATGAGCTCTTGGTGCTCTAAAAGGCGCGGAGCGCCAGATTTTGACGGACAGACACCGTCCTCAGACGCTATGGCTGGCGCGGCGCCACAAGTCTTGTCAGACGAGTTTGTGACTTTTCTTCTTCGATTTTCAATTCTAAACCTCCCAAACTGCAATGGATTTTCCTCCAAACACTTATCATTAATATACTCAATACCTTATAGATTAGACCCAAAAATAGTCCAAAATCATAAATTCAAACTACTAAATATGAACTACATGCAAACCAACAAGAATTTCACATATTTTCATCAAGAACTCCCATAATCATCTTTTCATATATACTAACTTGCTGAATTTAAACAATTTGGTTGTGGGGTAAAGGACTCAACACCGAATGATCTCACATACCTTGATATGGATCACGTCCGACGAAATCCACGCAACCATCTTTGCGTTTATTAGACAATTATTGATCTTCCTATTCATTTCTCTTTTCTCCCAAACCCTAATCGTTCTATGTTTTTCTAAAACTGATTTGGGACTTGCTTTTACCCCTAATATAACCTTAAAATGGATTCGGAAATAGTAGAGCGAAAAGAAAACTTTGCCCTTACAAAAATTTGGATTGGATTTTTCCTCAGCTTGACAAGCCAACTTCTGAAAGGCATATATCCCTCCTACGCCTCGGATTATCGCAAACTCGACCTCGTTGGAAAGATATTCCTAAGGGCTTTCCAACCATATCAAGAACTAATCCAAACTTCTCCTGAGCTGGAAGTTATGACCGTTTGAAATTGACTAAATTTAACTTTTGAAACCTAGAAATGTTCCAGATTTCGCTACTTCTTTTCTAAATTTATTATTCTTGTTTTTCCTTATCCTTAATCTTAAGTTAATCCAAATGACGAGATTTTACACTTTTACTGTGATGTTTTTTCAAACTTTTTCTTCTTCTATTGTCTAATAATTTTCTCTTTATTTAAAAAAAAAATAAATCTTCAAGGTTCTATTTTTATAAGAAAATGTATTTCAATATTCCATTTGTAGAAGATTCCACATTAAACCAACAGCTCCTACACCCACCATGGTTATATCTAAAATTGACCCAAAAATTAACTCATCAAGAATTTATCCCTCAAGTTACAAATAATAATTCAAATTTCAATTGCAATTTCAGTTCAATTTTAATTACTACATACCACCTTTCTCAAAAATTAAAAAAATATTTGCATAAAAGTGTTAATTTATCAATGAATTGGGCGAAATCTCCACATTCAATTTTTGCAAACTATATCTTTGATTAATTCTTTTTGTGGAATCAATTTTTGTAACTCTATATAGTAATAGATCTAATAATCTTTTTTGATATTGAAATTTGTGTAAGTGAATCAAGAACAAAAAAATTTAATCAAAGAAAAACAAGAAATGATGAAAAACAAAAAAGAAAAGGAGAGGAAAAAATGCAAAAAAAAGAAAATACATTTGAGAGTAAATGTTTATAAGTATTTCCTCCAATAAAAATATGACATGTGTAAGTTTTCTAGTGTTCTTTTCTCTCTCACGTGCTTATGGAAAGTTGGTGAAACAAATTTTACCATGTGACCTTTCAAGGAGTAATAAAACTCACTTCAAATTAAATTGTGGGGGGGGGGGTAAAAAACACTTATATATTTAATGAGGTCAAAGTAGTTTGTCTGCAAATTTTTGAGAATTTCTTTTCCTAAAAAAAGATTGATTGTTGGTGATTGCCATGAATTTCTTATATATATTATTTTAAACATGAAATAATGTTTAAAATAAAAATTCACATCTTAAATTTTACATCATTAAACATTAAATTAATATCAATTAATTCTCACAGATAGTGAACGAAACCTTTATTTTATCAAAATTCAGGTGAATAATGTAAATTAAACACTTTATATTTAATATTTTTAAAATGTAAAAATAAATATTCAACAAAAAATCGTACATTATTCTCCCTATAACTTGTTTTCCCATAATATTCATCAATAAATTAATATATATGAATTATAAACCCGTGATAGTTTGTGTCTTTACCAAACAACCAACTTAATATAGAATTACAATATGTAGAAGCAACAAAACGTTGCAATTGTAATTACCTCCAGGTCATTTATTCTTGTATGCCTCATGTTCATCGTTTAGATCTAGCTTGTAGCAACCAAAATACATCTATCACTTGCTGAGAGTGAATGTTCGGTCACTTGATCTATTACACCTCGAAAATCCAATGACTTAAAGCTAGAGCTCTAAATGGAGTATAATAAGTTAAACGGGGTTAAAATGGTGTTTCTATACCTAACCTAATGTAATTAACTTGGTTTGGAGGTATTAGAATCTAAACATCAATAAATGACCACCATGACGTCCGGAAACTATTGAGAAGGATCTAGTGTGTCTTTAGGTATTGTAAGGCCTTTGAAGTGTCTTATGATGATGAAATGTTATAAAAATGCCTTAAATATATGAAAGTAAGTGTTTAGGGTTTAAACATCTCGGTATGACGTCCCCCCCCCCAACGACTCTTTGAACAAGATCCAACCATTTGACCCAAGAACCTGTCAAATGAAAACTATACTTATGGTGGGCAATGATGAGCCGTCAGTCAGCTTACGCCCCATAAATGAGGATCTTGGGCTAAGACTTATTCTCCCCACAAACTATTGTATATAATTTATTTTATTGATAAATATCATAGATTTGGGATGAAGTCTTGATAGGGTTTTTTGGAGGCCATTGATAAGATCTTCAAGGCCATGAACATTATATCGTAGTATTGTTTGTTTATCTTTGGTAATGTTGATTAATTGAAGTATGAATGATGAAGCTATGAATGTGATGTTTGGGAGATGATGATAGGTGTGCTAATGTGAGGAATTAAAGGTGATTCCTATGTACATCTTATGACTATCTCATGTAGTAATATTCACACTTGATATTAAAATTGTGATGAAAGGAATTTTTCATCGTTAAGCTTATGAGCTATGGACATGTTATATGAGAGGTCAAACTCTTAAGACCTATGTTATGAAATTATGCTTAAGAAAGACTTAAAGACACATCAAAAATGAAATTTAGCTTAGCATCAAGAGGATATGCATGAGAGGGGTCTATTCATGAGGAAGCTTCCCCCGATGTTCTCATGAGATAGACGACAATTATATCTAGCATAAAGAGGTTTTCCAGTAACAATGTACATATCCCTTAAGTATGTAGACCACATAGGATGTAACTAGTGGATCCACCTAGATGTTATTATGAATGTTGATGCCTTACCTTGGCAATTAGGATACCCTCTTTTCGGTTTGAGGGGTTTACACCGAATTCCATGTAGCTCACATTGTCTATGTCAGTTAAGTCAAAGTTTCCTGAATGTTAAAATGAATGAATTAAAGTAAGAAGATGAACACTAACTAGGACTACTTAAGAGGTGCTACTTAGTGTGGATAAGTCTATGTACCTATATGTTGTACAAGTGGACCTTGAGGGGAGTTCTAGGGTGTGTTCTTTATGTATATATGTTATGAAAGATATGCATGATGTTGGTCTCATATGATATGTATGATTATCGTTTCACTTGATATTCAAGATGTTGGTCTAAATTGGTATGCATGGTATGAACTACACTTTTTGTAATGATGTATGAGGTAAAGTTCAATGCTTGTGATCTCTTTGTTAGTTTACTTGGTTTATATGAGGTTTTGGGGCTTCATATACACATTGTAGTAGAAAACCTGGATTGGGGTTATGAGTAAGTTATTGTGATGAATTAATGAAATGGACTGTAAATATGAAATGTTGACTATGGCTCTATTATGATATTATTCTTGATTATGAATAGGAATATATCTTCTTGTTGTTGTAATATGGACTTATATATGGTTCTTCAAATGTGCATAAAGGCTTTTAAAGTGAAATTAGCATACTTATAACATAATGTTCCTTTGTGCATGTTTTGAAATGCTTTACTTGCATATGTTTCTATACTTAGTACATTAGTTTGGTACTAACCCATATTTCTCCTATTTTCTACAAAGTGTAGATTCGATCCATTGTGGGGATTCTACACCTTTCTTGAAGAAATATGGATTACTATTCCTAAGTTTGTAAGTCCTTAAGTATGAAAATGAAGATGCTTGATTATAATTCTAGTTCCACTTTCCTTATTGAAATACTATATTGTAATTCGTATTATAAGACTTGTTGTTGATGTAAGGCATAGGTCCTAATATGCACAATCCTATGTCTAGATGGCTATGTGACACAAATTAGATTCTATTATCGATATATGAAGCGAAGTTAAACTTCAAATGAAAAGTTCAAAATTTTCCGCTTTTATTCCATCTATGATGCAATGACGCATGCTAAGGACTTTTCTAAGACCTCTTCGAGGTAGACAACGTTGGTTACTTCCAGGGGGTACTCATGGGTCGTAACATGATCTTTCATTTAGATTTTATGTGAGTTTTAGTGTTTTGGAGCTTTTGAACCTTGAACAGTCATTTTTTTATCAAAATTTCAAGAAGATGATCTTAGAATCCAATTATGATAATTCTATCAAGTTTGAAAACGTCATTTAAGCAAGTATCATGGTTGACATTACTCTTGAGGCTTTCATTGGGAATTTGTGTGATTACACTTGTAACATTCCAGGAAATGTACTTGTCCAGTGAAGAGTCTATTAGATTTTAAGAGTATGTATTGGAGTACATAGGCATCCTAATGCCCAATATAGAGTAATATTGGGCATGTTAGAGAATATTGACTTAAGGGTGTTAGCCAATTTTCTATGTATTAACAAGTAAATTAATATATACATTGATGTTCAAATGCTCAATCCAAGCTTCTTTAGGAATTGTAAATGCAATGAAGACCCTAAGCTAAAATTAATATTTCTTAACATTATGCACATTAGGTACGAGGCATCCAAGTGTCAAGCCTAGATACCATAGCTCATGATCATTTAAAATGATCATGTAGATTAAGCAGTTCCCAAGGACATAGTGAGGATCCTTGGGACAAGAAGACAAGAAGTGAGTAGCAACACATATGCAAGCACATGTGCTACCGGCCAAGCGACAAGCCCAACTGAATTCGGTTAGGGCGGTTAGGGGGCAGGAGCGCGTAAGGTCAAGCCACGTGGGGCCTAGATATCTAACAAATCGTAGACTCTAGCTAACTTACCTAACTAGCTAACTAACCGAGGACTAAAAAAACAAACTAACTAGTGTACCCAAAATCCTAAGAGCTAACTGGGTGACACTAGACGAGTAATTAACTAAAGAAATATCCTTGTACCTAACCTAGGATGGTTCAAAGGGGTTGGTTATGGTCCTAGTGACTTTTGGGTACTTTAGTAATTACCCTAGGTCACTTAATTAATTAAATTAGTAACTTAATTAATTAATTAAAAATCATGGTCTTACCCGAAACCCTTAGCTAATTTTCAGAATTTGGCTAAGTCAAATATTCTCCTATTTTAGTCAATTTAGGAAGGGCATTTTGTTTATTAGCTAATTGATTTATTTAATTAAGTTAATTATCCTGAGTTGAATTAGTCAATATTCAGTTCCTAAGACTTAAACTTACATTTAACTAGTTAAGAAACTCACGTTTACAGTGTACAAATGTAAAAAAAATAGAAAAATTCTCCTTAGGCGATTTCAAGACAATTCTTCAAGATTTTCGTGCAAAGTACGAGGTAATCTTCGTAGATTCAATTCTATAGTAAGGTATGGATTTTCTCTTTTGGATTCTTTTCCCCAGGAGGCTTTTCAAATGTTTTGAATTCAAGAAAACTAAAACTAGGGTTTTCAAATAAAATTGTCGAATGTTCATCTCCCTAGTTCTCCCTATTTCCGATTCTAGTAGTATGTATAATCCAAATCTCGAGCATGTTGTTGGTATATGGTGGTAACTTATCATTATGTGTAGTTTTTTGTGATTTGATAATGTCGAATGAGACCTATAGGTTAGATCCGTAAAATTAGTGTATCCTTTACATGAGATAAGAAAAGTTGTAATGCCTAATTGTGTTCTATAAGAAGAAATTATTATGTCCTTATGAAATTCAGTTTATTGTTGAAAGGAATGAAGGTTTTGAATACTGTTTGTGTTGACAGTAGATATGTTTGTAAGTGTTTGGAATTCAATGCTTCCAAGAAGAAATAAGAATGAGAATCAAAGCTAGTTGATGAATCTTCAATGCCAATTACCTTTATAGCTTGGCCAAATTAAGCATAGAATTGTTCTTATGATTAAAAAGTTTGTGTGATTTAAATGATGATATTACTATGGTATATACATGAAGTTAATTGACTTGGCTTAGTGATAATATCATGACAAGTATTTAGTGAAAGTTTAGTTTATGCCAATAAATTGGCCAACAATATTATTTCAAAAATATGTAATAGAATTGGCTAACTCAATGAACTCATAACCTAGGGTATGGAAATGATTGGGACAAGTACAACATACCCTATCTAAATGAACTTGTGGACATAGTATCATAATAAAGAGTCCCCATAACTTTCATAAAGAATGTACAAGACTACCAAACAACATTGAACAAAAAAAGGTAAGTAATAAAATAACTAAAAGCTTATGAGTTATGAAATTTACCTAGAATGAGGTGTTAAAGGAAGTGAGACAAGTCTCACTTGCACCTAAAAAATTATGTCAAAGATACTTACAAAGAGGGCGTTAGAAATCGTGAGACTAGTCTCATTCACACCATAATGATAATGTAAGAAGTTCACATTCATCAAGTATAAAAAGGGATGACAAGTCATCCATTGAGCTAAGCATAACTCATACTAGAAGCAATATTCCATAATGTATGAGTCAACTCTAAAAGTTTTAAAGTATGAAACTTGAGCAAAGCACCGATAAGAATCGTAATGAGCTTGTACAAAGCACATGTAAGCCTCATAAGATGAGGGAACTACCACAAGAAGATAAGAATCTCCAAATTCCATAGTCTTGAACTACATTCCCACATAGGTTAAAAAAGCTAGTGGATCCCTCTAAGAAAGCTAGGACGTATTCAGTTCCATTTGGGCGTGTGAACCACCGCTTTTCAGTGTGGGGGAGACACTTGATTCATGTTTAAGCTCACGTTGTCTATGTCGGTTAGGTTAAGGCAAAAGATTTTCTGTAAGAAAGTAGAAACAAATAGAATTGAAACTAGGAAAAATGATAGGTTCGACGAGGATTAGGATACAACCAAAGGGTGAGGTTCTACTACGTAATGATGTAACTCATTATAGTCATGGCATATAAAATCACAAGGAAGGCTTTAAAAGAATACCGAAGTCTCAACCTGAATTTTCAAAGGAATATGAGATCAAAGAAAGAAGAGAAAAGAAATGTAAGTCAGTATTAAGTAAGCAAAAGCATCTTTATGATTGTGCAAAGATATCCAAATAAGGGGCATAGCCATAAAGTTTGGCTTACAAAAAAGAATATATGGCCCCAGATCTTTATATTGTGCAAATGATCAAATAATGGGCATAGCCAATAAATATTGGATTATAAAAATATATGTCCCAAACATCTTTATATTGATGCAAAAGATATAAAATAAGGGCTGCCAATAAGATTGGCTTATAAAGACTTCATGCCCAATTTAACAAAGAAGGGAAAGAATAACTTGTGAGTGGTAGTCAAATCATTTCGTTAGTCTTTTGTTACTACTTGATTCAGTGTAGGAAAGGGATCTACAAATGAATCATTGTGAACTCGTATTTAAAACATAGGTCAAGGAGATAATTGAACTACACACAAAAAGAAGAAGAAAGGACGAAAAACAAACTAAGTGACGCTGGCTAAGCAGACAGCCGCAGACAAGAGCGGCACGAGCTGCAGCCGCGGAGGGTAGGGTACCGGCGACCATGAAGGGGAGGAGCCAAAACTAAATTTTGCTTCGAGTATTCGGAAAATATAATATGTTTGTAGTCCAAGGTTACGTTGTTCATTACAAAAACACGAGCTATGCGGTTGTGTGCTTAAATCATGGAAAATATGTCTGATTTTGACACAAAATATTCATACATGATAATAATAAATAACAACGACAGCGAATCAGGAAAGGGGTAAAGTGACTTTTCATTTACAGAACACGCGAAATGGATGTGCAAGAGATGAAGGAAAGGCAGCTGCCTTCGCATTGATCATGCAAAGTAGGACAATAGTGTTCTATCGTGCATACACATCATACTTAGTACAAGTGTGTACTAACCCATACGCGCAATTATTATTTTATAGGTTGCCAAGGGTGGCCCGTTGAAGAGATATGCGAAGATTCAGTTGAACTGTTTGGACTTATACCTCGTGACTTTTGGGAAGGTTCTAATATTACGTACGAGGAGTCCAATTAAGCATTATTTTTCATATCAACTTAGTAGATTAGTAAATAGATATTGAATAGTCTGGATTTATAGTGTCACTCGAGAGAATTGTTTTTTCAAAATTTGTTCAAGCTTTCTATTAAGGCCGGTGTGGCAAAAAGATTAGTGAATCTGAAGTCTTAAGTCAAAGTTGTTCAAATAATTATAGAAGGTTGTTTATTTTGAGTTGTTAGTGGAATCACACTTATGGAAGAAGGTATCTGAAGTCGAGTCACACTTTAGTTAAACAATAAAACAAAAACTGTAACGCTGACAGCTAATTATACAAAATTTATATAAAAAAGTTTTAACTTTTACACTAAATTTAACTATATGATTATGTGAAAGCTGAAGAAAAGGCTTGTAATCTGGTCTGGCGACCTTATGAGAGGGTTTAAAAGACGCTTGAGTATCATTTAGGGTCAACTCGGGAAGTGTCCATGTGACAAATTGATCAGGAGGATGAGCTAAAGACCTCGAGAACTAAGGCTCAACAACCACGTTGCCAAAATTTCTGCTTATGGTTTTTGTGAAGTGTACCACCATCACGATGACTTAGGACTTAGTGATTTTAGAATTGCCCTTCTTCTACATATGTATACGCTGCTATGTAAGTTTTGGCATTTGTGTATTATACATCTAATTTCCTTCTGTCGTTGGCAGTGTAGAAAGATGAACACAAACATAAATAACATGCAGGAGATGTTGGAGACGCAGTTGCTGGGGGAAACCAAGCTCCTCCTCAAGCCCAAGCATGTGGAGTGCAAGTGCCTGTCAACCCAGCTGCGTTGACGGATGGACAAATGAGAGCAAAACTGGTTCAAATGTCCCTAGCCATCACTGCTCATGAATAGGCTATCACAGCCTAGGACACTAGAGTGGGTGCTTCCCGGGAGAACCCACATTCTAGCACCATGGCCATCAAACTGAGAGATTTCACAAGGATGAATCCTCTAGTCTACTTCGGGTCCGGGACCAATGAGGATCCCAAGAGTTTGTGACAGGTCCAAAGCTTCTATGTGTTTGGTGTGTTAAGAAGCGAAGAAGGCTGAGAGATTGGATGCCATTACCAAGCTTCAAGGATTGTCTCTCAGGTATGGTTACAAGAAGTGGTCGATGGCCGAGCACCAGGAGAAGTCCCATCATTGGGACATTCTCAAGACTGCATTCCTGGAGAGGTTCTTTCTCATAGAGAAGAGAGAGGATAAGGTTGATGAGTTGATCAACCTACGTCAGGGAGGTATTTCAGTCATGGAATACTCCTTGAAGTTTTTTAAACTTTCCAAATATGCTTCTTCCCTGGTGTCTAGTAGCAGGGATAAGATGAGCACGTTCGTGACTGGTGTATCGAAGGATATGAAGGAGGATTATCGGGCATCCATCTTGCATGATAACATGGACATTGATAGGTTAATGGTATATGCATAATATGTGGAGGAGAGTCGTCGTAGGAAGAGTGGTCGAGAAGGCAAGAAGCCTAGGCCCTCAGATCAAGATAGTTCTAGCACTGGTAGGGGTTCGTTTGGAGTCCAGGACAGGCCCAAGTTAAAAAAGGGGTACCAGCACTCAGGTAATCCTACTCCTTCCAGGAACACTAATTCCAAAGAGGAAAAGTCTGGCCCCAAGAAGGGCAATGATAGAAATGACCAGTGTGACAGAAATTCATGTGGTAAGTGTGGCCGTTTACATAGAGGTGAGTGCATGGTAGATTCTAATGCCTGTTATGGATGTGGGAAGAGTAGGAATATAATCAGGGACTACCCACATGTGAAGAATAAGGCTAAGGCAGATACTGAGCCTCGGTTTAATCAACCTATAGCAGCGAGCCTCACCCCCAACCGATGAAACATGTTCTATGTTTGAAAGGTAGAGAGGAGCAAGGAGAGTCAGACTGATGCTAGTCACCTTGGTTAACTTGGCAGTCTTTGTTTTTCCGTTTATACATTGTTAGATCTAGGATCCACCTTGTATTTTGATTACTCCTTTAGTAGCTAGTAAATTGACTTGCTTCCTAGATCTTGCATGAACCGGTTTCTAGTTACTACTCCTAGGAGAAACAACGTTTAAATTTAAATAAAGCTTGAAAGAATATAGAGAGATTGCCCAATAAATGTTCTTCATAGAGTTACCTATGCTGACCTAATAGAATTTACCATGCTTGACTTTTATATAATTTTGGGTATGGATTGGATCCATGAATGCTATGCTACCATAGAGTGTCGGAACAGGTTTAGTAAGGTTTCAGTTTCCTAATAAGTTGGAGCTAGAATGGGAAGGGCGTAGTTCAAATCCAACAGGCCAAATAGTTTCCCATCTTAAAGCCAATAAGATGATTTCTAAGGGGTATTTATACCACTTAGTAAGAGTCAATGACTTAGAACATGAAGTTTCTTCCAAAGACTTTGTGTCCATAGTTTAATGAGTTTCAAGATGTCTTTCCGGAGGATTTACCAGAAATACCTCCTGAACGCAAAATTAACTTTAGGGATGACTTAGATCACAACACCAAACCAATTTCCAATCCTCCCTATAGAATGTCTCTAGCTGAACTCAAAGAGTTGAAGCTGTAGTTAAAAGATCAACTTGATAAGGGCTTCATCCAGCCGAGCATATCCCCGTGGGGTTCTCCATTGTTGTTCGTTAAGAAAAAGGATGGAACCTTAGAATGTGTATCGATTATCGACAACTCAACAATGTCACTACAAAGAACAAATATCCTCTTCCAATAATTGATGATCTATTTGATAAGCTCCAAGGTTCAAGTTTCCTTTCTAAAATAGATCTCCGGTCAGTGTATCACCAGCTTAGAGTGAGATAAGAGGACATTGCTAAGACTTCCTTCCGTACAAGGTATGGTCATTACGAGTTTCTTGTCATGTCATTTTGTCTCACTAATGGACCAGCCGCGTTTAAGGACCTTATTAATAGAGTCTTCCATGAACATCTTGATTCTTTTGTCATAGTATTCATAGATTACATCCTCATATACAATCTAAGACCAGATAAGAGCATGAACAACATTTGAGAATTACATTATAAGTACTTAGAGAACATCTGATATATGCAAAATTCAGCAGAAGTGAGTTTTGGTTGAGATCAGTGACCTTCCTTGGTCATGTTGTGTTCGACCAGGGTGTAGAGGTTGATCCGAAAAAGATTGAGTCCATAAAGAACTGGCCGAGACCCCTTACTTCTATAGACATCTAGAATTCCTTGAGTTTGGATAATTACTATCATAAGTTTGTTGAAGAGTTTTCCTCTATTGTTTCTCCATTGATAGCTTTAACAGAGAATAATACAAAGGTTGAGTGGTCCGAAACTTGTGAATAGAGCTTCCAAGAGCGCAAAGACTGACTCACTTCAGCCTCAGTTCTCGCATTGTTGAGGAGTGGTGAATGGTATGTGGTGTATTTTGATGCTTCCCGAGTAGGTTTGGGATATGTTATTACGCAGGATGGCAAGATGATTGCATATGCATCAAGACAATTGAATATCCACGATTCAGAATTACCCTAACCATGATCTTGATTTAGCTACTGTGGTATTTGCGTTAAAACTTTAGAGACATTATGTATATGGTGTACATGTTGATGTATTTACTGACAATAAAAGTCTTCAGTATGTTTTTTAACAGAGAGAATTGAATCTTCGTCAGAGAAGATAGCTAGTGCTGCTTAAGGATTATGACATGAGTGTCCACTATCACCTAGGTAATGCCAATGTGGTGGCTGATGCTTTGAGCCGATTGAGATGGAAAGTGTGTCTCATATCGATGATGAGAAGAATGAGATGGTTTAAGAGGTACACCAATTGAGATAGGTTAGGTGTACAACTGGTAGGTACTCCAAGTGGGGGTGTTTCAGTTCATTCCAGCTTTGAATCCTCATTTGTTGTAGATGTTAAATCTAAGCAACATCTCGACCCAGTACTCATGTAGTTGAAAGATTCAGTGTTGAGTAAGACGAATGAATCATTCTCCCTAGGAAGGTTGGTGTTCTTAGATATCAGGGCATATTATGTGTGCTCAATATTGATAATTTGAGACCTAATATTATTGCAGAGGCTCATGGATCTAGGTATTATATTCATCTATGTTCCACCAAGATGTATCATGATCTCAAGGATATCTATTTGTAGGAAGGTATCAAGCGAGATATTTCTAAGTTTGTGGAGGAGTGTCCCAATTGCCAACAAGTTAAGGCATAAACCTTAAGCATGGAGGTCTTACCCAGTCGATTGAGAACCCATCATAGAAATGGGAGGCTATTAATATGGACTTTGCGGTTGTCTGCCCAGTACCAGGAAACTTCATGATTCAATTAGGGTCATTGTTGACTAGATAAATAAGTATGCTCACTTCATTCCTGTAAAGTCTACTTACAGGACCGAAGATTATGCCAAGCTGTATATTGATGATATAGTGATGGTGGCATGGGATCCCTTTATCTATCATTTCCGATAGGGGATCCCAGTTCACTTCACACTTTTGGAGATCTTTCCAAAAGATCTCGGGTACACAAGTGAAGCTCAGTAATGCTTTTCATCCTTAGACGGATGGATAAGCAGAGCGTATAGTGTGGTTTATGCCAATAAATGGGCCGTCAATATTATTTCCAAAATATGAAATATAATTGGATAACTCAATAAACTCATAACCTAGGATATGCCAATGATTGGTACAAGTCCCAACATACTCTATATAAATGAACTTGTGGACATAGTAGCACAATAAAGAGTTCCCATAACTTTCATAAAGAATGGTACAAGACTACCAAACAACATTGAACAAGATAAGGTGAGTAATGAAATAAATAAAGGCTTATGAGTTATCAAATTGACCTAGAATTGGGTTTTAAAGGAAGTGAGACTCACTTGCACCTAAACAATTATGTCAAAGATACTCACATAAGAGGGTGTTAGAAATCGTGAGATAAGTATCATTCACACCGTAATGATAATGTAAGATTTAATTCACATTCATCAAGTATAGAAAGGGATGAGAATTCATCCATTGAGCTAAGCATACCTCATACTAGAAGCAAGCTTCCATAATGTATGAGTGAACTCTAAAAGTTGTAAAGTATGATAAATTGATCAAAGCACCAATAGACTAGTAATGAGCTTGTGCAAGCACATGTAAGCCTCATGAGATGACACTGCCACCAATGTGGATAAGAGTTTCCAAATTCTCCTAGTCTTTGGACTATGTTTACAGCATAGGTTACTAGCTAGTTGATCCACCTAAGAAATCTAGGAAGTATTCGGTATCATTTTGTCCGGTGAACCACCTATTTTCAGTGTGGGGAAGACACTGAATTTCATGTTAGCTCACATGCTCTATGTTGGTTCATGCTAAAGATTTCTTTAAGAAAGTAAGAAACAAAGAAAGAAATAACTAGGAATATGAGGGGTGTTCGGATAGGATGACCTAAGGGTGAGGTAAGTAATGATGTAAGTCATTCTTAGTCATGGCACAGAAAGATCCCAATGGAAGTCTTAAAACAATATCCTAAGTCAACCTAGCATGTTAAAAGTGAACATGAGATCAAAGAAGAAGAAATGTAAGTTCAAAGTGAACTAAGTAAGCAAAAGCATCTTTATATTGTGCAAATGATCAAATAATGGGCATAGCCAATAAAGATTAGCTAATAAAGAATATATGCTCCATCATCTTTATATTGTGCAAATGATCAAATAATGGGCATAGCCAATAAAAATTGGCTTATACAGAAGATAAATTTCTCATCACTTTATAAGATGCAAATATCAAATATGGGCATAACCAATAAGTTTGTCTTAAAGACTGGTATGCCCAATTTAACAAGATGGATAAATAACTTGTGAGTAGAGTAGTCAAATCATTTAACTAGTATTTTGGATTACTTACTTGATTCATCATTGTAGAAATAGACTACAATGAATCATTGCACTCGTAAGTAAACATAACGATCAAAGTAGATAACTGAACACACAAGAAAAAAAAGAAAAGACTGAAATAAACAGAGTATGGGGAGCGGAGCCCTTGCCTAAGGAGCAAAATTTTAATTTTCTAAAATTATGTTAGATTCAAGTCCTTGTGTTCATATATACAATTAGTTTTTCCACTTTAAAATGCATGAATATATTTCATATTCTAGAATGATTCATAAATAAATGAATTGAAAAGTAAAGTGATTTCCACTTTCCAAAAAATGGCATGTTGTTGTAGGAAGAGCTTTCCTTGATCTGCATAGTACTTAATGTTTTTTTGTGCATACACTTCATTAACAAAAAAAATTTAGTAAAGTGTGGTAATCACCCCATACAATTACTATTTTATGTGCAGTCCTTAAATAATATATAAGAGCATTGGTTGTTTGGACTAATACCTCCATACTTTGGTAGGTCTCTTGAGTCGGAGCATTGCCTACGCTTCTCTTTTCGCTAGCCTTAGTATGATACATAGCTAATGTACTGTTTGTCTCCTAGCAATTCCTTTCCAACATTTTTTCAATCTTTCTATTAGGCCGTTTTTGGCAACTATTATGATATTATAATGTCCTTCTTATGCAATTGTTCAATCGGTTTAATAGATGTGGTTTTATTTTGAGCTGTTAGTATATCACTCTTATGCAAAATTATATGAATCTAAGTACACTTCAGGAAACTTAAAAAGTTCTAATTTCCTCAGATTTCCCTGTATGACTGTGATGACTCTAAGAGAAGCTTTGTCTGCGACCTCTACAAGGGTAACCGACGCCGGTGTCACTAGGATCTAGGACCCGGTTGTGACAACCTTTTTAACTTTCAAGTAAGGTTTAAGGTGAACTTAAGTCCAAATTCTAAATAACTATCTTGGATAAAATTATGTCAACCTGGTTAGCTCTGGAATGTTGAATTTGATGTAGAACAACCCTTCGTTTGGATCCCGAGGCTTCAAGCTGATACTGAGCCCCTTGTGGATTTTGACTTAAAATGACGTTTGTTTGTAGAACCCACTTTTTTACAAAGATAATATGGTATGGGAATTTTGATTTCTCTATTGAATCTGTAATATCGAATTTAATAGGGTTGTATATCTCATATGCATTCACGGGATTTTGAATTAATCCAAGGCACTCTGTTCAAAGATTAAGCAAACCAGTTGAAGTGTTAATATCTTATGCATACTTTAGAAACAAGACTTAGACTTCTAGCGACCAAATCTAGGTTATTTATATATAGAGAATTTGCAGTCTCATTTATTTTTTTTAAAAGGCGATTTGTCTTTTATCCGAGCTTAGATTTGAGTTATTCAAATCTTGGGTGATCGTTGGGAGTGTGGCTTCGTGGTGAAGGATCGGGAGATGTTGAAGGACCTCTATTTGAGGTGACTTTCGTGATTAAGTTGTTGTCCCATCTTTCTTTGTTGCTTCACTTGTTGATTATTTGCATGTGCTGTCGTGGGCTTTTTTAGGCGTCAGATTGTGTTCATGTTTGAAAACAAGCTTGCAGCGTAGTTTTGGACCTCTTGACAAATTAAATTCCAGAAAATCTAGTGTGGGTTCCACGATTCTTGCTTGACTCTAAAAACTAATCCATCTATCGTTTTGAGTGATTTTTTGGTGTCCAAATAATTGTATTAATGTTGTGATCCTTTTTTTCATAGTGTGGCAAAATTAAAAGGGCGTTTGGAAGGTAACAGCTTCATCCTTGTGATTTAGAGGCACACAATACAAGTAGGCTACGACATATTTTCCAATTACATTGGGTAAAAATATATGAATTCATGATAATTAGCATGAATTGGGAGTGGGTACCTAGTTTTCCATGCTTTTCATTTTAGAAACCATGACTTAGGGTTGATTACTAATGTTTTGAGGGTAGTACCATGATTAGTTGGGGTTGTAAGTGTGTTGTCGCATGCTCTGTAGGTTTTGGATCATATTTTGGACTTATTCTAGGATAGACTAGTGTTGCCTTAGTCCCATGCACCTTATGATCTTTGTATGTCTCCAATGTCATTCGGATGGACTAGGTCCTTTTCGATTGGAATGGCAAACTTGGATTTGATAGAATGAGACTTTTTCCCTTGATTTCTCTTCTTTCTGTTTATACGGCTAGGATGTGTTACCAAACATTGTATGTCTTTTAAGGATTTGGAGTGCTTTTCGATTGGACCGTTTTTTGATACCTTCGGGAGTAGACGTAAATCCACAGTTTTATGGAGCCCACTTGATATCCTATTCAGAGCTGATACAGCCCCAACACTCTTTCTAGTTGGGTGGCTTATATCCCTGGAACTGGGCTGGCTGGGCGGCTTGGATATATGACATCCTCTACAGTGTTGATACGCCCTGAGTCACTCTTGCTAGCTAGGAAGCCTGGGTTGATTATCACTCTAGCTAACTGTGTTGGAAGTTCACTGGTTCTAGGCTAATTGGTTGGGATCCTGGTTGATGTTCTTGGGTTTAGATATGCACTATTCTTATTTCTTATAGACTTAGCTATTTTGTATACCTTTCCAACTTATAGGTGTCTATTCAGGTTTTTGCTTGAATTGCGAACCATTGTACCTTATGGGATTATGTAGGTTAGTTAGATTTAGTTTAGTTTTATTTAGATTTACTTTTTATATATTTGGGTACCTTATTTCTTAACCTCTTTTAACTTTATTGCGTCTAGATTCTATCTTATCAAATTGTTTTTACCTTTCTTGATCTATCGACCTGTGATTCCTACTGAGTACCTTTGTTATGGTTCTTATCCTATTGTCTACATCTTTTTGTGATGTAGGTCCTCGTACCCGCTACACACGGTGATCGTTCACCGTTATTTAAAGCTTTTGATATCAGCAACGAGGGTGAGTATTGGCAGCCTAGACTAGCGTGTTTCCTTTTGTTCATGTGTAAGCTTGTCGTTTGCATTTGAAACGATTTGTTGTGCTGAACTTTTGGGACTTGTGTTTATCTTACTAGAAAACTCTATACTCGTGACTTCTATTTTTGTGAGGGCTTTCTGTATATTTAGTCTTTGGTTTGTTTTTTTTTTTTTGTGTGTTTTTTCTCATTGTTAGTATTATTTTTTGTTTAGTTACATCCTTGTACTCACTACTTCTCATTATATGTACGAGTAGGCTTACTGACTGATGGACTTTAGTAATTGCCATTATGGCTCGGGAAGTCAGGTCGTGTCAAGTTAGTATCAAATTCAGATTCTTCAGTTATAGAGAGAAAATACCTAGTAGAGTCCTACGGATCTAAGTTGACATTTGTGTCCTATATTTTGGAGGCTACAAAATGTTCTTATGAATCTCTCTCTTTTTGTATCACTTTTTGGTGACTTATTAGTTTATTGGAATCTCACTTTGTTTCTTTTTTTTTGCATGATCAATCTTGTAGGCCACGTGGTAGCTAAAGTTAGAGGTCGAACTCAACTGTTTTGTATGTGTCACACTTGGAGCCTACACTCTAGACGTGACTGGCACTCGAAGACTATTGATGGCCCCTAAGCGAACCCTTGACCTGTCTTTCTTTTCTTTTCTCTTGGAAGAATACTCATCTCCAGATATAATTTAAAAAAAGTCATATCTCTCATAAGATAGCTTAAATAATTGTCTTGTCCAAAATGGCATTTAAGTCTAAATAATGTAACATGCGAAGTATAAAATAAACGCGACTTTAAAACTAAATTGACTTAAACAGATATTAGGACAAACCCCACAACATCGTAATGAACTAAGCTAGAAAAGCAAATGAAAAGGATGTCCTCTGGAACGCAAGGAGGCTCACAACTGACTTTGGAGCTAAATCTGGATCAACGAAGCACTGCATACTCATTCTTGTTACCTGCGCTGCATCATAAAACGATGCTAGCCAACTAGAATCAGTACATTGAATGTACAAGTATGCGAGTTGGAGTGCTAAGCACAATTGATACCCTTAGAATGGAGTAAAGATGAAGCAATAATAAACTCACTTTACTTATATATGAAAGTAAGATAGTTTTCTGTGAGGGTTTCTGTAATCGACAACCATCACTATGAGCCTAAGTGATGATACAACGTCTCTCCCACGCTGCCAGAACTGTCCTATACTTTGTCGTCACATTGGACACCCTCAACCTAGTGGATCCACGGGCTAAACTTACGTGATAATCTAAAAAGTATGACATGTTAATACCTATGATGGCTACATGATTTAAATGGGAACTTGAGTTAGTAAAACTCTCATTCCCACATCGGTGCTTGATACGCTCAAACTTACTTCTCAATTAAGAAGTAAAGCGGTCGTGTCAAGTAAAGAACCCAACTAATGAAGTTGGGATCGTTCCCTCACGAGGAAAAAAGTTCATGACTTAACTTTAATCTATTATTTCTCTTATAACCTTAGTCAATTATTTCTTATAAAACAACGACATATTGGGGGGGGGGGGGGTTTTATTCTAAATAATGAAAATATTAGCTATATTAAATAAACCACTAACAGGGTTCACATCTTTGGAGTTTAATCATTAATAAAAGTAACTAGGGTTTAATTGTCCCCTTAGGTTCCTAACTTGATAATCTACTATAACATTCGTTCCTACATCTGGGCATGCAAGTATAATTTATGTATTCTAATCCTTGGTCCGGCAGTCTAGAAACTTTCCACTTCGCACCTTGGTCCGGCGCCGTGGTTTGCTTTACTAACCCTTACCTTTACCTCATATTAAGCATTGTATCGATATTTTCATATGTTATTACCTCGACCAATCAACACTAGCCTATTAGATAGTGTGTCACTAAATCTATGTTGATCATTCTTTCCTATTATCTACCTCTTTGTCCGAAAGTTGGCATAAAGGCGAGTTCTAACGTTGGCCATCCGTTAAAAGACTCTAAACGAAATAATTATCATACATGCAGACACTATTCTAGAATTTTATTTAGTTTAGTTTACCTCATTATTTGCTCATGGTTCCCACAACGCTATAGTTATGAATTTCCAGTTACCCATAATCATAATCACAAAATTCATATATGTAATATACAGAATTCAAGGCCTTACACTTTAAAATGAGAAAGATAAATCCAGAAATCCCATTGATTAATCAACAAAATCACCAACCAATCAGTTCCAGAAAAAGTGTAACAATTGCTAAGATAGAGTCCCTAACAATCAAAAGTCTCACATAAGAAGAGTCTACTAACAAAACGTCCCTAACCCTAACCCAAAATGAGTTTTTCCCAATATTTATATAAAGCAAAACAAATACAAGAAGGACTCTAATTGCTGAAAATCTGTCAAAACGTGTCGAGTCGACGACCTCGTGACGGGCCGTCCGGGTCACGACGGGCCGTCATAGTCCTTGTTCTCCTATACTTTCAAATCCTCTGTTGCTTTCTTCATTACCCTCGCCAACAGTATGACTTACCGTTCCAAGCACGACGTCTGTCGAGGTTCTCCGTTCCATAACACTTAACCTTCTTGGAATTTAAGTACTCAGGACTACTCTCTGATCACTCGACGACCAGCAGGACAAGACAGTCTTGATATAAGGTCCGTCATGAACTTCGTAGTCCAACACTCTTTGCCATCCGACTCTTCCATCTTCCTTCAGAAGCCTTACTATATGCCACCTAAAAAAACCCGTACGGACCGTACACAAGCTCGACGGACCGTCACAAGCTCCGTAGGTAGTAACTTTTTTCTGCATTTTTTAGCTCACAAACTCCAGTTCATCTTTTGACAGATTTCCGCAAATAAAGAAAAAAATAACATAATATCAATACAAAAGGGCTTTTTTGGACCCACACTAAACTTCAGGAAAAACATTAAAATCCCGTGAAACCACGGTATAAAGTCAACAAAACACCACTCACTTAACTTTGTTTGAGCCTATGTCTCCAGTGACGCACTACGACTCACTACAAATCTTTGTACATAGTATCGCATGTTTTAGCTTTCGCAATCATTGGTATCAATATCCCGATCAGTCTCATCATGTTTTATGCATGTATCACTATTAGGGCTGAATTATGTGGATAAGACCATGACACAGACTCACCGCCCCGACCCCGGCATGACCCTATCCTCTTCAATTTCTCATCGAGGTGTAAATATTTTCCTGTATTGTACTAATGTCCTCACTTCAAAACACATCCTCTTTTTTCACACAGTGATTTCATTCATTTGAGTATGAAAGGATGACTTTTTAACAGCTCACTCTCTAAGAAATTCACCACTCATTTATCATATTGACATAAGCGTACCCTTATTTTCACTTCTTGTCGCCATATAACTCTTAGAGCACGATAGGACTTTAATCAGCTTGGAACATAGGCTCAGGTTAGGTAGGGTTAATTTTAGGTATACTTTAGTTACTCTTTGTCCTCCTTGACATATCGGCTTAAACATACCACTTTTTTCCTTTGTATATTCGCCCAATTTCTCATATTCTTTCAACCATGCTATTTTTCCCTTCTTCTTTTCGTTCATTTGTGTCATTGACGACTCCTTCTTTTCTCTTTCTTTATTTATATTTTGTTTTTTATTTATTTCTCTTCAACTGCTTTTTTTTAAGTCACTTTACTTTTGTTCTTTCTCTCTCTCTTTGTTCTTTCACCCCCACTTTTCAGAGCTGTCCTCTTCCTCATAATAGTCCACCCTCAACTCATGGCTTGTTTTCCTGTCAAGCCACAATAATACCCAAAGTTTGGTGTGGGCCCTGAAAAGGTTGTTTCTACTGCATTACCACCCATAAGCTATGATTTTGGCTATAAAAGGAGTGCACATAGTCCAATAAAGGGGAACCAGGGCAAACAAATTAATTCCTAGAACAGATCAGTGGGGTGAAAAAGAAGGTCTATTTTAATCTCAAAGTCATTTGGATCAAAGATGGGATAACTTCTTCGGGTTTTTGTTTATTTAGGGCTAAAATTGCTATCTTGAACAATGGCCCTATGATCTTTTCCTAATTGTCCTATTACAACTTACTTTAGGCAGCACTAACCAGGCAAATTTTTACTCAGTACAAATAGTGGAACTATTCAAAAATCTCTTCCTCACACTTCACGTGACATCTCATACTCTAACCAGCTTATTCATACACCTATTTCAAATTTTAGACTTAGGGTCATGCATGGTGTATTCTATATGTCAGCTTACAGACCACATTTAATCAAGTACAGGCCTAGTCATGCAATCATGTTCATTACAATCAGCGATATCATTTTTGTTTTATCCATCACAAGCTCAAGAGTTATACTATGTCACAAGATATAGACATGCCGGTTCAACAATAAAATATTCGGATCTGGGGAAAAAGAACCCAGGCAAGAAAACCCAAAAGAGGATCGTGAATTTGGCTACTCAGAACTTCACCCTAGCACTCACTTTCCATTTACCCACCACCAACACAAAGATCTGAATTGTCCCCAATGCATAAAACACTGAAAGTACGAAGTGTCCGGAAGCAAACTAGGGCAACAAGTGCCGATGACCAGCAAGCTGGTGGGTCCTGTATGGAACCCACTACTATGTAGTAATGGTGACCCCTCAGTAGTGCCGCTCTCAGCAACAACTTCAGTAGTGCCTCCCGCGTGTTCCACATCTCTGGAGCTAATGCCCCAGCACCTGACTGTACAGCGCTGATGCCGACCGCCTCTTCATCACAAGCAGCCTCCTTGCAACCCCATCTCACGGCGCTCCTTCTTTCTTCCGTCTCCAGCCTCATCCTCTTCTGCGAACCCTTGCGCTCTTGGCATGCTCTACCGAGGGGGAAGTGGTTTAATCTCATTGCATGGGCATCAGACTTACGCACCCTAACCTCTAGGATCATCTAATGTCCGTGGCAGACTCTTACAAAACCCGCAGCCGAAGGGTTGATAGGTTTGACTGAGGGGGCTTGCCAGGCTGCACCTCCGCAACTCACAGCGTCCAAGCGTGATGAACCGGTCACATGATCTTCCGCTCTTTTTGCTGGTACATTTTTCAATCGCTCCAAGCGCTCCTATGCTCAGCAATAGACCTGCTGCATCCAATGTTGTATGTGATGCAGAAGTTTAGCCATCTGTGCCTCTAGTTTCTTATCTTGGACCCCTAGAAAGAGGGTGACTAAAGCAGGAAAGGTGGTGAGCGCGATGGAGCTAGGGGCATGTGCTACTACCCCGGTGATAGACTCGACCGGGGTAAGTCAGTTGGTTTCGAAAGCACCTGTTAACCGGCCTCTGAGGCATGGCCACTACCGTATCAGCCAGATGTTTCGGTTTTTCACCAAGTGGAGGCAACATCTGGACGGGGCCCTCTTCGTAGAGCCAACTCATTGGCTCATCCCTGATGAGGCGTATATCACATTGCCCAGCAGAGTCTTGAGAGCTAGCAATGTGCTCAGATGGACACTTCCGCCGGACCTGCATAAGGAAAAATATCAGTCACGGAAAAGGTAAGTAATTATACCATTGAAGAATCCCTTCTCGTGCATGACCTCCTAATAGAGCCAAGCGAAGTCCCCTCAAACCCTGTATCATCGCCGGCCATCAGAACCTCCGGGGCGATCCATATTACCTATTATCACAGTCGTGGGTAAGAGGCAGTGGCGGACAATTAACCATAAGACCTAGGCTTGAAGGTCAAGTTATCCTTCTTGATGGCTCTCTTCGGCTCCGTACCCTGTATGCAACCCTCATCGCATCAATAACAAAATTCAGTTTCATCCACCTCTTGGTGTCCTCTCAGTGATGGCTCACACCCAGAATTGTCCATCTGTTTCCAATTTGCACCGGTAGTCAAACTCGGCGGTTAGAGGGGTCAGCTTGGCAATCAAAACATCCTCGTTGTCAATATCGGTCGGATGGATGGTATGAGATATCAAATCAACCTGTATGCCCGTGTACTTGTACATGCTCAAGTGGGGCCTATTGGTGGGGGCATCCTGTCTATCTATTTGTGATCGAAAAGTAGCCACAAAAGAGGCGTAGAAATCTCGGACCATATCCTCACTGTAGTAGCCCAAAGCACAAGCTGTCCACTCTAGCCGGTGTCTGGTGAAGAGATTGTGGATCTATGGCATGGTGGGGAGAGTTCCCGTAAGGACCCGCCTCTCCAGCTTAAGGGTCCATCTCATGACTCCATTATCATTCAGAAACTTGGCGTCTAAATACACTTGATGTTTTCCTGTCGACACTCCACCGGTTGGGCTGGTCGTCAACCAAGGTGGAGCCAACCTATCTGATCCTGGATCGATCACTATATGTTCAACCTTCATCCGACGAGGCAGACTGTGCAGCTGTGTCGTGTCAGGGAATTCTGTGGATCCGGAAAGGCGTCCTCGTACACAGCAAAAATTGCTAAGAACCCAATGCTCGCTTCTTCAATGTGTAGCTGACCCAAAAAGGTTGCCGGTCAGTGTGCGCTCCTCATCAACTAGGAGTGACTACGCCGAACGCCCTGTTTTTGTTGTCGTGCGCTGGTTCCCGTGGAGCTCAGTGTGGATGGACAAAGTGCTTTGTAGTGGCACATACTAGGGAATCATTCTCATCATCAAAGCCTATGAACCAGGGGTCCTATGGGGCGACAGACCTTTTGAACGCACCAAGTGCGAGACTCGATCTTGTTTTGGTGCCATTAGAGATCGTACCTGTAAGGATCAATATTAGTAACTGAGAAAGGATTCAACCAAGACACGCAAAAGAACGCCAAAAATAAATTAGAGCAAAGGATAGACATTGCTATAGTAACAGTGAAACATGGACGACCAGTTAACGTGCTCATCGTGAGTACGACGTACCTTCTGGTCTTGGCCATGGTCTTACTTAAAACTATGTTTTATATATAGACTCCTGAAGGAAATTCTCTGACTTAGACTGATAAGAAGGACAACCGTCGTGATAATAACGGTCCATCGTCGATGTCGTCGTGGGGCACTAGAACAAGTATGGGACCCTTTAGGGAGAGGGGTATCTGACCCTGAACGGTTTTTTGTTCATTACGGACCTCGACGGTATGACAGTCTCTTCGTAGATTTCCATCAGAGGACACTTACAAAAAGTTAGAGACCCTTAGGAATAGGTTCTTTGACAACCAGAACGGTTGTGCAGGATGGACCATCGAGGGTATGATGATTCGTCGTAGATTTCCATCATAGGACACTTAGAAAAAGTTGGAGACCCTTAGGAATAGGGTCTCTGACAACCAGAACAGTTGTGTAGGTCGTACTATCGAGGGTATGATGGTCCATCGTAGATGTCCCTAAGAGGACACTTAGAAAAAGTTGGAGAACCTTAGAAATAGGGTCTTTGACAACCAGAACCGTTGTGTAGGACGGACCATCGTGGGAACGACGATCCGTCGCATGTGTCTGTTGGTGGACACTTGGAGAAGATTGTTCAGTGGGGTGTTGGGGGTGTTTGAACGGACCCCGTGACGGTCCATAGTGGGTACGATAGTCCTCCTCGGGGTCCGCAATTCGGTCATTCAGTCACAGAAATGGGGATTCCACATTTAATCCTCTGTACTCACCATGGAATACTATTGTTACATTTGTTTCTACTCCAAATACCTAGTAACTAGGCAATGCTAAGCATCTGTTTCTAGGTTTTACAAGCAATTGGAGGATACTCTCCACCTAGATTGCCAAAATTGGATCACAAAATGAAGACCCTCAATAAAATAGCGCTAATCTAATTGAAAAACAAAACATGCCAATGTAAATAGGTAAAAATCAGAGACACATCATACCTGAGACATGAGAAAAACAAGCGAGGCAACTTGTTTCGCAGAACAGAACCACAAAACAACTCCACACTGTAAGAGTCCAGATTTTAGGACTCGGGGAATTGGGGATGATCAGGTTGCATCGAAAGAAGTTAGGAGTTGGCCGTTTTGACAGGGCGGGCACTGGGGAGAACAGAGGGCATGAAATTGAGTGAAATGAAGGGGGGGTTTTAAATGTAAGAATTTTTAAATACCTCAGCCCGGTCAGGTCGGGTACGCTGCAACTATGACACAACGAGTCCCCGATGATGGTCCGTCGCAGATGCGTGGTCAGTCATGGTTCGCGCGTGTCCCCTATTTTAAAAAAAATAACAGACCTACCTGGCACGACGGATTCCTGCCTACTGTCCCGTCGCGTGCGTGAACGATCATTCTCTATTTTTTTCGATGTTTCCGTAGTGAACTGTTTCAGATTGATTTTTATGGCGAATTGTCTTGGTGTGTGCCTTGCAAATTTAAAACCTATAGTAGAAAAGGCTACATTACAGAGAATACAACTATACGTATTTGGTTACCCGCGACCTTCCCAACTAGCGCCTGTTTAACGTCGCGTGGCAGGGCGACTGAGACACTTGATTACTTGACTTTATCCAAGATGGTATGCATCTATCACTTCATTCGTCGATTCAGCTGCCCGAATAGATTTTTATATGCGTTTTCCATTCACCTTGAACCACACACCCTTCCTGGTTTCCAACATCAACCACTGCTCCATGAAGGATAGTTGGTTTAACCCAGTAAGGTGCCAGTCAATTTGGACTTGGCTTGCCCCGAAAATCGCAATCCCCCAACCTATAAAACAAGACTTGAATAAAAGCACCAAATCCCCAACCATAACCTTCATTTTTCATCACTTTTTATTCATTATCCGTCTTCATCTTTTCTTTAGTTGAGGGCTGGCGTTCATAAGCTTTCAGAAAATTCCTCTATTTCACATTCAAGACCCTTTAACTTCTCTGTTTCTAGCACGCGCTGTTCCAATCCATTTTCCAACTTCGCAATTCAAAACCCGACATGCTTTATGCTCTAATCAATCAATTCAAACTCAACCGGAAGATGACAAGGTTTCCCCATATGCAAGTTGGTACGAGACATACTTATGGAGTCGTCTACTCTGGCTCCGGTAGGCCCCCAATGTCATCCTCAAAGCCTCCTTGACCATACGTGCTACTTTGCCGTTCACTATTTTTGACGAATATCTTTTTTATCTCCCTATTTGACACTTTAACTTCCCACTATTTTGAGGATGGTAAGGATGGCCCACATTCATTGAGAACCCCATAGTTATCCAACAATCCCTTGAACCAATCTGTTGCCAAAGTGGAAGCCCCCATCACTAATATTGTCCCTTGGGGTTCCAAAACGAGAGAATATATTCTTTTTCAGAATGCAGTGACACTATCCTGTTCATTGTTTGATAGGGCGCTAGCTTCCACCCCTTTAGATACATCATCAACTGCTACTAAACATATACTTCATTCCATGAGACCATCAAACAAGGAACATAAATTCAATAACCACCCAAACATCAAATAACGCAATCACAAGAATAAGTTAAAAGGACCTCTTGCTTTCTTGAAATGTGCCAGTCTTTTTGGGCATCTATCACTGCTTTAGCAAAACGCATGAGCATCTTGAATGAAGAGTTGGCCAATAGTTTACCACAATTGTATAACCTTATGATCGGTTCGGATACCACTATGATGTCCATCAAACGGTGAGACACTCACATTCACCTTCTTGCACACCCACGCCGAATAAGCCCGTCGGCCAACGCCTATATAAGTATGTTCTACCAAAAGAACTTCTTCACATTGTCATGAAATTTTTTCTTTTGATAAAGGATCAAGTACCCGATGGAATAATATCACTAGCTAAATCGTTCGCCCGAAATCTGCGAGACCATGGCATCAAGTCTGGTGAGGTCAGCCAATACATGCTCACGGAAAGCATCATCAATATCAGTCTCATCCCCTAATCTCCTCTCATAGCTCATCTTCTAGTCGGGACAATGATCGGCAACTTTCATTTTCTGCTTCCCTTATTTAAATCCCTCACTCTATCAAAGTTCAAATTCTTGTAGGCAGTAATACCCAACGAATTCAACCCCTCGGTTTCGTCATCCTTCTTTTCCATCAAATAATCTCAATGCGAATGGTCATTATGCACTATAACCTAGTACCTAGCAAAGTAGAGCGAAATTTTCAAAGCAAAGACTACTGGCAAGGATTTTCTTGCTCAGTCACTATGCTATTTTCTACTGATCTTCAGTTTAGGTCTTTTACAGCATAATGAATGGGTTGATAGGATTTTGGTTCGTTCATTCTTTTGTGTCACCAATCTACCAAACACGAGCCAACCCCACTAGCATCGCGCATCACCATCAAATGGACTGTTCACTTCGGAGAATATAATGATAGGTGCAGATACCAGTTTTTCTTTAGCTCGCCGAATGCTTTAAAGACAAGTTCATCAAAATAAAATTTACAATATCTCCTAACACTTTGCACAGCGTAAATGTGCAATTTTTGAAAAATCTTTGTTGAATTTCTGGTAAAAAACTGCATGCCCCGAAAAAGAAATCTTCTCACAAAGCATTTTACGAATAGGTGGGGAAGTCTCCTCTATTACATTGACTTAGCTCGCTCAACCTCTATGTCCCTTTTCTGAAAATGATTACCCAAACATACCTTCTTTCCCCATGACCGTAAGCATTTTTCCCGGCGAATTTAGTACTTAGATTGCGTCTTTTTCCATCTCATGAGGACGCTGCAGATAATTGGTTTAAAACACCGCTCGAATTATTACCAAACGCACAGAAAAATCATCCATAAAAACTCTTAGTCTCCTTTCCACCATGTCGGAGAATATCGACTCCTACTTCTCTGAATATGGCGGGTTGCATTGACAACCCAAACGACATTCTCTTAAAAAAGGTCCCACATGGACAGGAGTAAAGGTGGGTTCTCGTGATCTCTGGTGCAATAAAATATGATTATACCCCGGATATCATCAAGAAAATAGTACCACCACCCTTTCCGGCAAGGTCTGATCCAGAAGGGCATAGAAAATGGTCTTTTTCAGTCCATGCATTAAATTTACGATAATCCATACACACCCCCATTCCAGTAACCGGTCTCATTGGAACAGTTGCATTTTTCTCTTGGGGACCACATCTTCCCCTTCTTAGGTACACCTTGAACAAGGCTAACCCAACTACTATCGCGATTGGATGATACTCGGCATTCAACACTTATGATTCCTTCTTCCATAACTCTTGCATAGTGTAATTTAAGCGTCTCTAGTGCGAAATACTGGCTTAATGATCGGATCATATTTTGATTTTCGCGAACAATACCAGGGGGGATCCCATAATGTCTGCAATAGTCCCACCCAATAGCTCTTTGAACCTTTTTAGCACTTTTCACCAAACTCTCCAACTTGTTGTTCATCTCAGATCTGATTCAATGATTACTGTAAGTTTCACCATTTCCTAAGAATCCCATACCTACGAATGGTGGGAGAGCTTTGAGATCTCACTTTGGAGCCATGCCTCTATAGATGGTTCGCGCGGTGGAGATTCGCGATTCCTCAATTTTCAACTCTATTTCTTCGGTTAAAACAAATATCACCTCGTTCAAGAAGCCGACTAACTGACTCATAATCTTCAATGAATCGGTGTATAAATTCATTATTCACTAGGCTCGCTAACGCTTCTGTACACCTATGACGTTCTTGTCTATGGGTCTCAGTTGACAAGAGACTCGCGATTCCTCATGTCTAACTCATATTTCTTTGGTTTAAACCGCACATCACACCATCGATCAAGAGGCCGCGACTTTCAATGACTGCATACTTTTCAATGCAATCGTTTCAAAATTCCATTATCACTTTATCCTTGATCACTGCCGCTAAACGCTTCTACACTAGAAGTTCTTCTATAGGTGTCTCATATGAACTCCCCAATTTGTAGGGATATATCAGATACCGATTTTGAGAGACCACTCTGCTCATGAACCTACAATGTTTGAAATGTCACTGTCTTCATTGTCCGCCGAATTTCATCTGCCCCTTTTTCCATATCAAATAGGCTCTACCCGTACAAGGAATTGCCCTCCCAAGACATAATAGCCACTTCAAAATCGACTTCACAATCAAGAAAAGAAATTCTGCCAGACAAATATGAACGACTTCACTTACTAGGACCATGTGGAGTAATCACTAATAGGCCTTGTTATCTGTTTGATCGGCACAGTGGCCAAACGTAGTGGCTTTAAGATCCACCCAAACCCAACTTCTTGTAAATCGAGATGGGCATGAGATTTACGCTTGCCCCCCGTCACATAATTCTTTCGTCAAAATGTAATAAACCACCCGATTGTACAAGGAATAGTTACGCACCCGATCTTCTTTCTTTTGACAGAGATCTTGTACAATATCACTACAATGCTGCCTTCTATCATCATCCTCAAAAGTGCTCGGTCTTTTCTTTGTAACAAGATTTTCCTATAACTTGGCATATCCACCTGGAGTCATTTGTTCTAAATCTTCTACAAATGGACATTGATAGACAAACTGCTTCAACATGTTTATAAAAATGCCGATTTACCAGCCTCATTCTTTTTCACTAATCTGGAGGAACGGGGTGGTGGTCTAGGCATGGGAGTTTTACCTTTTTTTAAGCACTTTAAACATCTTTTCCCGGGTTATTTTCTACTTCACCCCTACTTTACCACTTTATCATATCTTTTTCTCATTAGAACGGCATAGGTGGGTCTATGGTTTGCCTGAGTTGTGATTGCCATACAATGTCCCCATCATTTTTTTGGATTTTGGATGAGTGTTATGTCGCTAGGAAGAGTGCCCTGTTGCCGTGTGTTCACAGTTGCAGATAATTGGCGGCCAATTGGTAACGGCAAGTGCGGCTTAACTCATATTGCATGTTATCCGACTTTCTTCTTCGCAATACCCGCTAAATCACTCTTCAACTCTGTTAGCATGCTCATCAATACATCGAACCTCCTCATCATTTGTGCACAGATCCTCAACTCTCGCGCCATAACTACCCCACCATCCCCTAGGAGTAACTCAACAATTTTGAGAAGTGGAACATAGGGCTCATTCCTATGCATTTTATTACCATAGTTTACCACCCGCCTGTTGAAGTTTTTGTCTTGCGGTTGTGAATTTCACATCGTCGAACCTAATTACGCCTCACTGGTGATAGTTATCCTATAATTCTCGACGCGTTGTTTCCTTGACCTTGGTGCCAATTCTCCTGATTGAGCCTTGGGCAGTCGGTCTGAAACCCCTTTTCTACTCTTTACCGCATAGGAACTCCTCCTCTATCATAACATCATCATTTGGTGGTGGTGTGGTGGTTTAGCATGCTAAGTAGTTTTAACAGCATTTATTTTTTTTTGGCACCCCCGGTGACATTTTTAATTAATACCACCCAAGCTCAATTCGCATCTGAGCCATATCTTATAATAACGACTCATTTGTGGCTGGGTTGTGAGTGGCTTGCACTGCGAAGGTTATTTCTCCATTTATCTCACTTCCTAATACTCAAATCTTTTTATTTCGGGAGATTTTTCTCTAAATTTCAGCAATCCGGCATAAGGAACACGCCCCATAAGAACCACCCCTATAGTATCCAATACCCGCTTTAATTATTATCATCCTGTCCCTCGATAAAAGTATTCCTTCAGTGACTCCTCTCTATGTAGTGATTGGGAACTTCTCAAGACATGGAGTGAATCTATCCCATTACTACGTAACTGACTCTCCTGTAGTGCCACAAGTTTTTCACCTCTTCTTTGGGGTTTAGTTTCTTGGAGTACCCGGGGAGTAACGTGCTAAGAAAACGTCCCTTAGTTGGTTCCAAGTGAAATTGAAGTTAGTAAAGGGAGCCTCAGTGAACAAAATACGCACTCTCCCCGTCATGAGAGAGGAAATACTCTTAGTCCCCTTACATCCAATCAAAATTAGACCTCCCTACACAACTTTTACACACTGCCGCTTACCTTAGCTATATGGGCATGGTTGCTACTCAGAAGTACTCTGTAAAACAAACCTCTGGCAGTTAAATTTGCATCATCAGACTAACTAGTTACCACAAAGGTTTGGCACTTGTGGTAGAGGGGCAAACGAAGTGTTCCCATCATGTCTGCTATATTATCATAGCCTCTGTAGTATTCTTGAGGACGTGAAGCAGGATTTTGTCCCCTTTTGTTGATTTTCACACCCGGATTCATCGGGTATAATTGACCAGAACCTCAACCGGAGCAGGTATGTTCTGGTTGAAATCATCATCGTTAATACCTCAGTTTTGGGATTCATTTTGCCATATTGTACGCTCTAATTCTTATCTTAAAAGTTTTTTTTGAACAGGGTTTCTCTTCCTCTCCGTGTATTTGGGCATACAATGGAAAGTAGTTCTGGCAAGAATCAAAAATTAATAAAAACAAAAGTAAAATTAAGAAATATCGACTAACTTAGTATAAGTATAGTTAATCTAAAAGCTAATTTCCCCCGACTACGCTCAGCGTCGAAATTTGATATGCTTAAACTTACTTCTCACATAGACGTAAGGCGGTCGTATCAGTAAAAAACCCAACTATGGTTGGGATCGTTCCACAGGAAACATAGTTCAAACTAACTTTAAATCTATTATTAATATTATTTTAAGTGCATTACTTTTCCTTAAAAACAAAAGAAAATAAGGGGGGGGGAGTTATATCAATTAATGAAATATTAGCTATAAATAAACAACAACCATGTTCAAATCTTGGAGTTTAATAAATTAATAAAAGTACCTAGGTTTAAGCATTTTCCCCATATGTTTCCTAACTTAATAATTCAATATAATAATTCTTTCCTAGCAATCTTCATGCAAAGTGCTAAGTTTATTTATTTCCTAAATACTTGGTCCGTCATCTAGAAAATTTCCACATCGCAACCTTGGTAGGCTACGTGTGTCTTGCTTTACTAACCCTTACCTTTACCTCATATAAGCATTGTATTCGTATTTTGACTGAAATTTATTTATTACCTTTCGTACACTCAATACTAAGCTATTAGATAGAAAGTCACTAAATCTAATGTTGATATTCTTTCCTTTATCTACCCTCCCTTTTGTCCGCAGATAGCGTTAAGGCGAGTTCTAAGTTGTGTTATACTTCCGTTAAAAAGACTTCTAACAAAAGGATTATTAAATACATGCAAGAACAACTCTTCTAGAATTGTTATTTTAGTTAGGTTTTAACCTCATTATTATTTATGCCGCCCCTGGTTTCCCCCACAACCTGTTATGTTTTTTAGTTTACCCATATAATAATCACATATTCATATATTTAACATACGATTTATGCACTTACTTAGATGAGAACAAATAATCCATGAATTCACGTTGGATTAATCAACAAAATCACCAACATCATTCCAGAAAAAGTGTAACATTGCTAAGATAGTCTACAATCAAACCATCTCCCATCAAAGAGTCTACTAACAAAAAGTCTAACCCAAAAATGAGGTTTTTCACACTATTTAAAAACAAAACCTCAATCAAAGAAGGACCTAATTGCTGAAAATCTGCAAAATGCCTCCGAATCGACGGACTCGTGATGGGCCGTCCCGTGGCCACGACTGGCCGTCATGGATTCCGTAATTCCCTAGAACTTTACAATCCTTCTTGCTTTCTCCTTCATTAACCCTCGAGGACCAGGTATATAGACCTTTCCAATCACGACGTCCGTCGAAGGTCCCGTTCTATCCCCCCAAAGAAAAAGAAAAAAAAAAAAAAAGAACAGCACTTAACTTCTTGAAATTTTTGGGTACTGGACTGTCTCTGATCATCACGAACACGAACACGCAGGGATCTGACCTCGGGCTATGACGGTCTGTCATGAACTTGTAGTCCCACACTTAGGTCAGACTTTCTCATCTTTCCTTCAGCAGCTTTCCTACGATGCCACCTATGGACCGTCCCAAGCTCTTTCTGTGTAACTTTTCTGCATTTCTTCTCAAAACTTTCCTTGCAGACTTAACCTTCTAACATGAAACTTCATCCATAACTGCGCTTACGTTGAAAACAAAATGGGTTTCGTGGCTGAAGTAATCCAACACAAACGATCCCACATACTTAAGGGATCACCCCGACGAATCCCACCACATTCTGATGTTCTTGTTTTCTTCTTTCTCTTCTCTTTTGGCTTGCTGCTTTTTTTTTCTCTTCTTTTCTCTTTGCTCTTCTATCAAAACCCAAATGTTTTCTAAAGTGTGTAAACTGATAGAGCTATCTTAGACTCCCTTATTAGTCCACAAAAGTAAATTAATAATGGTAAATGAAAAGACCGAAACGCCCTTACAAATTCGGATTGCCTCAGTCCAACAATCCAACATCCAGATGCCATATCCCCCTCATACAACCTTGAAATTTTGCAAACTTGGCACCTTTCCCAAGAGAGTTCCATCCATATAAACAACTTATCTTAAATCCTCTTGAGCTAAAAGTTATGGACATTTGAAAATGACCAAAACTCACTTTTAATTTTGGTTTCTTGGCTTATCCTTAGTCAACTCAAGTTAAGATATGTTATAGTAGGGGTATAGAACCACCCAGATAGAGAGGAGGGTTTGAATCCTTCAATAAACCCTACAAGTGTTAGTGTTGCTGATAAGCCATGGGGCAGGGACCATCTCGACCACCACCTGGATTGTTTGTGGAACAAAATCTTCAACATCTATTGCCTAGATTTTGAAAGTGCTTGGGGCAGGAAGCAGGTCCCAACTACAGCACCATTACCTTCACGAGTACCGACACCTACTCCTGTACCATATCACTAGGATTATCCTATAATAGAGGAACCCAAGGCCAAGGTACCACCTTGGGGTGCCCAACGCCTGATTGCGATTAGATCTATGCCACTAGAGGAGTAGAAGACGATCAGAGTGTTCTAGAGGCTTTCACATGCAAGGTTCTCAAAGGTTGTGATTGAGGATGCCCACAAGTTTCTAAACTACTTCGTCATGAGTGTTGTATTACCTTGGGCCTTTTAAGTTCAGAAAAGAGACACTTTACTTCTTCTTATCAACGGTACTACCTCTAATAAGTATAGTTTCTAGAATATTGTAGCTCCAATGTTCCTAATTTTTTAACTAATTAAGTTGGAGCTACCATGCGTGCAGGTCGCTGCCTTGTCACCTGATGTAGTATGCTGTTTTCCCTTAACTTACAGTGGAAACATGTGAACATGGATTTTATTGTAGGCTTTCCATATACTAGGTAGCAACTTGACTCGATATGGGTGATAGTGGACCAAATAATTAAGTTCGTACATTTCATTCTCGTCAATGTCTGTCATGCGGCGAAAGACTATGCCAAGTTGTATATAAGTGAGATAGTTAAGTTACATGGGATCCATTTATCTATTATTTCATATATGGGTACTTAATTTACTTCACACTTTTGGAAGCCATTCCAAAAAGGTTTTGGTACTAAGGTTACGCTTAGCATGACTTTTCACTCCCAAACCGATGGGCAAGCGGAGTGTACCATCCAAACTATGGATGATATGCTATGGGCATGCGTTATAGATTTCAAAGATAATTGAGATGACCACTTTCCATTAATAGATCTTGCATACACTAATAGTTATCACTATATTATCGGTATGGCTCCCTTTGAAACCTTGTATGGTAGGAGATGTAGGTTTCCGGTTGGTTGGTTGAGGTTGGTAAAATTTATCTTATTGGTCCCTAATTCTATAGAAAACTTATTACAAACGTTAGAATCAAAGAGAGAGGTTGAGACGGTGGCACCGCATAAAAAAAATATCTTATGTCGATTTGAGAATAATGGATCAGGAATTTGAAGTTAATGATTGGGTCTATTTTAAAATATCGCCCATGAAGGGTTTGATGAGGTTTGTCAAGAAAGGGAAACTTAGTCCCCACTATGTAGACTCATATCAAATTTTGAAGTGTAGTGGGAAAGTTCCTTATGAGTTGGATTTTCTAGAGGAGTTGGCCTCGGTTCACCGGATATTTCATGTTTCTATGCTTAAGAAATGTATCAGAGATCCATGTCCATTATTCCCCTAGAAGTTGGGAGGTTTGAATGAAAACTTCCATATGAAGAATTTCCGATAGAGATCCTAGCGGCAGTCGAGATTGAAAACAAGGGAAATAGACTTTCGTAAGGTTTTAGGAGGAATCATTAGTCTACTTGAGGTGAATAGTCATTGTCAAGGGATGTTTTGCTTTCAGTATCACTCAATTTTGTTCTTTCTATATCATTCTATTTTTTACATATCATGATATTTTTTTTACAATCCTTTACCTTATCTTATGATATCATTTTGTTTTTTTTAGTACAAATTTGTTTAAACTCTGATTTTTGTTTTCTAAAAGTTATTGTCTTATATTATATTAACATATACACATATTGTGCATATATTCATTGTGCAGCAAATAATTATTATACTTATCATTTATAATCTATGCAACTTAAATATTTCTTTAAATTATGAAATGTCTTTGTATATATTTTCTTATTTTCTTCTTTATTTTCCTTTTAATGTTGATTGAAGAACCAATGATTTATTATTTTGTGAATATTCATTAATTAGACGTTCTTGAGTTATATAATAATGACAAATAATAAAATTTATGTTGAAATATTACTAATACTATTTTGAAAACCTATTTTCCCATTATTTTTAATGCATGAATATTAGTAAAAAAATTAATTGCAAATTTAATGCATATATTATTTATAACCGCGCGAAGCGCATACAAATTACCTCCTTACAAATAAAGGGATATAGTAAAAGTAGAATAACAAAACACAAACACTAATAAAATAAATAAATAAACGTTATAAATAAACAATATATAACCAAATCAATCTAGCAAATGTGTATTTTATTCTAAAATCAAAAAATTGAAAAAAATGACATTAGCGTTACCGGAGTTCAAAGCTCATGTTGTAACTCTTCAAAGCACCTGCAAAATGAACAAAATCAGAAAAGGGAAGGGGAAGGGAAGACTGACTGGAAATGAGGAAAGGGGAAATGGAGGTCTGGTCAAAAATGGTGATTGTTGTTGTTGTGATAGTGTTTTGGAGAACATGGGAGGGTGGTTTGGTGCAGGTATGGAGTTGGAGAAAACGAGCGCACCAGTGGCTGTTCGGCGAAGATGGTGAGGTCTGGGGTTTTCGTCGGAGTTTGGTGGGGAAGAAAAACAAGGAAGGATGGTGTTGTTAATGTTGTTAGGGCATGAGCTTGGAGCTCGCTGCTCCGATGGATTTTTGGGTGGTTTCTCCGGTGAGGGAAAAGAGTGGAAATGGGGTTTTTGTGATCTGTTGATGTTGCTAGCAGCTTAGTATGGATCTGGTTAGGAGAAGAAAGGAGACAGGAAAAGGGGTTTCATTGGGGTGGTCTGTTTGTTCAGATTTCGTCGGAAAAAGATAGTGGATATAATGGAGAATAAAAATCACTGAGTGGGATGACCACATCAAATGGGGTTCCTTCTCGTGTGGTGGAATTTGAGCCTTCGGTTGAGTCTCGGTACATATAATAAACAATGGAAATCCACTCTTTGTGAATAGAAAAATCATAAACTTGTCATATCCCATAAAATGAATCCACCACCTTTTGATTATATGGCATAGAATTCTTTTAAATAGTGACCTATTTGAAACTCAAGACATGTGACGAATATTACTCTTGGTATGTACACCGCTTAAATTATCATGGCGCTACCTCAACACCCTTCGAATTAATCGTCGCACATCTCCTTATTTGTCAAGTATGAACGATATCTATTCATATCAAATTATTTTTGAAGGGTTCTTAGCACTATGTCAAAATAAATATTTACTAAGTGATAACAGATAAATGAATAATGACAAAGGTGACAAATGTAACTATGACATAAATGAATTTATAAAAATGAATTAAATATCTGAATTGTATTTTGACCAGCTGTGACAAAATAAATAAACAGAATTAATCGATGACATCTTTACTACTTTGAGAATAGGTATTATCAAAAAGTTGCATTAAAAGGGCAAAACATATATTTAAAACTATTTAAAAAATAAAATACTTAAAAAATAGAGAAAATAGTCAAATGTCTCTCCAACATGTTAGTCAAGTCTCAACTATAACACTTCACTTTTACTAGTGTTGTCCCATTTATTAACCCCCCCCCCCTTCCCCCCCCTAAACATTTTAAAAGTGGAGTATATACCCTTTTGAAATGTCACACCCAAATTTGGGTTAGGTAGTGAGATACACGCCCTCCCTGCCACCGCTACATCATATTAATTTGTTTAATGAAAAAATTATTACTTCATTTCTTTATTCTATTTTATTTATAGTTTTTTGCTTTCTTTTTTAACTTTTTTCTTATTTTTCTTTGATATCCAAAGATTGTGTTGCCATTAAAGTGAAATTGTATGTTTCATTTGTGACCTTACAATTTTTACTTTTCTTAATCTTCGTTTGAATTATATTTTTCGATAAATCTCAACTTTCATATACAATTTTTCAATGTGAAGCATTTGGACCCTTCTCAAAATTATTTTTTGAGTTTTATAACGTCATTAGCTATTCAGGGCCGTCAGCTATAGGAGTGACTTCCCTTTTTGAGGACCGAGATAGGTTCTTCCTGTAACGTTGGTGGGAAGTGTTGTTAGAATGAGATTAAAGTGTGAATGATTCCGGGTCTTTTGCTTAGAGCTTTTCGGGGTGTGGTCGAGTTCTTTGAGGTTTCTTGTAGTATTCTTTAGTATGTTGTGCTTCGTTGTGAGTGTGGGTTTTTGTTTTTACACTTCGTTGCTTCGATCGTTTGTCTTCTGGATTAGGATGGGGGTTTGAAGGGTTCCCGGCTTAAAAATTTTCAATTTCTCTTTTACCTCTAGCGTGCGCAAAATTAACCCTTTCCCTAGAGATAGTTTATATGCCCCAATCAAATACACCATTTTCCGCTTCTACACAAGCATTGTTTGGTCCTACTAAGCTCACATTCCGTACACCTTCGACTGCATATTATGGACTTTTTTTTTTTTGCCAGCGATACCAATTTGTTACTTTAACTTTTACTTTCATCATGGACATTCAGATCTGGATTTTATAGATACGTTTTACGATAACAACACTGGCTGAATTTGAAAAATTGAGAGACCTAAAGTATATCTGGACGAGAGATACAAATTTAATCAGTGAAATCCTTAAAAGGTTTGAACATACTGATTTGGTTTACATCAATCTAAAATGAGAAAATTCATATGGGTTGTTTATATTGACGAATTTGAAGATGATGTTTTTGGGTATGATGAAAACTTGTGTTTCTTCAATTTTGTGCATTTTAGCTTCTCGTTATCAAAATAGTGAAAATTGAGTTGTAAAAGGGACTAGCTTGATATGTTATTTATTTCATTTTCTCAACTGGTTTTTGTTATATTGTTCATTTAGTGTTGTTTGCCAAGAATCATGAACATTTAGCTATACAAAAATTCTAAATTTCTAGTTGGTTTCATGTTAAATTATAATTTTCAAAATGAAGCTGATTTTGTTGAAAAAGAACAGGAATGAAATAGCAGTAGTTGTGACTAGCTCATAAGGCGTGAGTGAGCCCATTTATTTTTCGGCACTTTCGCTAAATCGGCAAATGTTGAAGAATAAGATTAAATCGAAAAGTAAATAAAAAAAAATAATTAAAAACACTTAGAGTAAAATATAGCATTACTCAATTTAGAAAATCAAAAAGTTAATATGAAAAAGGGATTTCTTTTAAAGCTAATGTTTTAATACAATTTTTTGTCTCTCACTCTCTTTGAGAAAGTGAACTACACTTTCTTTGCCACCTCAGCATTAGGGAGGAAATAATTTATCTTTAAAATAGTGTGAGGGAGTGATATGACTCCCGTGAAGTTGGTGCGTGTAGTTGAGATTTCATATATAGATTTTTGGGGGGGAGGGGGTAGATCATTTTCTCTAAAAAGTATTAAATTTAGAAATATCCCACCAAAATTTGGTATAAACAACTTACCCCTTTGTCTTATTAGGATCACTAAAAGAGATCATGGTCAAACAAAGTTGACGAACTCCAATTTGGTATGATAAATTTTGAATTAAACAAAATGCGACGTTAGTAGAGCTTTTGAGCGATAATCGACATTCATTGACTAGGGTGAAAATAATAAACAAAAGGCAAAGATTGATTGTAAAATTAAAACATTCACATACCTTCGATTCACTGACTTTGTTGAAAATTGCACATTATTGTGGTACCTATTCTTTGAAAGGAGGGGGATGTGAATAACATGTCACTTTGAACGAACTGACGTCTTAACTTATCTTTTGAAAGGTAGACAACCCACTTGAATGTAACATGTCACTTTGAACGAGGTGACAACCCAACGTGTCTCTTTGAAAGACGGACGACTCAACTTCAATATAACATTTCACTTTGGACAAGGTGATAATCCAACGTGTCTTTTTGAAAGGAGGAAGACCAATTTGAATATAACATGTCACTTTGAATGAGGTGACAACCCAACGTGTTTCCTTGAAAGTGGATGATTCAACTTGAATATAACATGTCACCTTGAACGAGATGACAACCCGGTATGTCTCTTTTAAAGGCAAACGACCCAACTTGAATATAACATGTCACTTTGAATGAGGTGACAATCTAACGTGTCTCTTTGAGAGTCGGACGATCCAATTTGAATATAACATGTCACATTGAAAGAGGTGACTACTCAATGTGTCTCTTTGAAAGCAGACGACCCAACTTGAATATAACATGTCACTTTGAATGAGGTGACTTAATCCTTACTTGAGCATTGCACTAAATTAATGATTTCAACATTTGTTATGCTTTTTCTGTTTGATTCTCTTTGTTGTCCCTTACTTTTTGCACTTTTGACTCCTTTTGAAGCTTTCTTTTTCTGAGTTTTTCACCTTTTGAATTCCTCCCCTCCTTGTTGCTTGAGATTTTCTTTCTTAATCACACAAATATTTTGCTTGCTTTAACTTGTGCGGAAGTTTCAATTCTTTCTTTTTTCTTATGAAGTCGATTTTGTATTCTTGACTTTCATGGATATAGATAACTTTTGTCTTTAACAAATTTTGAACTTTGAATTAATCTTCTTCGTAACTTGCACATCTTTAGTGAACTCAAGAAAGTCTAGCCAAAAGAGGGATATTGCAAATGAGAACTTAGAAACGATATAGGATAAAATGTGGTTATCCAATGAAAAAGCCTAAGGCTCAAAGTGAGATATACTAAGGATTAATGTCATTTTGTAGGCTTTGAAAGACTCGAACGAGTCAATGTAGGCCTACAATCATTTATGAAATCAAATATCACTCGGGATTTTGCCTCAATAATATTCAGGAAAACTCTAGATCAACAAAGCAACAAAATTGAATTTAACTCAAAACTCACCACGCAATACACATGAAACAATGAATCTGATTTTGTTCTTATCTTGAATGCATACAAGAGAATATTTTTCAAGTATAACAAAAGTATGAATGAAAGGTACTAAAAGAATCTATTGCTTAATAAAAAGTCAATCCTCTCAAATTGAACAATTATTTTTTATATGCACACTTGAATTATGTTGACACATAAAAATATAAATATTTTAAAAATAATAAAGAATCTTTTAAATAAAGAATACCGAACCCTAGAACGACTTCCTACGTATCTCATTGATGAGAATCAGATATGCGTAGTTTGTTCAAATGTGGCATAAAACCTATATTTTGAACAATAAATGAATTTGAAATGACTTTTTGAAAGTAAAAATAATGGGAATGAAAAACCAATGAGCCACAATGAAGGGCGTGTAACCCTAATTTTTTGACAAAAAAAATATTTTGAATCATTTAAAGAAAAGGTAACAAAAATAAAAATTAATGAGTCACATTGAAAGACGGACCACCCATATTGTACAAAAACATGTTTTTTTATTATTATTTAAAGGAAAAATAACAAAAATTAAAAATGAATGAGTCACATCGAAGGGCCGACCAACCAACTTAAACAGTGCTACACATTTTTATTTTAATTTTGAAGAGAGTAATTGAAATGAAAAAATTCACGAGTCACATTGAAGGGCGGTCAACCAAAACTAAAAATGTCAAACAAAACCATCTTTTTTTAATGGAAATCAAGATAAATAAAATCAAAGATATACAGTGAATATAAAATCATGTAAAAAATCAATATAAAGGAACAAACCAACTTGGAGCGATACCCTATAAATATAGGATCAGAGTACAATGTTGAAGAAAATTTTGAGGGACATCCTTAAATTTTTTGTCTCTATTTCAACTTTAGAACCTTCTCGTATTCAATCTTGAACCAACTGTTTAAAATTTGCCCTAATTTCCATTTTGAAAAATTGGAAAGCTTAAAGCAGGAATTCGGTGAAACGTAGTTTCAACAAATTGTGACTTGAATGAATATAAAACTCAGATAATAATGCTCTAACGCTAGGTGTTAAGAGTGGGCTTTATTTTAAAGTTAAATAGTGATCCAAGCGGACTACTTGAGGTGGGGAAGATAGTGAACACTGACCATTCAGTGGTAAACTAAATTCGCCAGGGTATCCCGATAAACAATTTGGATAGCGAACAGTTTTGACTCGTAATCCGTCCTTCAAGTAAAATGTGAGATTCTCAATTCCCCAGTCACATTCGTCAGTTCAGGACATCCTTTGAGAGAGGCACAACGTAGCGTGACTCACCAAAATAATTATTCGTCTTAATGTAGGGTAAAAGAATTTTAAAAAGGGGTAAAAGGGAGTCCCCACCTAATTTTAGAAAAAACTAGGAAATTATTTTTTTAATTAACTTTAAAAAATGTCTACAAAACCAATAGATTCTAGGTAAGGGTTCAAGCTATTCCGAAGGGAAGGCGTTAGACATCCTTTAAAATCCACAACTGTGGGTTCCAATTGAATTCATTTTTTTCAAATTGAGGAGAAGATAAAAATATATACAACTATAATAAACATGTTATAAAGAAACATAATAAAATAAGAAATATCGTAAGTTTGTGTAACGTTAATAGATACAAAATAATGAATAGAGGGTATGGAATTTTATTCAAATAGCTTCAATGGAAAGCAAATCTCTGTACTGTAAAGACACTAAGTAAAATTGTTAGTAATAAATAAATATGAATAAAAATGAATTACTTAAATAATAACTTCAAAATAAAAATTTGTCTTATGAACATGAGAGGCCTTAGAAATCGACGGTAAATTTGTTTTATCGGCAAATTTCGATACAAATTTAAAATTAATATGAAATTAATAAAAAATAGTCAAACCAAAATGAAGCAAACTAATTATAAAAGGGAATATGAAATCGATCTAAATGAAACAAGAATAACAAAATATTAGACAGAGAAGAGCAGCAACAAATACATAGTCGTCATCAGGGAAATAGAAAGATCGTAAAATAAAGCAAGAAACAATTCACTCAAATCAACTATTTAAATGACTAGAAAAATCAAAGAAAATGCACAAATTATATAACAAAACGATATAATAAAATAAAGGGATATAGTAACAACAAATAAATATATAAATTCCATAAATAAAAATATAAAACCAATTCAATATATCAAATGTGTATTATATTCTAGAATAAAAAATTTTAAAAAAACAATGAAAATAGTGTTACCAGAGTTCAAAGTTTTAGCTCTTGTATCTCTTCGAAGAACCTCCGAAATGAACAAATTCAAAAAACGCGATGGGAAGGGAAGAATGGAAATGAGAAAAGGGGAAATGGGGGTCTTGTCGTGTAACAACCAAGTTCTGTCATTACAGAAAAGTCAACAAGGAAAAAATTTGGATCGGAAACCTTTTTCTTAGTATTTGGAATTTTCCAACCTATCCAGATTTGGACGAAATCGGAGTCACTAAGATGTTGAGAAATCTGATATCAATCGGATAATTTATCTACTTATGATTAAATGAGGGATAAACAACTCATTAAGAAATACGCCCAACTTTACGAAATTAAATTTGAGCGAGTAGAACTCCAAAAATCGACATAGTGTGAACAATTTTTTTTTGTGTCATTGGTCAAAGGTGTGTTGTGAAATGAGGGTCATAGAATTATTAAATAGCTCACTGTTTCATACAAGACACTTTGGCGGTGATTTTGGTCGCTCTGGTGGAGCCATTGTGGCGGGCCTGACTCAAAGTAATAAATAAACCCCTAAACGACTTTATTCTACACTTTCCAATTTTTAGAGCTAAGGAACGAATCCCTTACGACTCTTGATAGCTTTTCAACATTCTTTAGGCTATAGGTAAGTTTTTCACTCCCTAAATTCATTTTTTGATTCGTAAAACGCACTAGAATGGGTTATTATCAATGCGGGAGAGTTTTTACTCTAATTTGGATGCTTGGGATCATGGGTATGATCTAGGATGGTTAGAAGTGTTGGTAATTGGGTAATTAAAGATTTTTTATTGATTCCTGTATTATATTGATTATTTTTTAGACTAAGAAAGAAGAGGGACGAATCTGGAAGGGAAATATACAGATTCTTAGGGTTTAGCTTGTTTCGAGGTAGGTGATGGTTATGATTCTATAATTGCGTGACGTATGTTTGTTTTTTCTTCATTGTGATAGATGTATGTATGTGAATGTTGCATCGTTGATCACACTTGTTGTGAATGACATAGGCAAATGACAATATTCCATAAATTACTTCTTGATTGTATAATCTTGATAATGTACTTGTGATTGTAATTGTCGTGTGTCGAAGGGACATGTTTCCACATTCCGAAAAAACTAATTGGTATTGATTGCCACGTTCCAATATAAATATGAGATTTGTATCACGTTTTGACATACCTATTGGATCGAGTACCACGTTATGATATCCTAACAACTTGTGATAATTGTGTAAATGTACGTTGTTCATAAATGTTGATAATGTTTTAAATATTCGGTGTAAGCATGTCGTAATATTGTAATAATATTTGTATATGTTACACTTAGTTGGATAGTCGCATGATCCTACCAGTACACTACGGTTGTGTACTGATACTGCACATACTCTTCTTTTTTTTTTAGTACAAGACATCTTCAAGCATCTATTGATATACCTCGCTCAGAGGATCAATGATCATTACGGATTCAAAGGTGAGCTAGTTCTTCCGGGTTGTCTTGGATTCTTTTTAAGTCTTTGTGCACATTTGCGGTCTTAGACTAGTTCTTAGATGCTTCTTATTTTTGTTGGGTTGTACCCATTTTCCTTTAAGACTTATGGATCTTGTTAGAGTTTTTGTATATTGACTTTCAGGTTCTAGACATGTTTTCCGTATTTGTTTAGTTGTTAGACATTTGTTGGAGTTTAGGGAACTCTATCTTTATTTCTTAGTATTCAACTTGCTTCATAATTTTGAATGCCTTAGTTTTAGATTAGTTGCTTGGCATGGATTATAGTAATGGTTCTCTCATCGAAGGGTTAGTGTGGGTTTTCCTTCACGCGGCGATTCTGACGTTTGTTACAAAGGTTGTACTATCTTAGCAACCCTGATTCGTTTGGTCCATTTAACCCAAACCTCTGAATGATAGAGTGGTTCTCTCCTTTCTCCCTTCCTAGATACGGATACATTGGTAGACACACTCAAATAACATACACATATCCTTTACTTTTCTTGTGCTTGAGAGTCTCTACCGGCTATAGGACTTTAGGAAATCCTTTGTGTTTTTTCTTGTCTCCTTTCGTTCTATGATTTGATTCCAATTGGTATCTGGTGATACAAATTTGTATCCAACCTCCTTCACTCTTCTGTGTAGAGATGGTTAACATTAGATTCAACGGTGCTTGTCTTGTCACTCGTGTCAATTCCTCTAGTTGGAGTCATCGTCGACAGTGAGAGGTCGTGGTCGAGGTAAGGTAGAGGAAGAGATACAGAATAGTCGTTTGAAGAGTATGGATACTATTATGAAAATGCGATGGGCTTCCTATTACGAAAACTCTGATGAAATGAGATTACTCGCTCTGTGTCATCGTGAAGACATTGACAAGAGAATGGTGGATGTTAAGATGTTGGTCCCTGGAAGGAAGAGTTGCATTGCATGGAACTAATTGGAATCCTCTTTTGTTGGTTATCTATTGTTAGCTCAGCAAATCATGTTTTCTTGGAAGGGTTGGTTGGTCCTCCAGTGCTTCCTTATATTCAAGCCACTCAAGATCCTACTAAACCCCTTTGCTAGTAGTGCACCTAAGACAGATGGAATGGGAGGTAATGATGCTTCCTTTCGTCATTTGTTGGTTCTGTTATGATTGGTAATAAGCATAAAATGTTAAGTAAGCTCTTTGAGCTAAAGTCTCCTGTGTTTCTTTGTTTAGAGGTTGAAAGTCGTAATGGTGTCCTTCTTGTGTGAATGATGGACAAGGGGCATTATAGTTATGAGTAATTGGATGGAACGCATGAAATCACCTTAGAATCATGAAGTTATCCTATAATTAACTATTTTTGCCATGCCTTAATGGACCCCCGTTGTGAGAGGTGTAATTATGCTTTAAAATTGTGACTTTTTTCCATATGGTACCCCTTCATATTCCCCTATAGATTAAATACCTCTATTGAGTACAAAGGATAGCCTCAAGATATTATGCTTGGGGAGTGATTCCCTTATTTAAGAATGAACTAATTACAACGAAACCCTTGATATTCCTTAACCATGTGCTTACATGGGATGTGCCAGTTTTCTACCATTGGCAATCGAACACCTCCATCAGAGTAAGGTAACGTCGGATCCAGTCTAACTATATGGTCATGTCCCGGTTATTTCTTATCTTATTATGTGAATAACATGCTAGTGTTGATATATTCTAATAAGTTTTAGGTAGTGGAATGGAACGCTATATAGACATTGCACGAGTAGGCTTTGAAGATGATCGTGTGTAGGTTTTGTAGGTCTTCTCCAAGACCATTATGTGAAAGACCTTAATTTTTGAATGTCTCTTAAATGTTATAATTAACATAGTTACTAAGTTAATTGTATGTAAATGGAAAAGTACTTATCTAAAGTAGCTTTAAGGATTTCTTACGTAAACTTGGAGAGGGTGTCTGGGCGGTCTCTTCATGTTTTACTTAAGTGAGTCTTAGAGTAGCTTTAGGTAGGGGCTTTAATTGAATATAGTGAATGATCTTATCTTAGGAATCCTTTAGGATCTTATAGGTATGTGCGAAGGGGTTGTATGGGCGGCCGCTTCATGTCTCACTCAAATGAGCCTTGGGAGGACCTTTGGTAGGAGAGTCTCAAGCGCTGGTTTGAAGTGATTGATGCTTTATATTGTGTAATGTGATTATATGTTCTTATGTTGACTTGTAGTTACTCTTATAGTTGTATTATGAGGATTTCTCCAAAAAGAGCATGTTTTATACAAATGTTCTTTTAGCATGGTTTTAATTGCATGTCACCATAATTTGTACATTCTAATGTACTAATTCCATATATTTTGTCTTCTCTCTAAAAGTGTAGGTGACACTTGAGATGAGTCATTGAAGTGAAGCTTGTATAGTAGCATTCATTCAAGCAAAGTTGTGGTATGTTCTCAATTCATTCGAGGATAGCACTATGTTTAGTTTTCTTGTTAACGTCATTGTAATATACATAGATATTCTATTTTGTTGATGTAAGGGCCGTGTCCCAAGATATTCATGTGCCTAAGATGGTGACTTTGAGACTTAGCCTTTCCTTATAATTTTCTATAAAAGAGATATTTTGAAGTATTATTATATCATATGAAAAGTTTTAATTCCGCACTACTTTTCATATATGTATGCAATAAATGATGTCAAAGAGCTTGTATAAGACTTTTGAGAGGTCGAATATGACGTGCCACGACTTGAGAATACCATTTCTTCTAGGTTATACTCTTTGGTCGTGACAGTTAGGTGAGGATTACTCAAGATGAATTTCTAGCAGCCCAGAGTAGACAAAAGAAGTATGCAGTTCATAAGGTAAGATACATGGAGTTTCAGACTTGTGATAATGTTATTTCTAAGGTATCACCCATGAAAAGGGTGACGAGGTTTGGCAAAAAAGGTAAGCTAAGTCCGTGTTGTACTGGTCCCTTTGAGGTTCTTGAATGTGTAAGACCGGTATCTAATAGATTGGGAGACCTAATTTATCGAGAGTTCATCATTTATTTCATGTGTCGATGTTGAAGTGATATAATGGTGATAGAAATTACATCATTTAAGTCTGTGAAAGTTTAATGGAAGATCGCATAGTTGAAGAAGCTATGTGGGAAACCAGAAGAACATGTGAGACAAGTATCCCCAATTGTTCATCAATTCAAGTATTACTTCCTTATCTCCTTGAACTTTTTTTCCTAAGTTTTCCACTCGGGGACAAGTGATGAGTAAATTTTTATCTGTTGTAACAACCCGGTTCTGTCGTTAGAGAAAAGTCAATGGAAAAAAAATTTGGTTTGAAAAACTTTTTTGTATTATTTGGAATATTCCCAACCTAGTCCATATTTGGACAAAAATTGGATTCATTAAGGTGTAGGGAAATCTGATATCAATCAACTAATTTTTTTAATAATTTTGATTACATGCGGGGATAGATAACTTGTTAAAGAATCCCTACGACTTTATGGAATTGAATTCAAGCGAGTAGAACTCCAGAATTGATCTTAGCGTGAACGATATTTTCTGAGCATCGTTGATTGAAGGAGAGTTGTGATATGAGGGTCTTGGAATTATTAAAATAGCTCATTGTATCGTGCAAGATGCTTTGGCGGTGCTTTTGGTCGCTCTAACAGGGCCGTTGTAGCGAGCTGGATGTCATTGTTGTGGTCCCGACACAACATATAATCATAAATAAACCCATACTTTTAGAGATAAGGAACAAACCCAGGAGACTCTTGACATTTTTCCACCATTCTTTACACTAAAGGTAAGTTTTTCACTTTCCGTATCAGTTTCTAATCCGTAGAATGTACTAGAATGGGTATTTATCAATGGGGAGGATTTTGAATTCAAAAGCATGGAGGGAAAGACCTTATTTGGATACTTGGGATCATGAATATGATCCTAAGTTTGTATAATTGGATACGGAGGGGATTCTTGGGGGGTAGAGCATCTGGGGTGAAGTGGTGTTGGGGTTATTAGGTTTAGGTTGTTCATTAGGTAATTAGTGATTCTTTATTGATTATCGTGTTATTTTGATTGTTTGTAGACCAAGAATAAGTGGAATGAATTCAAAAATGGAAGGATCAAGATTCTTAGGATTTCAAGCTTGTTTTGAGGTACATGATGGTTTTGATTGTATGACTGTGTGATGTATGTTTGTTCTTGATTCATTATGACACATGTATGTATGTAAATGTTACATCGTTGATCACACTTATTGTAAATGAGATTCGACAATTGACTATATTCCATGAATCACTTCTTGATTGTACGATCCTATGAATGTACTTGTGATTGTGATTGTGACTGTGGTGTGTTGAAGAGATCAGTTACCACGTTCCTGCATAAATAACTGGAATTGGTTGCTACTTTCTGGCATAAATATAGGATCTATTACAATGTTCTGGCATAACTATTGGATTGGGTACCATGTTCCGATATAGTAACAGTTTTGTTGTTTGGGGGGAGGGGGGGGGGGGGGGGGGGGGTTCCATGAAGGACCAAACTAATTGACTAATTGTGATATTTTGAAATTTGAAAATGTCGTTGTTCATAAATGTTGAAATATGTTAAATGTTCGGCATATACATGTGGTTATATTGTTGTGATACTTGTATATGTTGCACTTAGTTGGATAGCTGCATGATCCTACCAGTACACTATGGTTGTCTAATGATACTGCACTTCCTCTTTTTTTTTGTGTACATGACATTTTCCATCATATATTGATAGACCTCGCTTAGAATATCAATGATCGTTATGGATTCAAAAGTGAGCTAGCTCTTCGGGCTGCCTTGGATTCTCTTTAAGTCTTTGTGCACATTTTCGTACATAGACTAGTTCATTAGATGCTTCTTGTATTGGTTGGGTTGTACCCATTTTCCTTTTATACTTATGGATCTTGTTAGAGTTTTAGTACATTGACTTTCAAGTTCTAGGCGTGTTTTCCGCATTTGTTTATTTGTTAAGATTTTTGTTGAAATTTATGGGAACTATATTTCTTTATTTAATATTAACTTTCTTCCTTAATTTTCAATGCCTTAGTTTTGGATTATTTGCTTGGTTTGGATCATAGTGATGATTCTCCCACTAGAGGGTTAGTGTGGGTGCCTATCACGTCGATCTATGTCGTGACATGTCGGAAATAATGATTGTTGTTGTTGTGATTGTTTTTGTGAGAACATGAAAGGCTGGTTTGGTGTAGATCTGGTGTTGGAGAAAATGAGCTTATTGGTGGATGGTTCAACTTGAGCTCGCCAGTGCCTGTTCGAGGAAGATGGTGAGGTTTGGGGTTATGGTCGGAGTTCAGTCTGGAAGAGAAACGAGGGAGAATAGTGTATTTAATGCTTTTTGGGCGTGATCTTGGAGCTCGCTGCTCATATTACTCAATATTGGGAATTAGGATTCCTATGTACCCCCATACCTATTCTTAAAACTTAATAGACTCTTCACTAGACGAGTACATTTTCTGGAATGTTACACGTGGTTTTCCCGATGAGGGAGAAGAATGGAAATGGGGTTTTAGTGGTCTGTTGATGTTACTAGCAACATAGTATGGACCTGGTTAGGAGAAAAAAGGAGAGAGGGAATGGGGTTTGTTGGGGTGGTTCTGTTGGTTCTGATTTCTCCGGAAAAATGGAACGGATACAATGAAGAATGAAAGAACAGTAAGTTGGGGAAGATTATCAATGGGGTTCCTTTGTAGTGGTGGACTAGTTGAGCTCTACTGAGGTCACCAGAATATAATAAACAATGGAAACCCTTTTCTCAATAAAAAAAAATCTGAAAGTTTTGATCCTTAAAATAATCCACAACCCTTAACTTAATGATTAATGTATTCTTTAAATAGGGAATTGAAAAGCCAACAATAGTACAATACCACTATCGTAAATTCGAGGGAAAAACACACCATTTAATGAATATCCTGAATGAATAGAAAAAAAATGTAATCAAACATAACCAATGACAGTCCAATATTGCAATTAAAATAAATAACATTTTTTTAAAAGCACAAATTCATTTGAATGTACTAAACCAAAACCACCGGCTTGTGACAAAATAATATAAATAGAATTAACCGATAAAAATCCTAATACTTTGAGAATAAAGACAATTCTCAACAATTTACATTAAAATGGAAATGGAAAAATATTTTTTTTTGAAATATTAAAAAAATAAAATACTTAAAATGTATTAACTTTATAAATATCTAACAAAAATTTGGTGTCAACAATGATCTTGTGATGTGTGTTTGTTGAGTATAGAAGAATGGTATGAGATTATGCATGTAATGATTGAGTTAGTTGAATTATCTTATAGTCATGTCTAATGTAGTAATTTTATATGTGTTAACTGGATATGATCTATGGTCCTCAAAGGGCAAAGTATGAGCATTATGCATGATTATGTGATTGATGTACATGATTTAAGAACACTTTGAGAGTACAGTGAATATGATTATGAACTAGTTGGTGTGTTATTTGAAGTTATCCTCATGTACACACCTAATGTTGATAGGATATGTAAAAATATTTTTCTCACATATTAATGATTTTAAAGTTGAAATGCTATTCTCACCTGTTGAATATATGAGCTATAGCAGGAACTTTGTTAAATTGATTCAAGAACATCTTGTTGTTAGAAGAACCTGATCCAAACTTAGTGCGAACTCAATGGGATAAGCTAAGCACCTAGTGGATAGTAATATGCGATGGAAGCCCTCACGTTAGTAGGGATCGTATTTCTAGGAGCAATCTCATGGGACGGAAGCCCTCACGATAGTAGAGGGAGGGTTTTCTAATAGAAATCTCCTTGTCCCATAAACTATATGTCCTCATAGGTGTTTAGCTAGTTCATCCTACCCTAAGCTAAAGTAGGTTTTCTACCTTAGCACCAAGTAGAAAACTCTTTCGGTGTGGGGTAGACATCGGATTCCATGTTTAGCTCACATGGTTTATGTCGGTTAAGGCTTAACCCACTATTATAGTATGAACAAGAATATGAATTATGAACTATAGTTACTCAAGAAGCTTTACTTAGTATGGGTAAGAGTATAGTATATTATTCATGTATTACACAAATATTCTTGGAGGGTATTTATGGGATATTCCTCTTATGGTATGATGATATATGAGTTGATTATGGTTATGACTAATCTATATTTTCCTACATTTTTTCCAAGTGTAGGGTCCGGTTCTCAAAGTCGTCCCAATTATGGCTAAATCTTGGATTTGGTCATTTCTCCTTGCTTGTGGTGATTCCACATGGTTCGAGGACGAATGTTATCTTTGTTGTTTTTTTTGTATTTTACAATCGTATTATGTTGTATAAGTTGTGACCTATTTGATTCAAGTATTGTAATAGATGGTTAACTGAGACAAGTCTAGACTTCCGCTTTCCTTTATGAAAATTTAGGACTTCAAATGCGTTTTTACTCTTATTATTCTAATGTTTTATGTTGTGATATGTTAAGTGGCTACATGGTGCTTTCTGGGGTTTTATGTGCCTTGTTACGTCTAGGGGGTACCCTTGGGTCGTGACAACATTTTAACTTTCAAGTTAAGTCCTCAGTTTGACTTTAGCTAACATTCTAAGTACACGAGGTTGGATGAGAATTATTTTAGTGCGGTTAGGTCAGAAATATTGAATTTTTCTGGAGTGACTCTTCGTTTAGATCCCAAGGCTTCCAGACTAATTCCCAGCCCCCTTATGGATTTTAGCTTAAAATAGAGTATAGGTGTAAGACTCATTTTTTATCGAGATGATCTCGTATGTGAATTCACACTGCTCCATAGATTCCAAAATATTTAATTTAGTAGATTTTATATTTCGTTTGTTTTAACAGGTTGAAATGAATCCCAGGCACCCCGTTAGAGAATTTGGAGTTTAAGCAAACCAGCTAAAGTTTTTGTATCTAGTGCAGGGTTTTAGCGACAAGAAATCAAACTTTCCGCTACTAGAATTAGACTTTTAGAGACCAGCTCTGGGCTATTTACATAGTGAATTTGCAACCTCTATTATTATTTTTAAAAGGGATCTCTCTCATTCAAGCTCTGATTTTGTGGTCGAATTCTGGTTCTTAGTGCGGGAGAGTGCTACTAATGAAGTGATAAAGAGTTGTTTAAGGACCGCCAAATGAGGTCAATTTCGTGATTAAGTTGTTCCCCCCCCCGTCACGCTATGTTTGCTTTCCTGTGATTATTTGGGAATTTTGGTTGGGCTGTTTTTAAGGCATCCGGATTTTGCAATTTGGAACACAGTTAGAGGCATATTTTAGAACCTCTTGTAGGAGTCAAATTCAAAAAATCTGACGCAGGTCCCACGACCCATGTTTAACTCTAAAATAGGTTTGTCCCCATTTTGGGTGATTTTTGTCTCTAGACGGATTTAAAAGGCCGTTCAGATGGGAAAAGCATTGTCCTTGTCGTCTTTAGCGCACGCGGTCGGTCTATAAGTAGGTTACGACTTTCATTCGAATTAGATTGAGCACGGATGTGTGCATTCATGATGATTAGTGTGAATTGGGGGAGGGTACCTAGTTATACCTTCTTTTCTTTTAAGAAACCAAGACTTAAGGTTGATTACTAATGTTTCGAGGGTAGTACCATGATTAGTTGGGGTTGTATGTATGTTGTCGCATACTATGTGAGTTACTTATTTACTATGTAGTTTTTGGAGCATGTTTTGTCCTTAATCTAGCATAGAATAATTTCAACTTAGACTCGTGTACCTTGTGACATTGATATGTCTCCAATGTCATTTAGATGGACTAGGTTCTTGTAGAATGGAATAGCATACTTGGGTATGATAGAGTGAGCCTTAATTTAGGCGTTTACGCAACTTGTTGGCCCTTTCTATCACTTCTCTCTATTTTTGTGGCTTCAGTGTATTACCATTTATTTTATCCTTTCTCAAGTCTGGAGTCCTTTCATCTTGAAGTCCTTTTGTGATACCTCCCAAGTAGATGTTGATCCACGGTGGCTTGGAGCCTACTTGATATCCTCTTCAGAGTTCATACACCCCTTGTCATTCTTGATAGATGGGCGGCTGACGCCACTGGGAGTAGATTGGCTAGCTGACATCTGGATTCTGAGTCCTAAAAAGGAATTCATACCCCTCCCCACTCCCCCCTCGACCCCCTTCCCCCGAGTCACTCTTGCTTTTTTGGTGGCTGAACAAACTTACACAGTCTTGGGAATGGACTTATGGTTGGGGGACATAGGTTGATTGCCACTATTACTAGATGGGCTAGGAGTTGAATTGTTGATGGCGACTTGGGTTGGGATCCCGTTGATGTCTTGGGTTAGGAATCTGGATTACTCTTCTTATCTGATAGACTTCCATTTTGGTGTACCGTCGGTCTTATGGGGTCGTCAGATTTTTCGTTTAACCTTGTGCAGAGTGTAACCTTCTAGGCTATTGACTTGACGAAGCGCGTAAGAATGTCTCCTTCCTTAGGATAGGCTTATTGAAACCACCCCTGGTTGGTATTGGTGTGTGTGAAATGGAATGCTTCCCAAAATTCCCTTTAGCTCTACCGGATTACTAACAAGGCATGGACTCCATTAGATGTCCCAGTCGTCAACTCAAGGAAGATTCAAGGGGCGTTCAGCCACTTGACTGTAAGGAGAGGAGGCCTGGGATGGGGTCCAGTTAGTTTTTGTTTAGCTATACTTGGATTTACTTTCTATATACTCAGTGTCCTTCTTTCTTTTCCGCTTTGACCATTGTTGTGTCTAGCTTCTATCTTATCATATTAATTTTCCCTTTCTTGGTCGGCCTTTGATGCCTACTGAGTACCTCTGTTTTTATACTTATGCTACATTCACATCTTTTCATGATGTAGGTCCTAGAATCAGCTACCAACGGACATCATTTGTGCCATCTTTTGAAGCTTGTGGATATCAGAGATGATGGTGAGCATCTGGCATCCTAGACCAGCTTGTTTGCTTTTCTTCATATGTTAGCTTGTGTTTTGCCTGTGAGACGACTTGATTGGTCCACTTTTGGGACTTGTATTTATATTGTTAGACAATTGTGTACTCGGGGCTGGTTCTAGGGTGGTTTCCTTTGTATTTAGTCTTTCGTTTGTTTTTCGTTTGTCTTTTCTCATTGTTAGTAATGTTTACTATTCAGTTCTACCCTTGTACTCACTACTTGTGGGTCTAGGTAAAGCTCGGCTTACCCACTTGTGTGCTTCAGTAGGTGGCTTCTTTACTCGAAAAGTCGGGCTGTGACAACATGAATTTCAGTTTTAGTGTATACTAGTTCCTTGAAACTAATTCTTTTGGTTATAGCCTCTTAAGTTGAATTCACTATAAAGGTCCTCATAACTTTTTTTATCAGTTAAATTTAATCAAGAGGCTGCTACAATGTAAATTAAATAAGTCTTTTTCTTGTAAGAATTTTACTGTCTAGTTATGCACTAAGAGGTTGTGAATGCAACTTATAACTTCAGTCAATCCAAAACTATGCATATATCCAAATTACCAACATGTGAGTGGAACACTAAATTGCTGTGAAATAAATATGATATATAAGTTTTCACGAATCCATAACTAAATAAAGATGTAGCGATGAGCATGGTGAAGCCACTCTCTGGTAATTTAAAAATTATAACACAAGTTTTTGCCTCATTTTGCCTCAACTTGGTTCAATATCTGGTGAAATCTCATCATTTTGCAAAAGCCAGTGCAATTCCTAATATTTTCAATCTTGTGCTACTTTAGGGATTGAACATCAATCGCTCTTATAACTATAATTCTTCAAACTCCCTTGTATAACCATGTAATTTTTATATTCCTTCCTCACTTTTCATAGTTTAGATAATGAATCACAAATTGCCCTTTATCTTGCAGAGCAATAAACCTCGTTTCCAAATAGCCACGGGGCAGTCAATAGGTGGACATCTTATTGTAAATTTCTTAATCCAAGAGTCGTTCACATGAACTCCTTTCCTTATCCATATCATTTATTTCTTGTACTGGACTACTTAACTTCGCCGGGTCCAGGTAGCAAATAATGTGAAAACACTCATCTAAGATCGCGAGCAATGAACCTCTCGTCCTACAGGACCCATTTCGAACTTTGCATTACTGCGAAAAACTTTCGTGCTCGAATCAAAACACAGAATTGGTCCACCAAATTTCTATGGGCATACCAAGTGAAAACGCCCTTGTACTTCCATTTCCTTTTCCGCAAAAGGGCAGTTATAAGGCCAGGAAACTCTTCTTCCCCACGGTAGATCTTCTCCACGAATCAACGCTAAAACTCATAAACCTCCCCTATCTCACCACAACACTAGGGGCATTGAATGGTTCCTTCCCCTGAATTGTCTGAAATTCTAAACTACTATAGGGTCCTTTGGATGGTCATGAAACAAATCCAAACCATCCAATGCACGTAGAAACCACGAGGGCAAACAAAAGGACTTTTTGGGAGAAGCCGATAGTTTCTTGTAGCTGGATTTAATATAACAAAGTTTACGTAATCTGTTAAAACAATCAAACCATGGCAAGGACCGTTGAATTGATGAAAGATACTACCATAACCGGTGGACAGATATGGCACCTCTAGATCACGAGTAATATAATCAAGATCATCATCACCATTAGGAGTTCGGAGAAAAGATAAAGGATTTGTAAATACATTTTGTTCTTTCAATGATCGTTTAAATAGAATGAATTCGTCTTTTTTTGAAGAGGTATATTTATGATGAAGATTGATGAAACTAAACGATTGTATGAAATTGCACCAAGTTTTAGTAACACATTTGAATCGCATAATAGATTTCATTGGGAGCTTGAAAAATATATAAATCTCCAAATCTTCTGATAATTTCTTAATTGTTCCATTCATCATCTTGAATTTTTTGTAAGGTAATTTACATTGCACATATGAAATTATTTCTTTGTGTTGTAACCTGTATTATTATTATTTTACCTTATTATATCCGCACCATAAGTAACTGCCCATTAAAATTTGCATTTCTGTGGCTCTTAAGGTTGAACTGTGCAGTATTTTTTGTATCCCATGCATGTTCAAATCACTAGAGTGATTTTAGAACAAAAATGAGTAAAATGAATTCATATGACTCTATTTTAAAAAAAAACATATTTTTTAGGTATAGTTTGTTAATTGGTGTTTTCCTTTATTTTCTTATTTAAATTTTATACCTGCTAGAATGTCAAATAAAAATATGGATATGAAATTGTAAGTAAATTAAACAATAGATTTGGAATTACAAAGCTAACATTCAAGATAGTGAACAAAATATAACTGACCGACTTTATAGCTGAAAATAAAATTATTCGGTATGCTTTAACCCTGCGAAGTTGAGTCTTTGTTATAAAAGTACAATTCGTATGTTGATTAATTTTAATTTTATTTTGTTCAAACACATCATACAATTGTGCCTTGCCTAATACATTCTTGTAGATCGATATTATTGGTATATATTTCATTTTACATCTGTAACACCTCGAAAATTGGTAAGTGGAATAGGAAACGAAAATTTGTATCATTGTATACTATTTAAGCATTTGATATTGTTATATGTGTGTGTGTTGTAAAGCTTAATATTTTCAATATATTTGCATATTTTAATTTACAGATATTTAATTTTTTGTATTTATGTATATTTTTCTTCAGATTTGTTTGTTCAGTCTATCCAGTGTTTCATTCAATTAATTTACATACACTATATTTCATATACTGACCTCATCATGTCTTGCATCCTTTAATTATATAGATATATGTACTCAAGATCGACATCAAGAGCTTCGGTTAGATCCTTTTCATTGGTGAAATATCCTTGCTTTTAAAGGGCTCCAGTTCAGTTATTTATTTCTTTATTTAATAGATTGTTAGTAGTTTTAATAGATGGGGAAGCAAATATAATTGATTGAAACATCTCGCAATATTTATATGAAGCATAATACAGTGTTTAAAATAGTTACTTGAAACATAATCGGCGAAAATCTAATATAATAAAATTCAAAAAAGACTAAATTTTCTCAACAATTAAAATATAATGAATATTTAAAATTCAAATTCATCTGAAAGCTAGTAATTTTATTGTTCTAAAAAATTTATTGCGTAATTAAAAACAATTCAACCTCTTTTCATAGAGACTACAAGTTAGAAATATCCTCCTCAATTTCTTACTTTGTGCATGATGTTTAATATATATGTTTATGTTTATTTAACTTTTAAAGGTTCATTCCTTTCATTAGAATAAAAAAAAAAAAGAAAGAAAGAAATAATGTACATTAAATAATGTATTTTTTGTTTTTTTAGTGTCGGCTGCAAAAAGCCAACTAGTAAATATTAAAGTTTGTGGACCAATTATGTAAAAAGTTTTGTCGTCCCCCCCAAAAATTATCATAACTATTAAGAGAAGTCAAGTGTACTGGTAATGTAAGAGTCAAGTAACTGTGACATAGTAAAGGCCAATCTGTCTTTTAGTAAGATGAACGGTCGTTTTTTGTCTATTATAAGAGTGCTTTTGTTCTTCATAATAAAATCACACCTCCTCCTACTATCCTCTTCTCTCTCTTTACGCATCCACCCCAAATTGATATCAGAGCAAAAAAAAAAAAAAAAAAAAAAAAAAAAGACAGAAAGAAATAATGTCACTTAGAATAATGTATTATTGGTTTTGTATGTCGGGCTGAACAAAAAAGCCAAATCGTAAATAGTATGTTTTGTCCGCCAATTATGTAAAAAGTTTGTCGGCCAATTTATCCTAATAGTAAAGTCAAGTTACTGTGTAAATATGTAAGATTAGTACTGTGTAAATAGTACAGGCAATCGTCCTTTAGTAAAGATGAAAGGTCGTTTTGTTGTCCTATATACGAGGGGCAATTTTGTCTTCATAAATAAACACACCTCCTCCTACTATCCTCTTCTCTCTCTTTAACTCTGTCCACCCCCCAAATTGGGGAGCGTAAAGAGAGAGAAGAGGATAGTGGAGGAGGTGTGTTTATTTATGAAGACCAAATCCTCTTATATAGACATCCAACACGACCTTTCATCTTTAACAAAAGACGTTGGCCTTTACTATTGCACAGGTACTTGACTCTTATATTTACACACGTAACTTGACTCTTACATTTATGAAATTGGGCCGCAACCTTTTACATAATTTTGGCCGACAAACTATACTATTTAACTATTTGCTTTTTTCAGCCGACACTAAAACAAAATACATTAATCTAATTTACATATTCTTTCTTTCATTCTTTTTTTTTTTTTATTCTCATAAATCGTCAGGGATTGCGTTATCGCTTGAATTTTCATTTGAGCAATATGGTCTGGATTTTGTGTCCCACTAGCTGGCAGTATCTGATGCAGCAGTTCTTCGGATATGATCCTTGTTTTATCGTCTCTAGTTGTTGGTATAGCTTCGGGTTTAACAGGATAAAACCATTTCTTGACTTCTTCCATATCTGCTTGTCGTATTTCTCTGAATTGGCGTATACGATCAAGTGGTCTGGTGATAGTAACTCCATATGGCGTTTCCTTGTAAATAGTTATTTGCTTAGTTCTTGACTGATAGTTGATAGCCCAATTCATCCTTTTGTTCGCATAGAAGCTGGTTATCTCAACTCTTGGTATCCTCTGGTTGTTGGCCGCTATGTCCTCCGTATTATCAATTTCTCTGTCAACCAATTTTTTTACTATCTGGATTATTGCTTTTATCTTCTTATAGAAGTATCTCAACTGGTGCCGTTAAATTTTATGTAAAAATAAATTTCCCTTTTGTAATTCTTTTGTAACAAAAAAGCTTTGTGGATCTCCGGGATTTCCACTATCTCTGTACCCATCATATGTATATAGCAGTATCTAAGTAATCTAATAGCTGTAACCAGTTTTAACAAGTTTGTGGGTTGTTTTAGGTTGTGCACTTAACTTGTTGTAGCCTTGTAATTTTTGGGTTAAATATCCCTGGTTTCTTCTGTAGTTGTAGTAGATTTGGGTTTGAGATTTAAAAAGTCCTGAATTTTGTATATATTTTTCAATATAGGTTTTGTATATATGGTTATAATAGTTTCGTTTTCCTTGTGTAGGCTGCTGCATATGTAGAGGTTTTGTGGTCCTGGGGTTTCTACTACATCTGTGCTTTTGGATAAATGGTTTTGGTAAATAAGCTGTTTAGTTTTTTATTTTTTTGTTTTTTCCATAGCTGTTGGTAACTTTGGTACCTTCAACATTTAGTAATATTAAGGTATGGGTTGTAAGAGTTTTCCCACCATCTCCTTCCTAGTCTCTGGCTTTTTTTCCGTCCTGCCAGCACTACGTAGCTCCGCAATGTTTTTGGCCAGCTCTGACCGTTAGCTTTCAGCTCCTTTAATTCTATTTCCATTTTTTCTACTTTTTTTCATAGATTGTCATCATGCAGTAGGATTGCTTTTCATCATATCGTTTCTCTTGAGAGGTATTTCTGCAATTATATTTTCGTCAGTTTTTTTTATAACTTCAATGTAATGTAAAATTTAATATGTTTAATATCATCTTTCAGTTCCTTTGTTTGTAACTGAATCATTATCTTTTGGTTATCCACCATTTTACCTGTGTATTTTATCTTGGTCTTACAATAAATTTATTGTAACCTATGTCTGGTTTCAACCAATGCTAATAAACATTTAATAATGCAAATAATTCTTTCCTATATTATTTCCCATTTTGTCTGTGCATCAGTATATGTTACCTGAGTAATATCTGCAATGGTGTTCTAATTTTTTTCTTTGTTATATTTTAAAATTTTAGTACTCCTCCTAACTGTGATCGCTTGAATCTGTTTTCAACTATTTATATGAATCCTTACTTTCATCATGAAAATATAATTTGTGGTTAATTTTTACATAATTTTTGATCTTTTGTTTAATATGTTCTTTTATCCTTTATTGTCAACGTAATATTCGATAGTCTTTTGTTTTTTTAAGTTTTTTACTATAGTGGTTTTAGATGTTCTGCTATGTTTTGGTATGTATTCTCTTTACCTTGATTTATAATCCCAAATATTGTCTTTCTCTTTTTTTGTTATCTATTTTTCATTCAAGTGTGATATTTTTGTACTATTGATAGTTTTGCATTTTATCCATTGTTATCTATTTGTATTCGCTAAAAATTCTATCTGTGGTTTCATTATTTTCTTGCTTTAACTTTTGCTTAAGCAAACCGCTGAATTTTTTAATTATATGTATAAATTTTTCTAAATAACCTTACATGTTCTTCTCTTGGTTCTAGAATATAATAATATGTCATCTATGTTTATACCTGCAATTATTCTAATTGGGTTAAAATATTATCCATAAAAATGTTGGTAATCTACCTGGTGCATTTTTATAATCCAAAGTGTCATACATTCCATTCATAGAGAAACCTGGCTGTACTGTGAATGCTGTAATTGTTAGATTCTTCTTCTATTTTAACTGATAAAATCCTGATTTACAGTCAAATTTGCTAAAATGTTTCTAATCCTTGTATTTGTTTATTTTCATATTTTATTAGGTTTGGTAGTTATATGTTTTAGAGTTTTGGCGTTTAGATTTCTGTATCTATAAACTTCTACTCTTACCCCTCTTTTTTGTTCACGGTGTTTTTAACTATAAATGCCGGCTTGTAAAGTTTGCTAGTACTTTCTTGTAATATATTTTTTCTAATACATTCATTTATTGTATTTTGAATTCTTGTAGATCATCAAAGTTGTATTTTAAACTGGTTTTTTTGTGTAATTATACTATTTTCATCTATTTATATCAATTTTTAACGTTTGTTTTTAGTTTCTCCCATTCCTGTACTGGGTCCTCATGATATAATTGGTCTAATTGTTTCGTTCATTAGTTTGACTTTGTCTATATTAACTATAATAATTTCTAATTGTGTTCTTGTTCTTTATCTATATATATTTTCATTCTTGGTTTATTTGTTCACTGCCTTTTATCCATATCCTAGTTGTTCTTTGTTTATTTTGTACTCTTTTTGCTCCTATTCTTTTCACAAAGGTGTCGTCCACACCAATGTGTTTTTGTAATTATATGTGGGTAAAATCTATCTAAAACGGCATTCTAATAACATATCGTTTGTGTAAATTCGCAATTATGATTCTTCTTTGTTAGTATTTTATCCCAAGTTGCATCTTTAGAGTTTTTTGCTTTATATTTTTATCATACTTCCTTCCATTATTAAATCCTGTTACTACCATGGGTGTTAGTTAAATTTTTCCCATTTTAATCGTCTGGTAACTTATATTTAATATGTTTTGCTTCTGCTCCTGTATCTATCATAGGAGTATAGTATCTGTGGATTAATCTTCTATAAGATTTTTTGCAAGTATTATATTTTCATTATTCATCTGTTCTTTTTATAATTATCTTTTATTTTGACAAGTTTATTGTCAATTTTCTTTCTATATTAATGGTTTAACTTTATCTCCATTTTATTCCTAGCATAATATAATCCTTTCCTTGGTAAGTTTTAAACAAGTATTTTTATGGTATTCCCTCCTATAATTATTCTTTTTTTTTTTTTTTTGTGTGGTTTTCACTTGTAGTCATCGTTTCACTAGGTAATCCAGGGCATGTGTGGCCTGTTTTTATATTTCCTTCTTCTAATCCTAGGTCTCTTGTTATATGATTTTCTTCTTGTCCTGTGGTTTTATTAAGATTTTATATTTCCTTTCATCCACTATTCCTGTTATGTGTAACACCTGTTTATTCTTTTTGAAGCAACAATTTTTATTTCTGGAGAAAACTGGCTGGACGACGGATGTAACGACGGAGACCGTCATATCCGACGCCCGTCTAGGAGGTGCCGTCCCATGACACTTTAGAATTTTGAAAATTGGGTTACTGAAAATCGACTCGCTGTATTGTGACGGACCGGGCAGGACGGCCGTCACATCCCGACTAACCAGTCGTTAGTTTTCGTTGCAAAACACACTTCAACTTTTGACGAATTGGATACAAGAACGAGTTTCTTCTGACCGTCATGACGGGAACAGGACGGACCTCAAAACGGTCCGGGCGTCACAGGCTAACGTGAGTGAGGGTCGTGCGACGACTGTGTGACGGACCGTCGCAGGCCGCGGCCCTTCCACCGGTTGCGCGTCTCCCAAGCAAAATAGGATTCCCTCTCACACGTTTAGGGGTCGTTTTGGACTATTCTTATCCTTAATTTAAAAAGATTGAGGGTTAATATGAATAGGCCAATTACTACATGGGGGTTAAAAGAGGTAACCTTAGTTAATTAGTGGATTATTTAATGCCATCTTTTAAAAAAACTTAATTATATAATAATTAGGGTAAAAGAAAGATGGTTTTGAATAAAGAAAACTAAAGAAAAAGGGGAGAGGAAGTCCGCACGAGAAAGAGGAGAAAACGAGGAGAACCAAAGCTTGGAAATTGCTTGCTTGATCACTAATCTTGCGGTGGTAGTAGGGTTCTGGTTTATGGACGATATTCGTAGTGAACTCTTTAATATGAATATTATGTGTTGATAATATTGTAAACCCTGCTATTTGCTTAGTTGTATGCTTGCATGATTTGATTATACAAATTTGATGAATTACAAGCATGATGACTTATTGAATTCCCAATCTTGAAAGAACCCTAATTCACTTGATATATTATATAATATAATGATGATGCCTTAGTATGAAAGAAGGCTATGATAAATTATATAATGAGCATGATATGCCTTAGTGTAAAAGAAGGCTGATGAATTAGGATCGGGATGCCACTTCCGTACCAGGGTAGAATGACTAATGAGGATCGGGAGTGTCCCACGTTCCGCCACCAGGATAGAAATGGATCGGGTGTCCACGTTCCGGCCCCAGGATAAATAGAGGATCGAGGTGCCACTTCCTTTACCACAGGATAGAATATGAGGATCGAAGTGTCACTTCCGACAAACCATGATAGAACATGGATCTTTGCCACGTTCCGGTACCATGATAGAATGAGATCGGAGTGCCACGTTCCTGGCACCAGGATTATAAATCAGAGGATCGAGTGTCATCGTACCGACACAAAAGAGGAAGAAAGCATAATTATCTTGAAATATAATGAATATAGTCAATCTAATGAACTTAATTCCCAATAGATGGTATTGAGCTTGGAGTCCTCATGTGTGAACTCGTTGAGTTATTTAATGAATTCCATGTTGTTATTGCTACACTGTTGCAGTATTGTAGTTGATTTACTTAATTATTATATTACTGTTGGGCCTATTTTGAGAGTTTGGCCTATGATATCTACTCAGTACTGTGGATTTACTGACCCCCTCTTTCATGTTTTCCTCTTTGTTAATTTGTTTAATCAGCAAACTTCTGTTCAACGTCACTCAACAGTAAACAGATCTAAGCCAGTCTTCCTTCCGGAAATTCAGGGGATCTAATGCGTCTTAGCTTGGACTGGGGTCTTGTTTCAAGTCCTTGAAGCCTTGAACTTCCGGCATGGACTAGCTTTTTAGTTACTTTGTTCTTAGACATCTTAGTTAATTAATTTGAGATAGTGTTCTTGTGATGATGACTTCCAAGATTTTGGGGATAATAATATCATATTGAAATTGTTGGTATAAATGAGTTTTAATCTTCCCGCATTATTTGGGCGGGGATTATCTTTAAATGTTAAGGGTTAATGGGTTGGTTCGCTCACATAGGAGGGTAAATTTGGGCCAGTCGCGTCCCTGATTTGGGTCTTGAACAACTTGGTATCATAGCATTAGGTTTCATTGGTCTCATCAACACAAGAACAGGTCCTAGTAGAGTCTTAAAGAACGGTAGGGGACGCCTTTACTTTCCTTGAGCATTCTATAAACTTTATGAAATTTTCAACTCTTTCTTCTTCTTTCGTGCTACTACTTGAGTCCAATTGGGTTTGGCGATCCCGAATTGGTATCTGACCATCTCACTCTTTTTTCTGCAGATGGTTAGAACTATAGCAATCGACCGCACCAGCAGCAACAACGGAAAGACAAGAAACGACTGAGCTAAGCACTGGGCTGTAGCCGAGGAAGAGCACGCAGAGGCCATGGGAATCGTCTTGGAGGACGTCCCTAGAGGAAAGGACAGCACCTAGCCCATCTGATACTAGGCGGTGACTCCTCCACCGACCGAGGAGGCGATAAGAGAGGGGATAGTAAGGGGAGATTAACAAGGGCCGAATGAGGAAATGCCACCCCAACCGACCCATGAGATGATCACCATTAGCTTGCTTATCCTTAGTGGGTTATCCGATCAGGGTCAGACACCGCCAGTGGTTTCTCACCAACAAACTCCGTTTGCAAAGGTACTACCTACGGCTACTCTATGGCTCCCCGCATTGATGCATCCTTGGGAATAGGCACATTTTCCCCGCCTGACTACTGGGCCTATTGATGACAAATGATCAGCATGAACTTTCATTAAGTTCTTGAAATTGACACCTCCAGTCTTTAAGTGCTCAGAATCAGAGGATGCCTCCATTGTCCTGGTTGATTGTCATGAGCTACCCCCAAGATGGGTATTTAGAATGGGGGTTGGCGTTGATTCGTGAGCTATCAGTTTCAGGGAACTCACAAACGTGGTGGCGTCCCTATGTTTGATTGTCAACCACATAGGCACCACCTATAAGTGGGAATCATTCTTAACCCTGTTTATGGAGAAGTATATCCAAGGACTTTGAAGACAGAAAAAGGGACTAGTTCTTGAGTCTAGAGCAAGTGAGAAATGACAGTTAACGCGTATGATGCTAATTTCGTGCACTATCCAGATACCCACCCAACTTGTTTTCAGTCCAACGAACCGGATTCGCCGTTTTGTGAATGGGTTGAGGGTCGAGTTGCGATTTCAGCCTTACGGTAGCGGCTACGGCAAAAATCCTTCCAAGAGGTGTAGACTTTGGATAGAGGGGAGGAGTGAAGCCGACGACTTCAAGCCCAAAACAAAAGAAAAACCTCCCATCGACCTCGAAAAGGTTTCGAAGGGTGCGAGTTTAATGGTTCTCCACTCTAGAGGCAGAGCTCGGAGGTTACTCACGTCGACCAATTCATTCTCACTACAACTGTAGTTGGGGGTCTCCACTCAAACGGCAAACTACTCCGAGAGACTATGGCATGTGAACCCCGAGAGTTTTTATGGAATGTGGGGATGTTTGACACCTCAAGAGGTATTGTCCAACCAGAGTTCCAGAACCCCACTAGCTAGAGGTGAGGTGGGGTTCATGGTAGAGCCGCTTTTCTGTAGACGTGTGGTCGAGGTAATGGTGGTCATCACAACTGCAGAGGTGAGGGGCAAAATGAGCCCTACTACGCAACATGGTAGGGGCAAGGCCAGACAAACGATAGGGGCCCTGTGTACTCTTTTCCTGGGAGATCTGAGCGAGGCGTCTATGGCTGTTCTCACAGGTATCTTTTGGTTTGTGATTGCATGGCATCTGTATTATTTGACCCTGGCTCCACGTTTATATGTATCTTCAATATTTTCTAATGGTCTAAAATTGCATTGTGGATAACTTGACATGCATTCGTGTTTCTACACACCGGTGGGTGCGTCTGTGGTAGTTTGAAAAGGTACATAGGGTCCTGTTTGGTTAACTTTGTGGGAGCAAACACTATGTAGATTGGTTTTTAGAATGGGTGACTTTTGGATGTAATTCTGGTTAATGGACTTTTTGCTTCTCCAAATTTTGGCGATCTTGATTGTAATCTAAACTGTGACATTGGCCAGCCGGGGACGATCCTTTAGTGTGGGAGGGTGACTACACTTCATCCGGTGCGTATCATCTCCTTTCTTCGTGCTAAGCAAATGGTTAGAAAAGGGTGTTTAGCTTTCCTTTCTGGCAACATCTCAAGGATGTACACTACCCAGTCCCTTGATTGAGTCGGTTTTTGGTGGTCCGTGAGTGGCCTGAGGTATTCCCTGCAGAATCTTCCGGGTATCCCCCAGAAGGGATAGTGACTTCTGTTCGCTCTTGAACCGGGCACGACTCCCCATTTCTATAAAATACCCCCCCGATTAGAATGTCTCCCGCGGAGGTAAGAGAGTTAAAGGCTCACACTTCAAGAGTGTTGGTTTTGAGGCAGGGCTTCATTCACCAAGTGCATCTCCTTGGGGTGCTTCCTGTTTTGTTTGTGAAGAAGAGGATTGTGATTTTTCGTTGTGCATATACTACCAACAGTTTGAACAAGGTTAAACTATTAAGAACAAGTATCCTCTTTTCCTCGCATGATGACTTATTCGATCAAGTACAAGGTGCTTGTGTCTTCTCTCTAAGATTGACTTGAGATCCGGTTCATCATCAATTGAATACGGTCAAACGGATGTGCCAAAGACTCGTTTCGAACGAGGTTATGGACAATTACGAATTGTGGTGAATGTCTTTTGGTCTTACGAACGCCCCTGCTTTACCTGCGTTCATGATCTTGATGAACTGGATACTTTAAGACAGCCGTAATTTTGGACCTCTGTTTGATCGTGATTTTATTTAGATGATATACTGGTATTAAAACTCCAAGAGTAAAAGGAACATNCGGTAAAGCAGCATAGAGCACTGAAAAAAGATGAAAAGCTCCCCCCTGCATGAAGGTAATTCCCAGCCTGCGACCACCACCACCCTTCCTCCGATACTAGTACCCCACCAAGACCGGGGATGGTAAATATTTTGGTGTTTTATTAAATAATGTGATTATTTGCAGCTTCTATCAATGTCACTTTGGTTAGAAGCTCTAGAACACATGTCCGGTTTATGCACAGTTTATGAAAGATCTGGTCACCAAAGAAAAAGATCGGTCACTTTCGAGATGATTGTAGAATGCAGCAGTATGCTATTTCTACAAAGATATGTCGTACAAAAAGAAAGAAGATGGGTGCGTGCACTATCCTTGTACAGTCGGGTATTTAATTTTGCGAAAGCATTATGTGTTCTGGGGAAGCATAATATTCAGCTTCTCGATTTATCTTTCCTAAGCCTACATCTGGTTTCGCGGTTTGGGTTGACCTTAAACCCCCTGACGTGTGGCTACTGATGCGGGCTGACGCGAAAAGTGATTAATTGGCCTATAGGGATACTCGTTGATGTCGTAGATAACAAGTGGAGTATTCATATTTCCCGAGATTTTGTATTCTTGATTGATGAAGCGATTTTGAAGTGCCTATTATTTTATTTGGGAACGACATCCTGGATGACCGGGAGAGCTTAGTTGATATGGAACAGGGGCAGATGAAATTTCGATTGAACAATGAAGAAGCTACCTTCAAACATTTGTAGACCATGAGGCAGAGTGGTGTAGATCCAACTCGGTATCCGCCATTATCCAACAATGAAAGATGAAGACGGAGCATGAAAAAAAACAGTGCACAACAAGAGTTTCCCATGGTGGGGATTTGGTGCTTTTAGACAGTCTAGGTTGCCATGCTTCGGGCAAGCTCAAAGTCCAACGGACTGGCCCTATGAATATCCCAAGTATTCCCTCCAATGGAGTTAGTTGAGTAAAAACCAAAGGCGGGAGTGCGGTTTACACGTGAATAGAGAACGAATAAAAACCCCTATTTGGGCCTATGCATCGGTTGGCCCACCCCCAATTGAAGTGATGAGGCATACAATTTGATGAAGGTTGGTAATCTATTAGGGTCCTCAGTCGTTGCCGCGATGTTTAAATCAGACGCTTGTGGAGGTAACCCAATACTTTAATTTTAGTGAACTAGTTTAAGGATTTTAGTTTATTTCTACTAATGGGTTTTAAATTTGCAGGCACATCACCAGGAAATTCTGCACAAAATTACTCTGAACAGTCATAAGCGATATCAGCGACGCACCATTCAGTGGTGACGGATTTGTGTTTCACATGAATACGTCGTGCCCGGTACGTCTTTGCCAGGTACATCTTTTGTTCCATTTCACAACTGAGAAGGACCGTTCGAGGAATCATTGCGTCAATTATGAGGGTAACCGACCCGACCCGCATGGGGGGGGGGGTTTAAAAAAAACATTGAAATTTAAAACCCCCAAACCTTATGTTCACCATCCTCTCCACTCTCTACGTCCTCATCCACTGACTATCCTTTTCATAGCTTAAAAAATTTTATCTTCTATGTTACCCGATCATGTCTTTCCACATTCTCAAAGTCTAACAGTCCTCATCTAATAGTCGGGTGATGTTGTGTGTGCTCTTTTTGTCACCAAGTATTGAGTATTTTCTGTGTTTTCAAGACCACACACTACACACGGCCTAGGTGTATGTGCTATAGTCTCTACTCATTTATATTTGCATTTTTGTTCACGCAATAGTATTAGCCTAACGCCGCTTCTGATATGTGTATTTTTGTAATAAAAATTCTGCCTGCACTAGGTCTTTTTGTGTTAAAATTAAATCCTTCAAATTGCCCGTGTTTAAACCCTAGATCAGAGGTGCTTTTAGATTGCTAGTCTCACGCGGTATTGGGCTTAACAATGTAGGTATAAAACACTCACCCCATTATGTCAAAACTACGTTGACTCTTTATTAAGGTGTGTACGATGTCCTTGAGTAGACACCACCCTTCTCCCTCTAGGTGCGTAAACGCATTATATTTTGGAGTATAACCAAGGGCGACCCACTCGGCATCCTACGGAGTCTGCTTTAGTGTCCAAAAAAAGTGTAACCACATTCTTAATTGAGACAAATAAGTTTTACCCCACGCCTAAATCTCATTTAATCAAATTAAATGTCAAATATTTTTTCTCATACATGAACTAAATATCTATAAAAAAATCTAATTGTTGCGGATATAATATATAATTTTGACATTTTATTCTCGATATTTTTTTTATATGTTGATAAAATTTTATATTTATTAATCTTAAAAGATTAAAGGTCCAAAATCACAGCCCCCATAATCTTTTATCTTTTTTTGTTATGTACCTTAACGTTATTCGATCACGAAGAATTCTCTCGGCACCTATGCACATATTGTAATTTCTTATTAATCCACAAAATAATGATGTTTTAAATATTAGAAATAAAGTGCCACACCAAAGATTTTTACCAACTTCATCCCTACCCGAATAATTTTCACTTTGTATGTACGACATTTACGCTTTTCTTTGGTTGGACTCCATAAAAGGGGCTTCAATGAAATCAACATAAGGTAAAACACCCTGGAAAAATAACATTGTCATATTTAGATTATTTATAAATAGAGGAAATATTTCAATATATTGTGTCAGCGCATATATCACCCACCCTACACATAGTTAATTTGTAACAATACTTCATAACATTGAAGAAAGCTATTGCACCACCCAAAATTATGAACAATCCAAATATACCCACCCACCTTAAAAATTAACCATGATACTTCTGTGAAAAATAAATCGTGAAACTTTCAATACATCAAATTTCCTATATAGATTCAAAGTACAGCAAAGTGATGTAATTACCATAAAATATCGTACACCGAATGCTACATTTGGAAGACGCCTTTTGTTTGGATGTTTGTATGGTACTCTCCCCCACGTGCTGTGGTAAATACGAACCATTAGTAATGAGAAGAAAGACACCCCACCAACTTACGTGCTGTCTATAAGTGAATACATTCTAGACTTTTTTTGTAGGAATTCCCTGTCTGTCCTTTTTCTTGATATAGTATTCCGTGCATGTGTGAATTTTATAACCTTCCCTTTTTTTTTCCCTTCTGTTTCTTCTACTCTTCTTTTCAGACCTCGTTCTTTTGCAATTCGTTCCTTTCTTTGGTAATTAGTATTGACTCTCACGACGTTCTCTATTTTTATTTTCCCACCTTTTTTTATGTGACCACCCGCCACTTTCGTTTTTGTCGCGCCGCCCTCTCACAAATTTTACACCTGTTGTATTCGCTCCCCCCGAACACATCCGCAGCGCCAGGACGCCCTTGTGCCGGGACTGTTAACGATTGTGTGTACTGGTTTGAGGAAGTGGGACTTAAGGTGTGAGGAAAGCAGGGTACTGGGGGTAGGGGGTAGCGTTATTAAATATAATATTAATAATTTAAAATATTAACTTTAATTATTGTTAATTACTAGTAAATAAGAAAATGGTAGAAAAATTCGTTGTAAAAAACTATGTTACGAGACATTTAGTTTATTATTAAAGCTAGTAGATATTTTGTGTAATTTCCCATTCTTTTTTTAACATCACATACTAAAGCTTACCTTAAAAAGTGATTATAATTGTTTTTTGATTGTCTTCAGTCTTTTAAATTAACTTAATAAGATTAACGATAAAAGTCAAAATATTATAAAAATATTTAAGCTCTACCACATAATGGCGCTTAGTAAAATACCTGCCCAACGTTACCGAAAATACGGGTCTACACTTTTACGACATGGAACGTATTATCGTTGGGCTGTGTGAATATGTTAAACTGTGGGCATCATGGTAAGGATATGATAATTGAAGTGGATTTTATGGTTATCTTGTTTACCTTACCACACTATGATATGATATGTTAATCTCAAAATGAAGGTTGTGATGCCAAAGAAATTAATTCTCCCCGACATTTCTAAATCTCATAGAGCTTGGTTAACCGACTTAGATGTCTTTTGTATAAATAGGAGGTTAATGCTCCTATGACTATGATAAGATCTTATGATATTACTAATGTCATGAACTTAAAGGATACTCTCACTAAGGGAATTTACGCTTGTAAGCCATATGATGCCAGATTACTGAGACATGCCGACCGCAGCCCCTCCCCGCCTCTACCTTTACACCTAGGTGGAAGGGAGGTTCACAAGCGAATCTCATTAGATAGCGGTATTCCATGGCAAATGTGGATAACTATGAGTCTCTTAATATACTCTCACAAATTATTTAAATATGTCCTGTTCACACAAAAAGATTTGAACCCTTCCTCCAACAAGACACAAAATGGGTAGAACTTTTGAAGTATCACGACATGAGTTCCTTTGACCTTTGACAAAGGCAAATGTGGGTGCGTTTGGCTCTCGTCTATGAAATAGGGTAGTGTTCTCTCATGTGGAAGAATAGAAGAAAGAAATGGAAAGATCGTCATAGGTCAGCTTCATCCAGGTGCTGCGCTTTAACTGAAGATTCTTTTCCAAAGGGTGGTTCCATGGCACCATCATAACTCTGACTCATCTTCTAGTGGTGGAGGTGATCTAAGCAAATATGATCCACATATTTGATGGAGTGAAGAAATTGGGGCTTGGTAAAAGCTCAAGAGTCATTTCTCACAAGGGCCGGGCGGATGTGTTCTGTAGTACAAAGGGAGATTATGTGTGCCCCGCCATGTTGAGGACTTTGAGGAATCGACGTCTAAAAAAAACCAGCTCAGTCCCGTCATTCTATTCATCTGGGGCCACCATAAGTATAAGGACCTTAGGAAGAGGTGCTATGCGTGGAGGTTTAAAAAGGGACTAGTGAGTTGTTGTAAGGTGTCCCAAATTACCCAACAGTAAAAGCCGAAAGATCGTAACCGGGTGGTGTAACCCAAGACATGGATTGTTCCTAATGGAAAATAGAAGGACATCATTCAATAGGACTTTGTTGTTGGGTTGCCTCGAACCCGGGAGGCAACAATGATTCACACCATGTGGTTATTGTAGATAGGTCTGGACAAATAGCCCACTTATTCCGGTTAAATCAATTATACCACCAAGATTTATGCACGAATTTACATTAATGTAGATGTGAGTCATCAAGGGATTCTTTGTGCAGAAGTATGTTAGTTTCAGAGTAGAGCTGCTTGTATTTCATTTGGTTTTTTGGAAAGCTTTTCCAAAAGGGTTACAAATCAAGTGAAACTTAGCCACCGGTTTTCATCTCAAACTGATGGCAAGCCGGAACGACCATTCAAAACCATTGAACATATGTTAAGAGTTTGTGTCATTGTATTTCAACAGAAAGTTGGGAGGATTCACCATACCATTGATTGAGTTCTTACTACAACAATAGTACATTTGATCATCGACATTGCACTTCTGCTGAAGCTCTTTATGGTAGAAGATGTAGGTATAGTTTGGCATGGTTTGAGGTTGTTGAGTCGCACTCAATTAGTCCTAATTTTATCTTATGAGTCTATAAAGAATTTTGTTAGAGCCATAAGAGATAGATCGAGATATCCTAGTGAGTCGTCAAAGTCTCTATGCCGACAATTAGAGCAGACCTTGACAGTTGAAATTGGTGATTCCCTACGTCTATTTGAAGCATTTCACACCTATCATAAAAGGGTATGAGGTTGGTAAGAAGGAGAATGTTAATCCCGATATCGTTTGGTTCTGTACCCTGCGCGTTTCATTCAACGGGTCTGGAAAGGTTTTCACGATGATCTGAAACGACCTAATGAAACTGCTTTGGTTCAATCCAGTGTTTCATCGTTTCTATGCAGATTACGAAATGCATAGCGCGACCGTGTCAGGAACACGTACCTTTTGAAGGTTATGGCGTGAGAGTGGAAACCAGAGAGGAAGCTATATCGCCTATGAATAGCGCCGTTATGGCGTTGAACCATCCTAGATCTGGCCACTCAAGCAAGCTTATTAACTAAATGACGGTTGTCTCTATCAAAATTCTGCTGGAGGGTGCCATCTGTGAGGACGTCCAATGTCAGAGGTCCGAAGGACCCTACATGATAGTATACGGGCCTACCCTCATATTTTTACTCTTGACCGGTTTAGATATCTTTAATATGAAAAATTGGAATAATAAGGAAACTGTGACTTTCTGTTCTAAACTAAGGGTGCCAGGTGTTAGTCAAAGTCTGTACCAATTTGGACCTAGTTAAGAAAATGGCCGTGTTCGACTACTCCCTATCTGGCCCTTATATGCAAAGAGTATGCATGTCGATATTCTGTAAGATTTGAGATTTTTCTGTTTTATGTTGCTGCTCTCGTACGAAGCAGAGTGTGCCATCTCGTAAATCTGTTCATGTATCTAGGCATCACGGTTGACTGCTCGAGATAGGACCCATTAACTCCCCGCTCAGCAGTAATTGCCGTGAAGCGATGTGAACTGTTATATTTCGCATCTTGACACGGCGTCGAGAGTCAGTGAATCTGAGTGCTATGTGTAAATACACGGTAGTGTAAGCGCGGTGATGCTGTGTGGTAAACCAAAGACGTATGTGACGATGTAACTTCCCACCCTTGCACTGACGGCCAGATAGTGTTGACGTCCACATCACCTGAACAGTACCAGGTGCCGATGAAGGCGTATAGTGTACCTAGGCTGATGGTTCGTTGCTGATATCTTGAGTCCCTACGAGACATATCCATACACTGCCAAGGAGAACTATTTTAGTGTGGCATCTCCAGACCATGTGTCTGGGGGGTGGGGGTGGGGGATTATTCATAATACTCTTCCCGTTTTTTCTTTTGTTTTCCCGCCTAATGTAACACTCAGGAAGTTTCGATGACTTAGACTAGAGCTTAGCTATTGAAAAATTTATTTAAAATGAGTTTGTCAGCCCTCTATTACTGTAATGAACACAATGTATACAAAGGTAGAGCCATTAAAGGGACAACGAAAGACCTTGACGTTCCAGAACAACTAAGCTCTAAATTGAACTAGGAGACGTGCCCTATGTTTGGTGAAGTTTGAGAGTGGTCATATGAAGTTCCATACAACCTTTGAAAGCATACGTAGGTAGTATGTGAGCCAAAAGCGATCCAAAATCAGTAACGATTCCCGGAGGACCACCGAAGGGTCTTGAGGAGGAACTTGAACATGAGGCAGAAGGCTCCGAAGCAGCCTGCATGCAGCCCAGCCGTGAGGCCAAAAGTTTCCTCCCCGACGGGAATCCTCCAACAATGGTCCACTGCTCAACTCACATTTTGAAAAAAAATGTGAAATGTGAACACAGCCGACGCTAAGGCAAGACAATCCCTCGCTTTCCCAATGGATTCTAGCTTAGTATCCGCCAGCGTATTGCCAGAAGCGGTAACGTGCAATTGGTCCCTGTTGATGATACTACACACCCACACCACACAGCAGTAGGAATCATGTAAGTGGAGCGGGCTAATTTATGTAGGGGTATTTAGGGAAAATTGAAAGCTTATTCCTAATGATTTTGTTACGAGTCAGTTTAAACACTGCAACGCACTTCTAAAACTCAGTTAAAACAGAAATTCCTATCATCTCTTCAAGAAGTCTCTGGCAGGACTCATTGAAGAACAAGAAGCTTAGGGAAGACCAGACGAAGACCTAACAGATTTTTTCATACGAAATGTTCGATTGCAATATCCGTAAAAATAAGGTATGAATTCTGCACTCTTGGAGATTGCTTCCCAAGAGGTCCTTTTTACAGTATTTTCAAGTTAGATTCAACTCTAAGGGTCGTGTTTATAAGTACAAAACTTATTTTATTCCTAACTCAGAGGTATGCTAATGATAAAAAAATAATGATTTTGATGGTTAAGTATAGTATGTAAGTTGGGTAATGTGTGGTTTGTAACTGTTTGACTTTTGGTGAGCAATTCCTTCTCTAAATAAAGTGATGTTGAGCGCGCCCTGCTGTGGACGCATCAGCCGCCGACCTGCATAGTGATGGGTGTTATACCCTATCACCTGACCACATCGATAAACTTTGAGGGATTGACTTTAGCTGAAGGTGAAGAGATCTATCGTGACCCACTTTTTTATTATCACTAACTACCGATTGGTTTGTATATGACTTAGAAGGGTTGGGTATGTGTTATGTATTCCCGTAGGCACTATATTTTGTGAGGATTTTGTAGATTGAACGTAAATTCTGATGAAGGTTTTGGAAGGACAATAGGCAGTATTGTTAAGTCGTGAGTACTTTTGGTTTTTTTGCTTATACCGAGCCTCACTGTTAGTTGTTTATATTTGGTGGTGATGGATAGTTAAATGGGGATCATGATAAGCGGATTATGATAATAGCAAAGTTTGAGTATATTTATTTGTTATTACCTTACACACTCCAGTGATTATTGATATTTTAATATTCACAAAACGAAAGGTTCTGTGGATGAAAGAAAAATTATCAGCAAACCTAAAAGGTATTATGATATCGTTTTATACAAGGAGTTAATTCTCCCTTGACCTGATGATAAGATTTTATTAATAACCAATGATGATTTTCAAAGGTTATTCTCAACAAAGGCATTTAGCTTAGCCACTGAGGAACTAGAATGGGAGGGATCCCTTCCCTAGTTGAAAGGTAGGGTCAAATGTAATCCACATCAGATAGAGGTTTCCAGTAATTGGAACTATGCGGTCTTCCTAATATATATCCTGTAATTCCTTGAACCCCCTATTTCATGTTTCCACTATGCAAGTAATACTAGCTAGTAAATCACCGTACAAAGCTATGTTCATGTTTTGCGTTCTACTTTTGGACTGAACAGATCCACCTTCTTCGGCTGTGGCGCGTTTCAATTGACCTACAGGATTCGCCATGTTTGCTCACATAAGTGATTATAGATCCAGTGTAGAAAGCGATTGTTCCTCACCAGGAATGAAAGGAAAGTAAATGTATGTATTGACTAGGATGATTAAGGAGCCCTTACTTAGCTATATGGTAGGAGGCGTGGTGACTCTACTAGGACATTGCACACAGGTGACTCTAGGGAACTCATCCACTAAGAATATTGCCTCTATGAAAAAGAATATAAAATGCTATAATGCCCCATCTATATAATGATGTTGTTCTGTTATATGAGTTCGATTAGGTTGGATGAACATGAAATGGTCTATGTGTTATAGTGAGGGTCGGAATACTTCTTAAGATAGAGGTTGAAGCAAAGCATTACTTATGGGTCTCCAATTTGTTGGACTTAACTATGTGTGGGTTATGGGGATTCACATTGCTCATCGCACTTTTAAGCCCTTGGGATCGGTCGTGTTTTATTTGTTCCCTTTCCTTTTGCCTTATTGCGTATAATATTTGGGGTATGTTCTATTTAAATGTGACCCTCTAAGAACACGAAAGGTTATAGGAATTTATGATGATATATCTGTGGTTGTCGATTGTTTTTATGTTGTTGTGATCCTTATCTTGTATATGCTCTGTTGTATGTGCATTAAAGGTTTTCAAATAACTTAGCATGCTTTCTAAAGAAATTGTCCTTTTCATGCGTGTACATAAATATTTATGTGCATATACCCATACTTAGTACATGTGGCGTACTAACCCATTACTTTATATTACTATAAATTTAGGGTCCGACCATTGAAGATTAAGAAGGTTGATTGAAGAAGCTTGAAACTCTTTCTTCAAGTATTGGTAGGTACTCATGTTCTGGGATGCTATCTTTCCATTATTTTAGCTTATGAAGACTTTAGCAGTTTTAAAAACACTGTTTATTCCGTTTTATGTTCTTTGGATTCTATTTCATTAAGGCCTATATGGCATATTGATATTTTATTGGCTATGTCCAGCTCGTACTCTTTATATGGTTTTATGTGCCTTTAGATGCTTTTAATGTGAGACAACTTTTAGACTATCTCTAGTATTGTTTATTCATGTTGTGATAACATAAGCCTAAGTAAGCTTCTACGTGAGAGGTCTATGTATACCTTAATATATGTTAAGCATGAAGTCTAAATACACTTCATATAGTATTGAAAGTTTTAATTTTTCCACATTATTAATTGATGACATGTTATGACGAACGCTAAGGGCTTGTTTGAGTCCTCATAGAGGACGAAGACGCCGATCGCATCTGGGAATGTTCTCCGGATGTGACAAAAAAGGAGCCAAAAAGATGAAAAAGGTTGAAGATGGTGAAATCTGAGAATCGCCAAAGCCACTTAGTGAATTGTCGAGTGTCACTTCTGCTCGCCTAATGTTCTAGACTGTCAGCCTTAAGGAGAAGCCAACTTAGCAATGGCATTGGACCTTCAGCAAACCTCCAAATGGATCGACGATTAAGAGGTTAATCTCCTACGTGTCTAAGGATATAAAAAGTTAATTCATAACCGGTACGGCTAGGAGCCAATTGGTGCATCACCGCTGGGTTTGGCGATGTTTTTTTTCGAACTACTTCCGTCGATGGCCTTGCAGCCAAAATCTAAAAACGTATAACTTGTAATTCCTAAAGTATTTTGTAATAGTCGGAGAAGAGCTGAGTGATCCTCCTTTTTTGAACTTTGAGATTGAAACAATATTTTTTTCTTATATTTTTAGGAGTTTTCTAGAGGATTTTGAGTTGGGTTTTCGATATTAATTGTTTTGGATCATTGTAAAAGATGTGGATTGCAATACTCAAACTATGGAAAACATAATTGGTATTGATTTTTGCTTTTTATTGTGTGTAACTAAAACCTTTATTCTTGGGGGTGTGATTATGTTATTAAATGTCATAATTAGCGTATGGGTGTTAGTAATTAATGATTGATTTGCTGTTTTGAAGTGGGTTTGATTGGTAATTGAGTTTTTACTTGTGAATTGTAGTTGAAGATGCAGTTCTAGTTTAGCATTCTATGCTTTCTCGGGAGAGCGGCTTTAGAATTATGACTATCAATTGATGATTATCTAGCTCCAGAGTATTGATAAATTAAGGTTTGTTTTTTTATTATAATTTGATGCTCATTGAGGTTCAAGAGAACTCACATGATTTATGCTAGTTGATCGAGAGATGAATATTACGCTTAATTCCTAGCCTACTCACTAGTATTCAACAATTTTTAGTAATTCGTAATCACCCGTATAGCGAAATTGGTAATTAATCGATCACATCCACAAGTATCATATCTACTTGAGTACTCTCTTGTTTTTTCTTAGTTGTTAATTGACAAACCATATCCCCCCCCCCCCAAATTTGACACTTATTATAAACCCCTTAGATTTAATCTAATGATTTCAATAATTTCAATTCCTACAAGTGTTTAGAACATGACTTTAACTTCGTAACTAAGTTCTTTACCATATCACTCCTTGTGGGATCGACCCCAATTATTTGTTGGGTTTATACTAGATTACTAATGCCTACACTTAATATTGGATGAAATGTAGTCGAGTGATACTTTGTCGCTTTTATTGCTCGTGATCAACAACACTAGCCTATATTCTGAGTGTTTACAAATCGAACCAGTATAGAAACCCCACCAAAGGTTGGGGTCGTGTCTCAAGTGAGTGGTAGTGGAAGTAGTAGCTACTTAGAATTCTATTCTAAATAATAATAGTTTAAGACATTTTCAAGTATTAAAACAACTTAAAAATTAAGTTTGTGACACCAAAGTGTCAAATATCAAGATTTGTTTGTCACAAGTTGTAAAATGAAAGAGAAACAAGAATGAGAGAGAGTTATTGGGGTGTGATCGCTATATGTGAAGATAAAGTGGTGGATACAGTCTTTCAATGTCTAATTTTGAAAGAAAATGGTGACTAGGATAAGCTTTAGGTGAAAGCAAGTTCCCTTTCGTTCAACTTACCCTATATCAAATGGGTTCCTCTCGAACACCCACTCGTCTAAACTATCCCACCTACGCTTTATCCACGCTCTCTCTTTCGACGGGACTGATTGGATATGGAACTAGAGCTCACCCTCTCGGAGTGAAACTCATGTCGACCCACTCCTCATGAGATCAGTCTAGTGGTCTTAGTTCAGCGACCTTTCTTTCTTGAGAGCCAGCAAAAACATATAAATGGTTTGGTATTTATAACTAAAAACCAATTAATTAAACCACAACTACTATGTGACATCACCACTAAATTCACACTCTAAACTAAAAGCAGCAGACCAATAAATATCACCTAATTGATAATCCACCCCAAGAATGAGGATTTTAGCACACATCATAATGATTCACATAGACTTAAAATGATCAAGAAATCAAGTTAATATAAGACATTAAACCTTAAAAATAGCAAAGGAAGGTAAATGATGAAGACCTACTTCAAAAATTGGAATAAGAACTTCCTTTTTCAAGCTTCCCCAAAACCCTTTCTAAACATGAGAGAAAACATAAGAAAAAAGTATCAAGTGTAGAATGTTTCACTCTCTAAATTTTTATATCTAAATGATAGAAGAATTCAGCATTTATAGGCTTCAAAATTTTGAGGGAAAATATTTTTGCGCAGTTAAACGTGATTCACCGAGTGATTCGGCAATCGCCATTTGTTTTAGTTCGTCGCCGCATACACGATGCTTTTTTGTCTATGTGTTTTGGATCGAAGGGAGATAATCTTCTGGTTTGTGGAACTAATCGGTGATGCGCTGACTGCTCCTTTTTGTCACCTTTTTATCCACTTCCTTCATTGCTCACTTGCTGAAACATAAGGTGGAACTTTGCTATACGGCGTATCGCCAAGTGTGCTTGGCGATGTGCCTCTTTGCATCTTCAGCTCTTTTACTCTGTTTTAATTTCATTTTGCGCCTAAGTGTCCATGTCCCTACAAAATCCTCAAATACCTTAAACTTATGAGTTTTATCATATATCGAGATAAAATACGCAATCGAGGACACTATTTTCATTAAAATAAGGCTTTGGATGAATCTAATTTGAGGACTCATCAACATCCCCACCTTAAATTTTACTTGTCCTCAGGTAAAATCAAGTTTAGTCGTTCAAGTAGGATGTCTCAAATAGTGCTACACAAGACTCAATCATGAATATACAGAAGAAAACTCAAATTACTCAGGTATAGCTCAAAAATTCAAATTGTGACACACCATTACCAAAGATTCTCAAGCTCACAATACTTGCTACTAATGCAAGTTCAATCTCAACACAAGTATTGTCATGCCCTTACACAAAGAATGAATCCAATTTCACACACGTAGATTTATAAACTTAGGATCAGGAATCTGATGCAACGCTTACACTCACAAAGAAGAACACAATGAATGTTTTAAGCATAGGTTTTCCCTTTTTTTCCAATTGACTTGTGGTTCGATTCACTCAAGATCAAAAAGGTTTTTCTAAGGCTTGTATTGGGGGTTGAGTGCAAAGGTATGGTCATTTACACTAGGTGTATTTTTTCTGAATGAAATGTGACATTCTCAAAACATCCCTTTCTTCCTTCCTCATTCCTTAGTCAAGTTCATTTAAGTCATATTTTATTCTTCTCCATGGATTGCTTGGAAATTGATTTCTTTTCTTGCTTTTATTCCACAACCTTCTTTTTCATTCTTTTCTTTTTCATTTTATTTTTATTTTTTTATTATGGAAGTTTTCCATTTCTCTGTAATACCATGGGTTTACGAGTCTTTTCTTGCACTTCTTGACTTCTCCTTTCCCTTCTTCCACACCCCAACTTAGGCTTTTGGCCTATGTTGGCTATTCAGTTTTATTACATCTCAAGAGGATTATAGATGATGGATAATGTAAGGTCTGGGTTAAATCAAGGTTTTTCCAAAAAAGAGGTAAGACTCAAAGGGTATTCAAGAGAGTTTCACACGTCATGGGTAGCGGAAAAAGAGGTATATGTCCAAGTTGCTTACACTCTGATGTTTGCCTAAGATATCTCAAGAGTATACCTTTCTAAATCAATCAGACTCAAAACAGGGAAAACTCTATTTCATTTCATGCAAGGTTAAAAGTAGATCTCACCCAAGGCTTTATTAAGTCCAAACAAGCCACCACATATTCTCTAGTGTGCAATGGTCATGTGCACAAATCTAACTCCAACATTTTATAATTGACTATCATATCCGAGATGTTAAGAGTTCACATGTTGTTTATACAACTTCATCTGTTCTCTTTGTAGCTACAAATTCATGTTTGTTCAAATGAGAGCACTTTCAAGTTGATCGACATTGATCAAATTCGAGACTTAATTTGTACAAGAACAACCACTTTCCCACACAAAAGGTGCGAAATTTCAAAAGTGGAATTTTTCTGCGGAGGGTCAAAACTATTATAAATAGGCCCCCAAAAGAGATCATATCCTCAACTAATCGACCAAAAGATATTTAAAAAAACACATTTAAAATCTGAAAAAAAAAAAACAACCCATAATAAATCTGCAAACACACAAACATTCAGCAAAACACAATAAGGTGGGCCTCACCCCACTACATAACACATTTGTCCTCAAATGAAAATAATGACAAATATACAAAATTTAAATTAAGAAAGATAAACCAAAAGGGACAATAAAAAAAGACATCAATCTGGTTTATGCATTTCTCCATCCGTCCGGGTATAGCTCCCGAAGTTCTTCCTAAATAAGACAACTGCTCCTAAGTTCTAATTATCATACTTATCCACAACTTTTTTTACAGTTTGATCTTTGCCCTCCCCATCTACGTTGGGCTCTATCATATTTGATCCATCTCATACTTCCTAAAGACATGTACAACAATAAAAAAACCTCTAGCCCATGGAGGCACATTAAGGTTGATAGGAATTCGTCTTTTGGCCCTGGCTTCCTTGGTGTATTTTCTATATATGGCTACCTCCTATCTATTTCCATCATCCTTAAACTCCTGTGCTCCTATGTGCTTAGTGGATCATATCTCCCTGTGATTTTTGGTCTAGCCATTTCTGCAAAAACATCGATGACAAGTTAGACAATAATTTAGAAAGGCTAGGGAGGCTTTCTGACTTAGAGTAAACTCACAAGCTAATTTAACATTGTTGGATTTATTAGGGTATTCACTAAAAGATTACAAATTCATAAACGTGCAGAAGTGAGAACAAGAAATATTTCGGTGAATTAATGAATGCAATTTGTAACTCGACCTGACCGTCGAAAGATACAATTCAGCCAATACATAAGGCATTCAGTTAAAGGAAAAATGGTGATTTTAAGGCTAACCACCGAGAAGTTCGATGAGTTGCACTCAGCTTGCCAATGTGCCTATTTTCACTTCATTCTTTAAAATTCAACCCTGCAATCCCTGATAATGCAATTCAAACCTTTTCAACATCAAATTTAAAGAAGACCCATAGAATTTTCACAATCAGAACACATAATAATTCATCTCAAAGGAAATTCGAATGGTATTTTACCAACTATGCAGGAAATATCGAGTAATGATCGACAATATATGTTATCCTATCAACTTAGAGACTTAGCAAGGATTTGGCACTATCAATTATTATCTAAATGAGTAAAAAATTTTATAAAATAAATGAGGGGCTTGATTACTAACCGTTAGTGTTGAATTAGATTATAATGACGAGCTAGGCAGTAATGCAATCAAACTTCGAACACAATCCGACACTTAAAATACTGAAAAATGAAAGAAATATAGCTACTAAAAAGAGAGTGTATGTAATAGTGACAAAGTAAAAGTAAAGGTTTGAAATAGGACATTTAAGCCTGGTTCCTGGTGCCTGTGACCGTCCACATACTACTCATTCACCGATATTAACTTATCTCGCGTAATAACTCGGTGAACGGCCGAGTATCTATTTTATCACAAAATATAACAAGATTTTCAATCTCTTGCAAAGGTGGCATCAGCGATCTTTGTCGAGGTCGCCTACTGGGTTGGCGAGTTGCCAATAAGAAAATTATACTCCAGTAAGTTTTATAGCCTCAATCTTTGAGGTGTGTTGAGTCAAACAGCGGGAATGATTAGTTACGGCGAACCTGTCAGCATTTTGCAAAAAGGACCTATTCCCCATCACTTTGCATCTTTTCAAGCACTTTTCTTTTATGAACTTGTACAACCAACACATGCTTATTTTATCAAGTTATCAAAAAGAAAGCAAGTAAATGATTTTGGGTGGCCTCCCAAATAAAGACTTAGTTAACATCGTGGCACGATGCAAGTTGCTTTGTTAGGCTCTGTTTTGGTAGTTTACCGCCCATCACTATGTGGTTTTGTGATTCTTTGTGAGTGTAGAAGTAGTGACTCTTGATCCATAATATTTTCAAGCACTTGTACAACTCTGGAATGAGACCAAATCAGTTGTTTCATCCCTTTGATGTCTTGTTTCATTTCCTCTGGTGCTTGATCCTGTTTAGTGACTTTTAGGTTAGTGTTGAAAGCAATTCCTCAATGCGTTGTACCTCGTCATCTTTGATATTTTCTGCTTGTGAGGAGGAATATACTTATCTTTTCACTTTCACTAAGCTTCAACCTTTGTCATCCTTTTTTTCTATCTCATCCATCTGGGTTATTAGCATGGTTAAATGAAGTCTTGTTCCACCTCTAGGTTTATCTTAGCTACATCGTCGAGAAGTTGTACTGTTGTTGTGTATGGTTTCTTAGCTAGGCCACCTGAAAAAGGATTATCAACAGGCCTCTTGGTTCTGGTGGTAAGACATTGGTAGAAGCAATCGATTAGTATCAAGTCGGGAAGGCAATGATTAGGACATTGAGTAATTAGCCCTTTAAATATAATCCAAATTTTGTGAATCTTTTCACCTTCCATTTTTTCGAAAGTCAGGAATCTATCTTTCCCTGTCATTACCTCCAGTGCATGTTGTTCCATCCTGTTACTAACACTAGCACTCATGCTTTCTAGGGATCAAAAAAAAAACTAAACGTTAAATTAGTTGAAAATCCACTACAAAGAACTAAAAATTATTGATAAGTACATTTTCACATGACACCACTCCCCAACAGTGTTTCCATTTTGATACTTTATTGCTTTTATTGCTCATGATCAATGACACTAGCCTACAGTCTGAGTGTCTACGAATCAAAACGAGTAAGTAACACAACCAAGAGTTGGGGTCGTATCCCAAAGGAGTGGTACTGAAAGTATTAGCTACTTAGAATTTCGTTCTAAATAGTAATAGTTTAATACATTTTTTAGTATTAAAATAACTTAAATTTAGTTTCTGACACCAAAGCGTCAAATATCAAGATTCGTTTGTCATAGGTGGTAGATGCAACAAAATAAAAGAGAAACAAGTATACGAGAGGAATTTTTATGGTGTGATCTCTATATGTGAAGATAAAAGTGGTAAGCACATGCTTTCGGTAACTAAGTTTGCAATATAATAGTGACTAGGCTAAGTTTTAGGTGAAAGCTAGCTCCCTCTCTGGCAACTTACCCCATTATCAAATGGGTTCCTATCAGACAATAACTCGTCTAAACTATTTAGCCTACGCCTTATACACACTCGCTCTTTCGATATGAGAGCTAGATTAGAAATAGGGCTTACCCTCTCGAGCTGAACCTCATGTCGACCCACTTCTTAAGAGATAAGTCTAGTGGTCTTAGTTTCACGAGCTCTCTCTTGAGGAAGCTGAAAACACATGGTTGGTTTTGTATTTACAACTACAAATCCATCAGATTAAACCACAACCACTAGGTCAAAGCACCATTAAAATGCAATCTAAGCTGCAAGCAACCAAGACCCGACAAATAAATCAACCCATAATTGCTAAATCACACCCCAAAAATGGGGTTTTTAGCCATACATCAAGCAATAATCAAGTACACTTAAAATGATAAAGAAATCAAGTTGGTATAAGATATTAAACCTTAAAGTAGAAAAGGAAGGTAAATGGAGAAGACCCACTTCCAATTTGGAAGAAGAACTTCTTTCTTCAAGATTTCAAAAAACATTCTCCAAACTTGAAAGAAAACTTAAGAACAAAGTTTCAAAAATAATATTATCAAGTTTCAAAAGTTTCAATCTCTAAAAATCTATATCTGAATAACAAAAGAATTATGTATTTATAGACTTCAGAATTGTGTTGGCGAACCTTTTCGGCCCAATTAGTAGTGATTTGAAGAGTTATTTGGCAAATCGCCCTTTTTCAGTTCGTCGCCTCTTACATGATGATTTCCTTGTGTATGTGTTCTAGATTTATGGGCAGTAATGTTCTGCTATGTGCAACTAATCGACGATTCACCGCTACTCCTTTTTTCTTGCCCTTTTTATCCACATCCTTCAGAGTTGACTTGTTATAGCAGAAGACAACAGCAAAACTTTTTTTATAACGGTGGATTGCCAAGCTCAGCTTGTCGGCAATGCCTCACCTTCTGCACATCATCTCTTTACTTTGTTTTTGCGCTAAGTGTCCATGCTCCTACCAAATCCTCAAGTACCTGAAACTTTGGAGTCTTTATCAGATATCGAGATAAAATACACATCGAGGACAAAATTTTTGCATTAAAAAAGGACCTAGATGAGTCCAATTCGAGGACTCATCATTGAACATTATCATAGTGCATGGCCCTTTTTCAAAAGTATGTTCACCACTATGTATCATGTTCAACCTAGATCTTCAGTTATGCCATTCAATATCAATTTATTTGCCTTCTTACCAATAGTGACATATTTCTTCTTATGATCAAACTTGGTTGGGTTGTATTGTACTTTTTCATCCAGCCATTCCCTAAAAAAAGGTCACATCCACTAAGAGGAATAAACGCAGCCTCCTCTTGGAAAGACCTACCTTGAATTTTCCACTTAAAACCTTGGTAATGAGATGTCATATGAAATATTCCATCCAAACATGTGACTCTTACTAGTGCACAATAAATATTTATAAAACCTGCTTTGATGATTGTGTGTGGATCAATGAAGTTGTGATTGCTTCCTGAATTAATCAACAAAGTGATGCTCATATTCTTTAAAGTACCACTCACCAATATAGTATTGACCCCTTGATTGTTAACTGTTAATCCATTAAAACAAACTGCTTCTTGAACAACCGGTTAGGTTAATATAGGAGGGGCTCTCCACCTTTGTTGATACTCTTTCAACAGTGTCTACCTCTCTTGTTAAGGAAATCAGTTGCTTTGAATTCCCTATGTTATACTGATCTCCACATTGAAAACACAACCTATTTCTCTTCCAGTACTCTAAACTTAGGGTTGTGTTTTTAAAAAAATCATTACATCTACGGTCAGTTCCCTATTAAAATAGAAAAGAATGTATGGCTCATGATTTGTAAAAGGCTTAGTGGTAACCTTGTTCTCTCCATTGAACACTTCATTTTCCCTTCCCTCTTTCATGCTAGCTTGTCTCAATGGCCAACTAAGGAGTATTGGTGTAAAAATGCTTTCAAGATAACCTGTTTTTCCAACTTTATGATCCCCACGAACTAATACCATAGTGTGCACTTTGAAATGTATCATTCCTCACAAACATTTAAGCTTTGAGGTCCTCAAATTTTCTTAAATGCTTGTGAGGACCTCAAATTTTCCAAGAAATTCCTCCATTGTTCATGTTTAAATAAGCTTGTTAAACTATTCAACAATATCATCCAACAACTCAAATTCAAACATGCTAATCAACTATTCTTTGAAATTTACCTAATTTACTAGTCCTCTACTAAGTACTAGAGAGTGATACCAAGTCTCTCATAACCCATTCAAATACCAGGAAACTAGTTCTACTTTTTGATGCTCCTACATTCCATACAAGTTGAAATACCTTTCACACTTGCACAGCCAGACATGACCTTCATAACTAGGTAAACTTCCACTTGGGAGGGTGAATGGGCACCATCTATAGCATGTTTCGACTTTGTTTCTTAGCCTAATTAGGAAGTATATCGTCTACTTATTGGTATTTTCTATGGACTCAATTAGGTACTCTCTCGATATGTTAGTCGATCAAGTAACCTTTCCTCTATCATCCTCGATCTCATTCCGTCAGCCATTTTTTACCCAGAGGCGGCACCAATGAAGCTTTCAGTCCTAATTTAGGACCTGACTGTAATTCACAAATAAAAAGATAAACACTTATTTTTGGGACAATTTTCTAATTACGTTCAAATAGGGAAATTGGATATAGACTACAAGGATTGAAACTTAAACTAATATATGATAACGAAGATAAGTTGGCATCCATTGTGGATTCGAAATCAGATTAATATTGAGTGATCCCTTCATTCTACCTCATTATAAAACTACTGTTATTGACCTTATTAATGACTCATTATTTGAGTCATCAAGGATGACTCATATATTATTCAACAATTTAACTTTGATTCCCGTTGTCGACATTCCTTATTTTGTCTAATTAGTCTACTGATAGGATCATTCAATGTATTGAAATTTATTTTTATATATTCTTATTTGTTATGGTAGAATATTATCTTTTGGTTGTTGATTCTTCTTGAACATTCCTAGCCATTGATGTGATCTTATGACCGACGAGTTTCTTGGCAACAAATTATACCACTTTTTTGCACTATCATGCCTGACAATGTTTAGCATATCTACATTAAGGGCATACGTAAAAATGGTATATATAATTGGTTATTGAGGCATTTTGTAAAAGCCTTGACGAAGATTTGGAATTCAAACAGTCCAAGGGAACACCAAGACCTTCAACGATAGTCGCCAAGTGGCCTTAGATGCTTTTATGTGTTTTTAAGTGTTTTATGAAGCAATTAGTGATGTCCTTAAATGAGTAACCATGAATGTTTTATCGTGTAGGGAGGTCTAAAGGATAGTCCTTGATACATAGCATGGTGTTTTCTTTGATGGTGCCTGCATGTTTGGACATGTTACTGTAATTTTTTTGGGTGAACCTGATGTGGAAAGTTCCTTGCTTGTAAACTGTTCATTTTTAACATTGGAAACTTTCGGGTACTAATTTCCAAGGTCCCCACAAAAGTTCCCACAAGAAGGACCCAAAGGCTGTCGAGACACTACCTTGGCAGTGTCAATCGACGAGCTCAACTGACGCCCCGTTTGTGGACTGACACCCCATCGATGGGGAGGCGTCGATGGTCACTTATCCTGGAGAAGTATTAGACACATGAAAGCCTCATACCCAACCTACGGAAGGCACAGGATGGCCGTGATGGACCAACGCCCCGTCGATGCAGGCCTGTAGTCACTGCCATGCACGCTAACTAATTATGGGGTGAATGGGAAATTTACCCCACGTGCTAAAATGACCCTAATTTACCTATTTTTAAGTATATATAGATTATCTAAAACGTGAATATCCTTACCCATCCTCAAATCAAAATCAAACCTTCCTCTCCCAATATATCTTCTCTAGAAACCTCCATTAAGGGAGAAGTTCAAGGTCAGTGTGTAGATGGTATTTCAATGGATTCTTCACCAATTTTTAGAGTATTTCATCAATATAAAGTTATGGTGATCCTTGATCTCTAAGTAACCTTTCACTTTGAGAGTTAATCTCAAAGTTTTCAAAGAGAAAATATGATCAATCTCTCCTTCTTCAATCTAACCATGGGTTCTTCCTAAAAATGTTTTCAAAGGCTTAATTATAATGAATTTATGGTAATGTATTGGCTTTAACTTGATTTTCAATCCAATTGCATGATGAACCCATGTCCTTTCCCAAACTCGATTTAGCCCTTGCATGGGCATCGCGATCGGGGCTTGTTATTGATTAAATTGTGATTCTATTACGTTGAATTGCTTATGTCTACTTTTATTTACGTGTATTGATTATGAATTGATGCAAAGGATCCATGTGTATCAATGTATGAAGATTTGAATATGACTAGTTTCGATTTCTAGGTGTTCACTATAAATGTTGAATTCGATTTGGTGAATGATTAATAGCCTACTACTGTATTAGGTTGAGATTATGAATAAATTGTAGGTATAAACCTTTGTTATCACATCACAGTAATCTTTATAAGGATTATCTACATGTTTGAAGCCTAAAGGTTATAATGTTTATGAAATAATGTGATCCCATTTATGGTAATGAAGCATGATTTTAGTCCTTGATTATTATGTCGCAGATACTGACCTAGGTTGGTATTATTGGTATATTATGAATGTTAATCATGGGATGGTAATCAAGTAAAATATTAGTAAGGATCTATGCCCTCTCTAACTTTCTAGTATATATATATGTGATGCATTGTATTATAGTATAAGATGATCCTTGTAGCGACTTGTAAGGTTTCCCTTTCATGACCTTAAACTATATTTAGAGACTCTCCTATATGTCTGATGATCAAAGGGTGTATTTATCAATGATGATCAAAGTCTAATGAAGTGGTAAGAATGGTTTTTCCTCTCTACTTTTTTTATAGTATTGATAGTTGATGAAACCTCGTATGCCATTGTGTGGTATGATCCACTAATGGTGGCGGTGTTTACCTTATTGTGATTATATATATGTTGATTGTGGACTTAAAGGCAAATTGATAAATATATGAGTATGTGGTTATGATATCACACTAATGTGAAGCCTGTGTCACTTTCCCCTATTGTAGTTGTGGACCTTAGATTTTATGATCTTGTATAAGAATGTAATAATAGATATGTTAATATTATGGTGTAGGTGTGTCATTAATGAAGTGGTTTGTAGAATATGACGCCCTACCATGTACCCCCCTAGTAAATTGATTGAATTCGATGATTGTTAGGAGTCTTAAACGGGTAATATGAAGTTAGCTTTCCTCCTCTGCTAAATTGTGTTGTGTGTTTTATGCTTGAAAGTGTAATGTGGTCTTAAGAGGGTGGCTGACTCAATGTGTTGTTGATAGCCATTATGTGATCATGTTGACAATGTACACACACACTCACACATTATGCATGATTATCATGTAGTAAAGGTTCATTATGTCTAATGAAAGGTTGATCTCATATTCATTAAATGTCTACAACTATGCATGTAAGGTAAATGTAGTGATGTAAGGTTTATGTATTCCTTAACTGGATGACTTGATAGGTGTACACTGTATGGGGCAAGGGTTATGGGACTTGTCTATGCATTCCACATGTAGTGCCTTGAAGGATAGTTCCTGAGTTTGGGTTTCCAATAGACAAGGAAATGAAATGTATGGGACATCTATGAATATGTTTTATATGCTAGATCATAGAGTATATTATATGATAAAGTGGATGTGCATAGTGGTTTACAGTGTTGATATGAAAGGATTCGTTCAATATAGTTACACCTATAGAACTTCTTCATTGATAATTGAACATGTGGGACCTTTATGTGTTAGTGAAGAGGGATGATCACAACCATACAACACACACACAATGTATTAAGATCTAGTCATAGAGGGGCCTTAAAAGTGTGCCAAGAGTACTCTAAATCTATATACTTGTGTTTGAAATATGCTAAGCATATGAGGACAAATATAAACTAAGCCTATGTTTTCTCATAATTTTAATAAAGGATTTTAAATTTAAAAAAGCAATAGCTTAGAACCAAGTGTACTTTAGACACAATGAGAGGTGTTGGCTTCCCTTGGAGGCAATTTCCAGTTTGTAACCTTATAGAGTGTTGACTTCCCTTAGAGGAATGATTTCGCATATGGTTCCACAAATGGTTGATGTGGCTTCTCTTTGAGGAAGGTTTCACATCCATGTTTTCTCATAGATGAGGATCCAATTCCCAATGAGCATCGTAGGTTATGTTATAATCTCTTAGTTCCATAAACTATTCTTGACCACATAAGACCTAGCCGTGAATTTCACTTAGTATCTATATAATATATGTTAAGTTATACTTTGGCTAAATGAGGAAACCCCTTCCATTGGTGCAAAGGCTCGTACAAACACCAAATTCCATGTTTAGCACCCATGGTCTGTATTATCGGCTAGAAGGCACAACTAGCTTCCCTAAAGTAAAGGGACAAATGGAAGTAAATGACAAGGACCCTAACTAGGATATAAGCCCCAACAAGAAGATACTTAGGATATAGGTGGAATTACTGAACCCCCAACATTCCCAAATAGCTCTCTAAAGAAGCATTTGTTAGTTTGGTAAGTACTAATTATGTGCATCGAGTTTTGGTTCCTATGCATGACTTTGTAATTGTCTACTTGTTCGTGACTGCATAGTGCAGGGTATGAGTTTTAATTGACCTATGTGATGTGGTCTTGTTCTTATATGCAATATGTTGATGAAGGGTTTTCTTGACATGAATGAAGTTGTCTCTCACATATGGTAGTGTTGAAAATAGAGGGTTAAGGATCGTGGTCTCATGATAGGTACTACACAGATGTGTAAGTATAGGGATTCACATGTACATTGGCACTAGTAATTTAGATTGGGGTCATGAAGTAAGGTCTTATAATGATTTCTGTGAAGGGACAGTGAATAAGATGTCCAAATTGTATGTAACTTACTGTAAAGCCAACCACATCAGTCTTGACTATGTTTCATGAGTACTTATGCTTCTATGGATTGGTATGTGTTGGTCTTATGTGGTTGTGTGTAGCTTTCTTTGTGTTCCTAAGGTGATGCAATGTGCACACTATCACAAAGGGTTATTTGGGTGGGGTGAGTGTGGTTTAATGAGCACAGCTGTAAAAGATGTGCTCGTTCTCTGTAAAAGGACAAATAGTTCATGTATGGTGAAAATAGCTCACTTCTAAAGTGACCTCAAATGTACCTTAAATTTTTAAATGTAATGGTTATATAAATGTTTTGGCCTTTGTATGGAATATAGAAGTTATTTCAATTGATATAAATGCTATTGTACCAGGTTACATATTAAAGAATTCTCACAAAAAGAATCATGGTATGGATTTCAAGTATAACATGTTCCTTGGTTAATGCATTTTTTTGGGCCTGGTTGTCATACTGTGCTTCCTGTACTCATACACAATTCTTCCCTAATTTTTTTACCCAATACACAATGTAGGTTATGGATGCCGAAGGGTGTCCCCCTCTATAAATGAGTAGCTAATATGTGGTTCCCCAAGCTCAAGGCAAGGAACAAAAAATCCTTAAGTCCAAGATGTCCTATATGTTTAGTTTATTGTTAAAGTTTCTTAAATCCTTGTAATAGTTTTGTCTTGTGTTTAATAAGGTTTGTGTCCCTATTATACTGCTTATGATGTTGTGTCTAGGATGGCAAGAGACTTTAAGTCTAAGTCTGTAATTGTGATATTTAGAGATATGTGAAGTTGCTAGCAATTATTGGCTTATGACAAGTTTTAAATTTTTCTGCAAATTTAGTAGGACAATGCGACAATGATAACTATGGGCTTGTATAAGACCTGCGAGAGGTCAAGTATGCCATGTTACTTCTAGGGGTTGCTCCCCGGATGTGACACTATGAGTCCAACCTACAGACTGTAGGAAGTCTTGGGGGACTTAGGAAGGAATTCATAGACCCGTTTTTAGAAAATATGTTTCTGATTATTGGACCTACGACTAGACAGTATTAACCATAAAAAAATTTGATGAGTCATAAGAATGACTTGTAAGATTGATTTAATGATTTGATTTACTACCTCATGTAACACCCCGTATGCTAGAACTACCAAATGCATGTATTAGGAGTTACAGGTGGCACCGACGAGCACTACCCATGGATCGTAGGGGGACCCACGATCCGTTCTGCTAGTCTGTTGCTCTCAACCTGCAACCCGTACCCAAAACACCCAAAAAAATATTTCTAAGTACTGACCCACACCAAAATCTACGAACCGTAGGTCAGACCACGATCTGTGGTCCTACGATCTGTAGGTCAAACCACGATCTATGGTCTTACTCCGTAGGTAGGACCCCATAAGTTAGCTCTCTAAATATGATCGACGGTTGACAACTAAAGAACGCCAGTCGAATCAATATCATCTATAAGTGTCGCTGTTAGCAGTTCCCACGGCCTCTTAATAGTCATGGGGCATTTGGTCTTCATTATGCATTGGACCCCTAAACTACGTCGCTTAAAATCCTAAAATCTATAGTTTTTTTGGTCATTTTGAGCCCAGTAAAACTAAGTAGAATCACCATAATCAAATTATTCCACCAAAAATATAGGCAAAAATAGCATTTTCATTAAGTTTTTCATCATCATCCGACACTCAAATTCATCAATCATCATCCACTTCGCGATCAGCCCCAATTGAATATTTCTCGTATGGAATTCTTCACAAATCATCATGGGATTTTTTAGGTTGGTTACTTTTCACCCATTAGGGACGCTAGATTTCAGTCAAAATCTTGATTTCCTTTCCTTAATATTAAACTAACCTAGGGTGTTCTTGGAATGTTATAAATTATTGGGTTTAGATGTTACAACCACGACCCAAATATAGTATCATGTTACTGCTGTCCAGTTCCTTGTATATATCCGTAACTCAGATATATATAAGCTTGTTAATTTCATGAATATACATCTATGTAAGATATTCCCAAATGTACACTGTTGTTAGTTTACCGAATTGCATATTATCAATACCTAATTCCTTAATTCCTTCGAGTTTTGGAGTGTTCGTATTGAGTGTATAAAGTACTTCGGAGAGCCATTTACTGTCAATATATTCTTGTTAATTATAATAAGGAGTACCTTAACACCAAGTGGACTAGGGTGAGTCGCCTCAATTCCCAAAAATACCTTCCCCATAGGTTGTAGGTCCCCTCTGTGGGCATTATTTTAGTGATCACGCAAGTCATGCCTCTATGCCTTTGGTTGGGAATATTGAGTCCTCAATGGGGTGTATACATCATAATCCACATTTAGTGCATGTGGTTCTATGTCAGTTATTATTAGCTCCCTTACAGCTGATTATACTACATTGACCATAATATCAGCTTTAGTTCAAATTTTAGTTTCAGCATGCTATAAACTTGGTCATTGCATTTAGTTATTTCATGCTTAAGTATCATGCTTACCTCATATGATTACTTAGATATATGCTTTAGTTTAGTTATGTTATTGTAAGTTTTATTCTATACTATGCTCAGTACCTTTTCATGATTCCTAAATCACCTACCCTCAAATAATGGCGCATACTCTGTGCTAAACCTTCTCGTGATGTAGTTTCAGGTTCTCAACTTCCAGATCACGCATAGACCAATTCCTGATCTATAGTTCAGCAACATCAATGGTGATTCTCTATTCATCGAGGGCGAGTGACATAATTATCTTTCTTTACTTTCAATTTTAGTTTTAATTTTTTCTAGATTAAGCTGGGGCATGTCCCAACATTTCTAGTAAGTTTAAAGTCTTATTTCAGACATAATTAGATTCAGTTTTGTGTTAGAGTTTTACTTTTCAATTGTGCTTAAAATCTCACTTCTATATATTATCATTTTAGATTATCTTAGTTATTAGTTTTCGCACATTATTTATTGATTCAGTTTGCTTTTGTATGCTTATGATATGTTAGTAGGGTTAGCTTTGGGTCACTCGTGATCCTAGGTCTCGTATCTACGTCTAGAGGATAGCCTCAAGGCATGCTAAACTTGGTATCATAAAACTAGGTTTAAGAGTCTTAGGATGTCTAAAAAGATGCACTATATAAAGTATTTTTCATGGGTATGAAGTGCACCACATCAGATGATAGGGAGGCTACAATGTGTTTTAGGAAAACTTCACTCTCTTTGGTACTCTTATAGTGCATGAGTTCTCATCCAGTTTCCTCATTCAAATCCATCGTAATGCGCTTAAGATCATGTCTGCTTGAAAAGTTTACACATGGAATGTTAATGCATGCAAGGTTAACGCAGTTTCTCAAGTCCCGAACCACGAGGTTTTATACGGAAAGTTTTAGAATGTGATTCATCTTTTGGCTCAAAGTATGACCAACCAGAACAATCAGCAGGTTCGAGTTCCTACTAATAGAAATGGTGGATTAGTGGCAACTAGAGTTCAAAATTTTGTTAGGGTGAATTTGCCTTTTTAGGGTCAAAAGTTTGTAAGTACCCATAAAATTTAATTGATGAGGTTAAGAAATCTTTGGAGTGATGCAAGTGATCAGTAATAATAGGGTGTAACTATCATCCTACCTGCTTAAGGATGTGTCCCACATATGGTTCACTTAGTGAAAAGTCAAACATGCGATACTTTGTCTTAAATAACTCCTTATATAGCATTCAACTTCAACGTTAGTCCAGAAATTCTCTCAGAAATATTCTCAATCTCTACTCTAGTCAGACACCCAGTTATATCTAGACGGGTATACAGAAATTGCCCTGTCAAAGTCTCTCAAAAAGTAACCTCAGCATACCTTATAGAGTTAGAAATGGTAGTCTTTGATATAATTCTAGGCATGTATTGGTTACATTCATGTTATGACTCAGTCGATTGTAGAACTAGGATTGTTTGCTTTTCAAGTATCTACAAAAACCAATCTTAGAATGAAAACATAGTAGCTTAGCCCTTATGGGTCGATTCATTTCTTACCTTAAGGCCAAAAAGATGATTTCTAAGGGTTTTCTCTATTATCTAGTTCGGGTTAAGAATTCAAGCTTCAAAACCCCATTTCTTAAGTCAGTTCCTGTGGTTAATGAGTTCCAAAAGTGTTTCTAGAAGATCTAAAAAAGTATTCCCAAAAGGGAAATTGACTTTAAAATTGATCTCCTTCAAATTACACATCCTATTTATTTTCCTCCTTACAGAACGGATCCAGTTGAGCTTAAGGAATTGAAAGACCTTTAAGATAAGGGCTTCATCAGACCTGGTATTTCCTATACTGTGCATCAATGTTATTCGTGAAGAAGAAATTTGGCTCTCTTAGAATGTGCATTGACTATAGGCAGTTAAACAAAGTCACAATCAAGAATAAGTATTTGATTCCCAGGATTGATGACTTTTTTGACCAACTTCAGTGTGCTACTCATTTTTTCAAAGATAGACCCCAGATCCGATTGTCATTAGCTATAAGTCAAAGATATTGACATCCCAAAAACAGCTTTCAGATTTCGGTATGGTCATTTTGAATTCTTACTTATATCATTTGTACTAATCAATGCTCGTATAGATTTCATGGATTAACAGAGTGTTCAAGAAGTATTTGGACTTTTTTGTTATCGCCTTTATTTATGATCTCCTCATTTACTCTAGGAACGAGGAAAAACATGTGAATCATTTAAGGAATGTCCTGCAAGCTCTCAAAGATCGTCAGCTATTTTCTAAGTTTAGAAAATGTGAGCTTTGGTTGCAATCTATTTCTTTTCTCGAGCATATTATGTCTAATGAAGGAATCCAAGTGGATTCTTAGAAAATTGATGGATTGAAACAATGGCCCAAACCTACCTACCCTACATATATCAAAACTTTCTTGGGTTTGGAGGGTTATTACAGAAGGTTTGTGGAAGGATTTTCATCCATAGACTCTCCATTGACTAAGTTTACTAAGAAAAAGGTCAAATTTAAGTGCTCAGATGATCGTGAGAAAAGAATTTTAAAACTGAAAACCAAGTTGACTACAACTTCGATTTTGAGTTTACTGTGATCTATTGTGATGCATCCAGAGTCGGTCTAGGTTGTTCATAAGGTTATAACTTATGATTCTAGAAAACTTAAGGTGCATTAGAAGAACTATCCAACTCACGACCTCGAACTTGCAGTAGTGGTGTTTGCACTTAAGATTTGGAGACATTACTTGTATGGTGTTCACGGACCATAAGAGCGTTCAGTACGTGTTCACCCAGAAAGAGTTGAATCTTTGCCAGAGGAGATGTCTTGAGTTCCTCAAGAACTATGACATGAGTGTGCATTACCATACCGGTAAGGCTAATGTAGAAGCAGATGTTCTTAGTAGACTATCTATGGGTAGTGTAGAACATGCTGAGGAAGAAAGAATGGAGCTAGCAAAGGATGATCACTGACTTGATCATTTAGGAGTTTGTCTTATGAGCATATCTCATGGTGGGGTAACCATTTAAAATGGGTCAGAATCTTCATTGGTAGTGGAGTATAAGGAAAAGAAAGACAGTGATCTATTATTACTTCAACTAAAGGGTGAAATCCATTAGTAGAGGGTTAAGGTTTTCTCCAAAGGGAGAGATAATATGCTTCGCTACCAAGGTCGATTATGTATTCCTAAGGTGGGTGAATTAAGAAATAGATTCTTGAATAAGCCCATAACTCCAGATATTTTAATCATCTAGAGTCCATTAAAAGGTACCAAGATCTACGAGAAGTCTTTTGGTGGAACGGTATGAAGAAGGATATAGCAGATTTTGTGATTAAGTGCCTTAATTGTTAGCAAGTGAAGGTAGACCATCACAAACTAGGAGATATGTCTCTAGAGATAAACATTCCTACTTGAAAGTAAGAAGTTATCAATATATGGACTTCATTACAAGTTTACCTCGTACTCGGAGACAATATGACTCTATTTGGGTGATAATTGATAGAGTTACTAAGTCTGCACACTTTTTTGCTCTTAAGACTATAGATTCAGTGGAGGACTACGCTAGTCAGGTTGCATGGATTTCCTTTGTCTATCACCTCAATAGAGGTACATGGTTTACCTCTCATTTCTGGAAGTCATTTTAGAAAGGCCTTGGTACTCAGGTTAATCTTAGCACAATATTTTATCCAAACACAGATGGTTGGGTAGAGCGTACCATTCAAACTTAAAGGATATTTTGATCGATATCAATAGTATTTGAATAATCACCTTTTTTTTATAGAGTTTGCCTACAATAATAGTTACCATTCCAACATCAAAATAGCCCCTTATAAGGCATTGTATAGGCATAAATGTAGATCTCCAGTTGGTTTGTTTGAAGTAGATAAAGCAGCCTTGATATGGCCAGATTAAGTTAATGACTCTATGGATAAGGCAACTCATTAGAGATAGACTTCAGACAGCCCAGAGTGCACTAGAAGTCTATGTAGATGTACGGAGGAAGGAAATTACGTTTCCCAGTTTATGATTGGGTTTCTGTATTTTTCACCTCATTAGGGGTAACAAGATTTGGTACAAAATGGAAGCTCATCCCTATAATATATAGTCCCTTACAAGATCTTGAAAAGGGTTGTAAGTGCTTATGATTTAGAGTTGCCAACGGAAATATTTAGTGATCCAATACATCTCTGTACCATTTAAAAGTGTGTTGTGAAGGATACTCTCACTTTAACGGAGGTACCCATTGAATAATTGACTATCAGGTTCGAAGGTTGAGAAACAAAGAATTCGCTTCAGTTAAGGTTTTGTAGAGGAGTTAGTCTGTAAAGTGAGCTATTAGGAAAGCAGAAGCATCCATGAAGGCCAATTATTCTCATCTTTTTCTTTACAATTACATTCCAGATTAAGGTAATAGTTCGTCTTTAGTATTTCAGTCATTCATGCATAGATTCAGCCTTACTATCATGTTCCTTCAATTTGTACTTACATTTTCAGCATATTTGCATGTTCTTGGAACTTACTTTAGTCAGAGATTAGTTTTCAGTGTTTAGTGGTAGGATTTTTCATCTTTTTTCCTCCCTATTCAGCTGCCTTGGTCTTCATTCGAGACGAGTGTCCCCAAGGTTGAGATAATGTAACACACACCCCAATATCATAAACTCCAAAATGCTAAGTTTCAAGGATTTTGAACTCTGCACCACTTCACGGTCCATTTTGCTGGTCTGTGGTTCTAAACCTGTAACCCGTCCCTCGAACCCCAAGAAAGTTTTCTGAGTCCTGACCCACGCCAGGACCTACGTACGTAGGTCAGTCCATGGTCCATGGTCCATGGTCCAGAGATGTAGGTCAAACCCCAAAGTTTAGCTCTCTAAATACGATCAGCGGTTGACCAGTGCACACCTTTAGTCGATTAGTGGTCCGTCGACTGTCCTCAACAGCTTTTAAGTTCGGGGTCGTTTGGTCTTTTCCTTATACATTGGACTGCTAAACTACGTCATTTAAATCCTAAATTATGTAGTTTTTGTCACTTTTAGCCTAGTAACTAAATAAGAATCTAGCCTAAAAAATTATTCACCAAAAAGCTAGAAAAATTAAAATGCAGAAGGAAAAGAATTTTATATCAAAGCCTTAGCCCAAGAACGATGAAGTTTTTCCATCATTAATTTCAAGAAGTCCCGAAACCAAAAGATTTTTCCATGGAATCTTCACCAGGCATGGTGATATTTCAACCTGGGTTGTTATTTCACACCCATATATCACTAGATTTGCCAGTCAGAATCTGGATTACCTTATTATTATATAAACCTAGAGTTTCTTGAATGAGAAAAGGGTTTTAGCTGTTACAATGATCCAAATCAGATTATCATGTTATTTTTCAGTTCTTGGTATAATGCTCATAACCTTAGTTGTATATACTAGTTTAGTTCATAAATTGTACATGTTAAGTCAAATCATTCAAATGTAAACATTTTTTAGTCTAGGAATGTCATATTATAAATTGTAATTGTTACATTCTCGGAGTTTGCATGCCAGTAATCGAGCTATCAAGAACTTGAGCATTTCATTCCTAATATTGCTTGCTCACATTTTAATTGGGAGTATCTTAATATGAGTATACAAGGGTCAGTCACCCTCAAGTCTCAGAATTACGTGCCCCGTAGGTTGTAAGTCCCCTTTGTAGGCATTATTTTAGTAATCACATCAATCATGCCTCTATACCTTTGGTCGGTAATTGGGTCCTCTTGGATGGGGGCATTCATGAATTCAATATTGTAGCTCATGGGGTTTTGTGTCGATTATTTGGTTCCTCACAAGGTCAAGTTCTATTAACATTGACCATATTATCAACTTTAGTTTAGATTTTTGTATCAGCATGTTATAAAACATTTGTATTGGCATTCGTTATTTCATGCTAAGTATCCGCGTAGTTAAGTATCATGCTTACCTCATATCATTTCTCAGATATTATTCTTTGGTTCAGTTATGTTATTCTTCAAATTTATTATATCTTGCATGCTCAATACCTTTCAAGTACTGACGCATACACTGTGCTACATCTTCTTGTAAAGTAGATTCAGCTTCTTAGAATCCCGATTAAGCATAGATTGTTTCTCGATATTCTGTTTCAACAACACTAGTGGTGAGTCCTCATTCTTTGAGGACAATTGGCATGGCTGTCTTTCTTTGCTTCCAGTTTTAGTTTTACCATTTGCTATATTTAGTTGGGGCATACACCAGCACTTTTAGTCAGTTTAGAGGCTTATTACAGACATAGTTAGATTCATCTTTAGTGTAAGAGTTTGACTTTTCACTTGTGTTTAAGCTCTCACTTCTATATATTCAGATTTAGTATATGTATATTCCCCATAATTTCAAATTAACTTAGTTATTAGCCTATGCAAAATGTTTATTGATTCGTTTGCTTTTGTATGCTTATGATATGCTAGAAGAGTTAGCTTGGGGTAGATCCCATGTTTGCGTCTTAAAGGTAGCCTCAGGGTGTGACACCTCAGGTCTATGGATGGTTTTGATGAGTCATAGTTGGTTTTACAAACCATAGAAAGTTTCTAGACTTAGTGAAATTTTGGAGTGAAAGTTGAATTCTATGGATAGGGTCTATGGATCATAAGGACTTTGACAGACCGTAGTGGTAAATGATTGAGTATTTGAATTATTGAGTTTGGTTCTACAGGTGATGAGGATGGGTCGTAGAAATTCTTAGTGACCCTAGATCTGTACAATAATTTATTTTAAAGGGTATTTCTATATTTTTCTAAGCACTTAATATTTCTACTACATCATTTTGACCCTAATTATATGCCCAATTATACACTAGGTACCAAATCCCATCCCCTACCGTACACCGGCTCGGCAGCCTCGGAGAGGGTAATAGACTCTAAACATTCGCAAATCACATCATCAAGTCTGACAATCAGAATAACTTAAAACTTTTTACCACAAATACTAAATAGTGAGGTTTACGAGAACCTCCAACATACTACAGATGGAGTTTTACCATTGACTCCTCACATAGAAATCTATACCTAGGCTTCTCTTTTGGACAACATAATCAAAAATAAGAATTGTTCTAATACTTAATACTTTTTCTCATATTGAACCATCTAAATGAGTAAAATCTTCGACATAGCCAATCCCAAGCAACATGCAATATAGCCTTACATCATTATCCAAATTATAAAGGAATGAAATTGTCTATATGACCTCAACTTTAAACTAGAATGTGGAACAAGGTAACCCCTGAAATAGGAACGCTAACCAGTGCGTCAAAATAGCCCTTCTAAAGACTCATGAACAGAACCTACATAGTTGTAGAAACATATAAATATGGGTTAGTACACCATTTGTACTAAGTATGGAAACATATGCACATAATCATTGAAATCATGCTAAATGGGAAATTTGTTCAAAATCCTGCCAAGTTACTTTGAAAGCCTTAGGGACAATCAAGAATACATATAGGACAATAACCATATATTCCTTAAGACACGACCATATACAACACAAGACCAACAACATTAAGTAAAGTCAAGACAACATGTGTATTAGCATAATAAAACTTATAACCAAAACAACTCCAACATCATCTTATAACAACAAAGCATGTGCAAGAGTTCATAACATTACAACATATGTAATACCCTTACTCATAACACCTTACCAAGCTTACATGTGCAATGACCAAGTAAAGCCCCATAACTCCACTCAACCAAGCAAACCAACCAAAGGATCACAAGTAATGTCTACCTTCATATATCATAGCATCATGGGTAGTCATCATCATATTTAGCAATATATACCAACAACATGTTCATAAGGAAACAAACGTCATATAGGATAATCAATTTGTAAAGTCAACATATGCATATCATTTACTTTATGAGAACATAAGAAAAACCTTCTAGGACTTCCCTCAAGGCCGGCTAGAGAAATGTATAGGTGAAGTCCCATACCCCTACCTAGACTAAGTCAAACCCTTGAATCACCCTAGTTAGAGTTCACTTTATTCCTTCATTTTACTTTCAGGAATAGTTGCCTTAATCGAAACAGACCACATGATCTAATGTGAAATGCGGTGTCATGAAACCCTACATCAAAAGTAGGTGGACTACTTGCCAAGGTAGTACCAAAACATGAACATAGCAATCTAGGTGGATCCACTAGCTAGTATTCCTATGGGAGCAACATAGTTCAAGAACTAAGAGACATAGTAGAGTCCCTCTTTATGTCATTCGCATTGTAATCTCAATCTTATGAGAATGTAGTGAACCTACCTTCCCTACTTGAAAGGAACACTCCTCACTACTATTTCACTCAGTTATAAGCTAGAATCCCTTTTTAAAATGTCCTCAGCCTTTATTAGTCATCATAACTTAGTATAGGTCGCAGGAGATTAACCCCCTTCTATATCATAATCATTAGCTCAATAGGAATTTCATGAGAACTTCATATCAATAAAACCCTCATGTTGATATTAGCACATTATAATCATCATATCATAGTTAGGCATATAAGTGATTCAGAATCAACCTTAGATCATCATACCTTAATTATAATCTCACAATCCATATAATCAAAAAATTTCAATTACATTCATCATACCATCACCTATATAATCTAATCACAATCAACACCTCAATTGAATACCATCATCAAGTATAAGCCATTAGAATTGAAGTAAGGATTCAAGATCATAGGTCTTACCGATCACCTTCACAAGCCTTCTTCCATGGTCTTACCATCAACCAATAGTATTCATCCATTAAATGGGTTAATAACATCACATAATAGTAATTAACACAAGAACTAAGTGAATTTTATCATCACTAACCAATTCAACATCAATTCAAAACTTAGGGTCAGGAAAATAGGGTCAATTCATGACCTCTTACACAGTACTAGGTCCAACATCAAGAACTACCCTAATTCACCATTAATCAATCATCATTAATCCTAATATCAAAATAACCAAGACAATACATTTGAACCATCAATTTCGGAATTAGGAAATGAAACCCACTATTTTTCTCAAATTTTTGGAAATAATTCTGAACTACCCTTTGGGTAATGAAATCCCAACGGTTGAAGATTCCCATACAATTGTTAACCTTACACTTTATGCATATAAGTGACGTTATTGTCATCCTAAGACCTTTGACCTTGGTCTTCTCTGGGAGTCCTTTTTGGGAAGAGAGAAAGTAGAGAGAAGGAAGAGAGTGTTTTGGGAATTGAAGAGTTTTAGGTTAGTCCAATGAGTGTTAGGCCTTTTATAGTCTCTTAACTAATAAACAAGACATACCTTCAACATTAATTAAAACCCTAACTAATTAATTAATACATTTAATTCATTAAAAATTGTACATCCCTTAATTGACCTTATCCACGAGATCCCGACCTACAGTTTGTAGGTCCATCGAAGCCCACCTGCACCCACTGTACTGCATGTCCGTCATTGGAGACAAAGAGCCTATTTTTGGGACCTGTTGAAAAATGACTAAGGATCCACCTACAGAGGCATCGTCAATTATACGATGCCTCGTCAACTGGTCTCGTAGGTAACCACTGTCATTTGACAGCTTTTGGCCATTTTGTAAGAGTCCTCTTCAAGGACCCCTAAGGTGGTACTTGGGGAATCTTACACAGATGTTTCGACCTAAATACACTCTAATACATGTTTAACACCTTTCTACCAAATTTCATTAAATTTTGACTTTTCAAACTCCATGAAACATGCCAAAGCACACTAATACCCATTTCACTAGTCTCCGGACGTCTTGGACGTTCCTTGACGTTTTGACTCTAAAATTTCCCAAATGGTTTATATACATTATTTTAACCCTTAAAACAATTTTACCAACCTTAGTTCAACATGTGAGGCTCTATATTATGTCATTAACTTTTGGAGTGTTACATTATCCCCCCTTAGGAACATTCATCCCCGAATTACACTAAAATCTTTTGTAGGGTAAGGATAGACTCAATAATAGCAACCCAACCAACAACATACATAATCAACATCAGTTTCAACTCAAATCAACATAACAACATGGAATTTACACATAGCAACTCGAATCACAATTTACTACATTTAAGAGCTCAACATCACAACATAAGGAATTTCCTTCTCGATATCAACATGAGCTTAACATGATCATCAAGTCACTTATGCCAAAACTTCTTTAAGAACACATTAACATGATCAATACCATTTCATGAAGGAAACAATATAACAAATACACAAATTAGTGCAAAGAAAGCAAAAGGGAATTTTCCATGAAAACATTTTAGCATAATCTTTTTACTATAATTATGCATATTCTTTCAAAACCATCCAAATTCAATTACTGATTATTATAATTATAATTAAGAACAACTAACCTTAGATAGGAAAAGAGAGGATAACAGGACTTCATGTCGGCCTCGCCTCTATGTTGCTCCTCAACTATAGGTGGTTTCCTCCCTAGGACTCTTTACTGAGGTCAACCTCTTTGGTTCCTCAATTTCTTAACTTGGCGACTAAATTCACCGGAACTCTTCCTAGGAAAGCTCTCATCCCAAACCTAACCCTTCAATAGGGAGAAACGACAGCGCTCACCAAGCACTTCGGTTAAGTCTTGGAACAATGGGAAAAACGTGATGAACCTCAGCTAGTTCACTGGGTAATCTCAATCGTATACAACCTTTCTTATCCTTTGCAAAACCTCATAGGGACCCACATACCAGGGACTTAACTTTCCCTTTTTTCCAAACCTCATCACACCTTTCAGAGATGAAATCTTTAAATACAACTTCTCTCCTAAAATAAATTCAAGATATCTTCTTATATTGTCAGCGTAGGACTTTTGCGGACGATTGGTTGTTTTCAAGCTATCCCTTATAACACAAACCCTCTCCAAAGCTTCATAGATTATTTCGGGACCAAGGAGTGAAGACTCTCTAATCTCAAACCACCCAACCGGAGATAGAGCCATTAAAATACTCGAATGATAGTTATTATTATAGGAGAACTCAATCAATGGCAAGTGATGATCCATACTCCCTTTGAAGTCTATCATACAAGCTATTAGCATGTTTTCTAGGGTTTGAATAGTATGCTCTCTTGGACCATCCATTTGGGGATGAAAAGTGGTGCTAAGCTTCACTTGCATACCCAACCCTTTTTGGAAAGACCTTCAAAAATGAAAAGTGAATTGAGCACCTCTATTCGATATGATGGGCAAATAAATCCCATGAAGACTTACAATATCATTAATGTGAATTCTTGCATAATCTTCTTCCAAATAAGTAGATTTAACGGAGATAAAGTGAGCGGATTTATTCAATCTATCAACTATCACCCAAATTGAGTCATTTCTCCTCCTAGTCCAAGGTAATCCAACTACCAAGTCCATGTTAATTTCTTCACACTCCCAAGTAGGAACACCCATTTCTTGGGTTAAACCACTAGGATTTAGATGCTCAGCTTTCACTTGTTATCAATTCGGACACCTAGCTACAAACTCCGCTATGTGCCTTTTTAGGCCATCCCACCAATATACCTCTTTAAGATCATGGTACATTTTGGTGGAACCCATATGGGTAGAATATCGGGAACCATGAGCTTCCTCTAACACTCTATTTCTCAAATCATCAACATCTAGTACACATAATCTATTTTTCGTACCATAGCACACCATCCCCTTGGAGAATGACTCATTCAACTTGCTAAGTACCGATTCCTTCAACTCCATCAATAGAGGATCAAGATGGTGTTTGGACTTTACCCAACCAATAAGGATGACTCGGAGTTATTATGAACCACAAAACCACCATTCAAGGAATCTTCCAACCGAACACCCAATCTAGCCAACCTAGGAACATCTTTAACTAGGTCTTTCTTGCCTTTTTCCACATGAGACACACTACCCATGGTTATACGACATAAAGCATTCGCTACCACATTAGCTTTGCCAGGGTGTTAGAGAGAAGTCATGTCGTAATCTTCAAAAATTCCAACCATGTTGTTTGATGGAGATTCAGCTCCTTTTGAGTAAAACACTTATTGAAGACTCTTATGGTCGGTATACACATCCATATGAACACCATGCCTACATATTTTCAAGGCAAATACTACAGCTGCTAATTCAAGATAGTGAGTTGGATAATTTTTCTCATACACCTTGAGTTGTCTATAAGCATAGGCGCCTTCCCATGTTGCATAAGAACACACCCCAAACCCACTTGCATCACAAAATACGACAAAACCCTTGTTACCCTCTGGTAAGGTCAATACCAGAGCAGAGGTAAGCCTGTTTTTCAATATCTGGAAGCTTCTTTCACATGCCTCCAACCACTGAAATTTCACACTCTTTTAGGGCAAGGTAGTTGAGAGGGAAGCAATGGATGCAAAATAATCCACGAACTCATATAGTACCACCCCTCCGGATAAACCAAAACTTCTAATGTCGGTTGAGTCAATGGATCCTAGGCTAATTCTTAACCGCCTCGGTTTTCTTGTGGATCGACCTCCTAAACCCCTCCACTTGAAATATATGACCCAAGTTTGTCATGTCATCTCCACACACTCACACTTGCTATATGCTTTTGGCACATAGTTGGTGTTCCTTAAGGAATGTAAAATAACATTCTCAAATTCCCATGTGTTCCCCCTCATTCTTCGAATATACCAACATACGTCCAATGAAAGACAACGACAAAGGAATCTAGGTAATTTTGAAACACCCTATTCATGAGGTCCATAAAAGCTGCTGGGGAATTAGTGATACCAGAGGACAATACTAGGAAGTCATAGTGACTATACCTTGTTCGAAATACTATTTTAGGTACATCCTCACCTCTCATCATAAGTTGGTGATACCCCGATCTCAAGTCAATCTTAGAAAAGTAGCTTGCTCCTTGGAGTTGATCAAACAAATCGTTAATCTGACAGAGAGTATACTTGTTCTTAATGGTGACCTTATTGAGTTGATGATAGTCAATGCACATTCTAAGGTATCCATCCTTCTTCTTCACAAACAATACCAGAGCACCCCATGGGGATATACTAGGTTGAATAAAACCTTTATTTAGTAATCCTTGAGTTGAGCCTTCAACTCTTTCATTTTGGCCGGAGTCATCCGATTAGGAGGAATTGAGATGGGGTTCGTATCTGGTAATAAGTCAATATCAAAATAAATTTCCCGTTTGGGAGGAACTCCGGGAAAGTCACCCGGAAAGAGTTTTGGAAAGTCCTTCACTACGGGGACTCGACTCAATAGGAGGAATTTCGATTTCAAGATATTTGAATCTTACAATATGGTAAAGATTCCTTTTTAGAGATCATTTTACAAGCTTTCAAACAAGACATGATATGACCCCTAGGAATTGAACTACCCCCTTTCCACTCAAACACGGGTTCATTAGAAAAATAAACTTGACTACTCTAGTCCGTCAATTAATGGAAGCAAATAAGCATGCAACCAATCTATTCCTAAAATGACATCAAAATCAATCATATCAAGTTCTACCAAATCCACCCACGTAACTCTATTGGTCAAAGATAGAGGAAAAATCCTAAACTCTTCTAGCCACATGGGAGTCACCCATAGGAGTTGTAACCGAAAATAGTTCAATTAAATTATAAGGTAGAAAATCAAACTTTTAGCTACTAGAGGAGTTACAAATGACAAGATAGCATCGGGATCTAATAAAGCATAACAATAGAGAATACTTGTAAGATACAAATGACCACATCGGGAGACTCATCTTGCTCACCTCTAGAGCGGAGAGCATAAAAGTAGTTTCTCCTTAGAGCTTCAAATTTAGTAGCACTTGATTGATCTTGACCATTCCCCTTCTCTTGATTCCTTAGATTGGGCAATTCCTAACCTTGTGTCCATTCTTTCCACACCCAAAGTAATTCTCCGTCCCAACTAGACACTCACCCCAATGCTTCTTACCACACTTGGAACAAGTTGGCTTCTTTCTAGGTGAGTTATCCTTGTTAGCCTTGGAAAATTTGGAAGTAACTTGGTTGGAAACCCTCCTTGAACCTAGGCTTGTCTTGAACCTCAAGTGTACCCTTGGACAAACCTCCCTCATAAGACTTGGCCCTCTTAAACTCCCTACTCTTCCTCTTGAGTCTAGTGTCTTCAACTTGTTGTGCATGAACCATCAACCTAGAAATATTCATATTGTCATAGAGCATCATCGAACGACATTATTCAACCAAGTCATTGGAAACTTTCGTGATAAAATGATTCATCTCATCCCTTGAGTTAGACACCAAGGAAGGAGCATATTTGGACAACTTAGTAAACTTCAAGGAGTATTATTGTACAGTCATACCTCCTTGACAAAGGTTGACGAATTCTTCCACTTTCGCCTCCCTTTTCTCCCTAGGAAAGAAACGACCAAGGAAATCCCTTCTAAGCACCTCCCAAGTGATAGGACACAATATCAAAGCCCTATTATCTCTCTATTGGGTGTACCATGTTTGAGCTACATCCTTGAGTTGGTAGGAAGCTAGCTCGGCCTTTTCATTTAAAGTCAACCCCATGGCATGAAGAATCTTGTAGACCTCATCGATGAAGTCGTGGGAATATTCATTCACTTTTGACCCATAGAATATAGGAGGGTTCATCTTCATGAAGTCCCTCAAGAGGGAAGTTGTAGTACTAGCATTTGGTTAATCACAAGGTCCAACTTCCCCTGGTGGCGAAGTCGTCATGGTTGGGCTTTGAGAGCGCGTTTGAGCTAAGGAGGTAGTTATTGCTTGAAGCCAAAGTCAAAAATTCAACCTTTTATCCGTGCTGAATATCCGATTTGAACTTGTGGTGGCACTTGGTTGTCTTATGGAGGGACTTGGTTATCTTGGGGAAGAACTCCCGCATTAGACAAACCTTCCTCCTCTCCTTGTCGGTGCACGTCTTGCAGTCATATCCTATATCCACAAGAAAAGGATTAGAATAAAGAGGAACACATAGTGTTACAACTAATAAGGTATGTGGGGGGGGGGGCGAATTTCAAGATTAACCCAATAAGTAAGGACCCAAAGTTTACTATCCTCTCACTTACTAATTGTGGCGCTCCACACCTATGAATAAGGCTCTAGGTAGAAATTTTTCAATAAGACATCAATCCTAAGATTTGTTTAACTTCATGCTATGATACCAAGTTTACCACGACCGGGGATCACCCCCTATCCGTAACCGACGTCGTCGTCCTCAGAGAGGACTAAGACTAGCCTCTTAGAATTCGTCATTACATATCATAGGCTAAAAATGCAGAAAAATTAAAATTCATATATATATATATATCAATACAGTGAGGTTTACATAGACATCTCACATACTACATATGGAGTTTAAATAGACTCCTCACATAGGAAGCTTACATAGGCTTTTTTTTTGGACAAATAATCTATGCATAAGAAATAGTCTAATACTTCGTGTAATATTGAACCATCTAAATGAGTAAAAATCTTGGACATAGACAAAACAAAGTCAACATGCCAATATAGGATTACATCAATATCCAAATTATAAAGGGATGAATAATGTCTTTATGACAATACAACTTTAAAGCTAGAATGTGGAACAAGGTAACATCCTAGAACATGATGACCTACCAATACTTGGGGAATACGATCCAAGTCTTCTTCAAATGGTCTTCTAAGAACTCAATGACCGGAACCTACATAATTAGAGAAATATAGAAATATGGTTTGGTACACCACTTGTACTAAGTATGGAAACATATGCACATAATCATTGAAATCATGCAAAAAGGGACATTTGTTACAAACCATGCCAAGTTACTTTCAAAGCCTTATGCAAAATCAATAACACATATAGGACAATAATCGTATATTCCTTAAAACAAGACCATATACAACACAAGACCAACATCATTAAGTAAATTAAAGTCAACATTTGTATTAGAATATTATAACTCATAACCAAAACAACTCCAACATCATGTTATAACAAAAAAGCATGTACAGGAGTTCATAACATTAAAACATATGTAAGACCCTTACTCATAACCCCTTACCAAACTTACATGTGCAATGAACAAGTGAAGCCCCATAACCCCACTCAACCAAGAGAACCAACCAAGGATCACAAGTAATGTCTACCTTCATATAACATAGCATCATAGGTAATCATCATCATATTTAGCAATATAGACCAACAACATGTTCATAAGGAAACAAACGTCATATAGGATAATCAATATGTAAAGTCAACATATGCATATCATTTACTTTATAAGAACATAAGAACATCCTTCTAGGTTTTTCCTCAAGGCCGACTAGAGCAATGTATAGGTAAAGTCCCATACCCCTACCTAACTAGTCAACCCCTTGAATCGCCTAGTAGAGTTTCACCTTTATTTCTATGGCTTGGCATTTTACTTTTCGGAACAGTTTGCCTAACTGACCACGACCACAGACTAATGTGAATGCGTTGTCATGAAACCCTACAACCAAAAGAAAGGGACACTTGCCAGGTAAGTACCAAAACATGACCATAGCTTCTAGGTGGTCCACAGGCTCGTAATTTCTATGGGGGTAACAGATTTCAAGAACAAAGGAGATATGGTATCGACCCTATTTATGGGCCATTAGCATTGTAATCTCATCTCATTGGCATGTAGAGAACCTACCTTCCTTACTTTGAGAGATACTACCTCACTACTAGTTCACTCGGGGCTAAGCTAAGAGCCCTTTTTTGAAATGTCTTTGAGCCTTTATTAATCATCATAACTTAGTATAAGGGTCGTAGGAGACTAACCCCCTTGTATATCATAATCATTAGCTCATTAGAATTTGCTTGAGAACTTTCTTTCATACAACCCTTATATGTGAGATTACCACAGTATCATCATCATGTTCACAGTAAGGCACATAAGTGATTCCCAAGCAATCTTCTATCTAACGCTTAATCATATTCTCACAATCCATATAATCATACATTTTCATTAACTCACATATACCAAACCTATATAATCTAATCACAATCAACCCTTAGTTGAATACCATCCTCCAGTATAAGTCCATCACAATTGAAGAAGGATTCAAAAGATCATAGGTCTACTAATTCACCTTCACAAGCCTTCTTCCTGGTCTTACCATCAACCAAGCAGATTCATCCATTATAGGCTTAATAACATATATAATAGTATTAACAAGGATAAGTCAATTTCATCATCGCTAACCAATTCCTTCTCATTCCATGACCTAGGGTGAGGGACATAGGGTCATTCATGATCCTTCCAAGACTAGTATGACATCAACTACCTTTGAGAAATAATAAATCAAATTCATCCATAGATAATCAAAATAAAACAATAACAATACATTTGAAACATCAATTTTTATTAAGAACTACAACCATGTTTTTCCCTCACTTTTTGAATTCATTTGAAAGACCCTTTAGGAAAGGATCCCCAACCAAGATAAGTTCCCATAACCTGTTCAATCCTTTAAGATTAGGAGATAAGTGCAGTTCCTTGCTATCATCCTAATAATCCTTTTAAATTACCTTGGTCTTTTGGAGTCTCTTTGGGGGGATAGAAAGTAGACAAAGGAAGAGAGTTTGCGTTTTGGGAATTGAAGAGTGTTAGGTTAGCTTAATGAGTGTTAGGCATTTTATAGTCTCTTAACTAACTAAACTAAGCATCCCTTAACCCTTAATTAAACCCCTAACTAATTTTTTAATTAATTTACTTGATTAAAAATTGGACAATCCATAACAGACCAGATCTCCGAGACCCCGACCTACGGTCCGTAGGTCCGTCGACGCCCACCTGCGCCTACCGTAATGCATGTCCGTCGTTGGAGACAAATAGCCTCAGTGGGGGGTGTGGGCTATTTTATTTAGGCCTCTTTAAAATGACTAATGCTACAACCTACATAGGCCATTTAATGGCTCTTTGATATAGCGACGATGGCTCGTTTACCTGTCCTCGCTAATGTAGCACTGTCATTTGACCGTTTTGGCTTTTTTGGAATGGTCCCCTCAAGGATCCCTAAGGTACGGTGGTCCTTGGGGAATATTACCCTGGAGATTTAGACCCTAAACAACACTCGAATACTGTTTAAACAAAACACCTTTTCTAACCAAAGTTCATTCAATTCCTGACTTTTAAAATCCTATGAAACATGCCAATGGTACACATAGCAACCTATTTCACTAGTCTCTCTCTCCCGACACTCATGGGATGTTCCTTGACGTTTTTACTATAAAACTTCCTAAATGGTTTATATATATTATTTTAGGCCTTAAAATGGAGTTACACACCTTATTTAAACATGTGAGGCTCTAGATTAGGTCATGAACTTTCGGTGTGTTACCTACCTTTCACCTTTGGAAATTTCTGAAACTCTTTATTCCCTCAAATTCCTAAGTTCTCTCCAAGATTTTCTCCAAATCCTCCAATTATGATCAAGGAAGAAGAAGATAGGGTTCTTAAAGTTCAAGTCTTATTTCTTCATTATTGCTTAAGGATCAAGGTATGTATGAAGTTCATTAATGGGTTTCATTCTCCCATTGAGTCCCCAAAGATACTTCAATTCAAATGGTTAGGTTTTTATTAAATTCCTCATTGGTTTTATTGATATGGATTCAATTATTTGATTATGATCATATTATGACTAATTAGTTTCAATTATATGTTTTCCAATTAAAATCACGTGAACTCATTCATTAATCATGATTTTACTATGAACCCTAATTTACATGAATTTATGAAGAAGCTTTAATCAATGAATATGTTTTATGAACTTATGCATGATTTATGTACAGTATGATTTATTGTCTACATTGCTTTTAGATAAGCATCAATGAATTGTAAAAGGTTTTCTCACATATTTAAGGTATAATGGTTTGGTGAAAGTTTTTCTCAGTTAGACTTGATTCATGATTTAATGATCTACTCTATGATGATTTTAGGTTGGATTAGTAATTGATTTATACTTTTTCATGGATGATAATATATTTATGAATATGTCTATTCTATTGGGATTTAACTTTGCATTGAGAGAACATTGAGGTGGAGGCTTAAATAGGATAGTCTTTAGTAGCAACTTCTAGTTTCAAACTGCGTGCCACCGTAGGTTTGTCATAAATTTTCTAGTGGATCTACATATAGCCTATGATATGATAGAGTTCTACCTTGACATGTAGACTCTCTCTTCTCTATATGGGAGTTACATCGGTTTCCATGTTATAACTCGCATGATCTACTGTCGGTGAAAACTAATATCCCACAAAATGAACTAATTTACTTACAAATGTTTCATGAAGATTTTCTTTTGATTTAAGATGCATTGACCATCTTCATGATTTACGATCCTTCTTAAACGATTTTACTATGCTTAGTTTGGTCATGCATATCATGTTTTCCATTATGTCCCGATATGATTATGTTTGATGATTTATTGCACTCTTCTCATACTTTGGACATTCCATGTACTTATGCATATTTGTTTCTACATTGTTTCACTAATGTATGTTTGTTGTTTCCTCTCCCTCTGCTTGTGGTTGGTTGGTGATCTTTGGAGTTCATAGAGTTGGTGAGTCCTCATGTTTCGAGGACAAATATATTTTTTACTTACTTTCTTATGTTTTATTTACAGATATTGTATGTGGTGTACGGGCTACATGCCGACTAGTCTTTTGATGTAATAGATGGCTTGTCAAGACTTTGATGTACTTCCGCATATATGTCAAACTCTTTACTTCTTATGAGGTTTCTTGATGTTCTCTATGATGTTGCATGTATATATATGTCAAGTAGCTTGTGTAGGGCCTCTGAGTCTTATATACCACGTCACGTCTACGGTGTACTTTCGACTGTGACAGTAAACAAATAAGAATATTGTGAAAACTCTCAAATTAGTAGATTGATTTATTTTATAAGGTATGTAGACTGATTGTTGAACCTATCAAGTTTAGGGAAAAGGTAAGGATGACAATTTAGATCTATCTCTCACCCTCATAGTTACCCTAACTTTACATATTACAAATTAAAAACTTACTCTACGAGTTTATTAGTGCTACAGTTACTTGTTCTACTACTCTGCTCCATTTTGTCACTGTCACCTAGTTTTTCAGGCCAAGGAAGTGTGGGGCACCTGTGGATTGCAACCACTGATTTCCTTGAATAAATGGAGTTGCTGTATATTGAAGTGCTTCATTCCTGTCCGTGATGACTTTGAATCCCTTCCATTTGACCCTATTGTTAGTATTGGCTCCTGGACCACGATTTGCGTACTCAGCATATACGCATGTGTCAAGGGCAAAATTTCCATCCCAGGGCATCCAACCTGCAGGTTGTATGAAATCTGCCAAAGTTGATTCCATGACAACAGTTCTTGCATACATCTTCCATGGCCTTCCTAAGAAGGTAGGAATCTTGAAACGCAGAGGTTCTAGTAATTGCTCGGGAACAATGCGACAATTTTGGATTACTAACCCTGTGGTTGCCCGAATGTTCGTTCTTCCTTGAGCTGTCACTGTATTTTGTTGTTTTTCCATTGGCTTCCTTGCAATAATTAAGCAGTTTTGGAGGATAGCTGATGAGTCACCAAAGATGAAATCAACTGTGCCTGACACAACACAATTGCGGTAAAATTGTCTATGAGTTTGAACATACAAGGTGTCTTGATATCCATCCATTCTACAATTGTAAAAGGCAGACATATCAGATTGAACACGGAGGGCTACCGCCTGGTGCCCCTCCGGTCCTGCTGTGTTTTGGAAACCCATGGACTTGCCTATAAATCCATTTCCAATGGCACCTGAAAATATTTGATTTTATTAAAGTTCTCTAGATGCTTGTAAGTAGACAGGGAGAGAAAAGGGGGACTTGAAAGACTTACTGAAGGAAGCACTCTGATAAGTAGACACACCAGCAAGTGCGGATTTATGTCCTGTAACTATCGTCTTTCGGGGTCCATCTCCTCTAAATAGGTTAACTTGATCTTTTGTGACAGTTATGTATTCATAAAATTCCGTCTTCACTATATAGTATACCTTCCTTTCAGGTTCTTAGGTTACGCAGCCAGAGCTGCTGCAATTGTGTTAAATTGTCCAGATCCATCCTTAGCTACCACAGCGTTTGGTGCTGGGTTGCCGTTATTGCTAAAAGCCAACAATTTTCTATCACTAGCAGAAAGCCATGCAGGATATCCTCCGCTCTTTGTATTGCTGGCTTGCTGCTCGTCATTGTCTTCATTTTCTAACAATCGCCGAGATGCTGCTGTTTCTGCTGATTTATTATCAGTCTTCTTCCCAATGGGAATATTAAATTTAGAAAGAATTTCAGTCATTGCATCGACCATTGCAAGAACATTGTCCGTAAGTTGTGTTGCATTTAAGAGAGAGGTAGAAATGGTTTTCTGAATTTCTGGTTGAGTGAAACCATCTATGCAGGTTTGTTGGTAAGAGAAAACAGCACTGAGCCAGTTTTTGAGTTCTGTTTCCCTTTCAGCGATTGTGTGGAGGCTGCTATCACCCACAGAAGAGAATGATGCTTGAAGCTCATCAATCGCGTATTCCAATAATTCCTTGCAATCATCAGTGGCCATCTTTTGCAAGGGGTCATGAGCTTCTGCTTTGCCAATATACGTGGACCTGTCTATTCCGATTCTAACTTCCTGAATGGCCACCTCAATGGCTTTTAGGAGGAATTCCTTTGGGGTGGCGCTTTGGTTGTTGGCCATAGAGCTAAGGCTATTAACACATGATTTCTTAAAATCAGTTTGTGAACAAACAGAAGCAATGGATTTGGATGTGGTAGAAAGCACTTTGTCATCCTTTTCATCATTGTCCGAAGAGTCTTGTGTACGATTATTGCTTGCAATAATAGCAATAACTACTCCAACAACCAGGATAATCGATATACCAAATGCAAAAATCTTCCCGCCTTTCATTATTTATATTTCTAAGATTAAATGTGTAGAGAGGATATTGAAAAGAGAGACAAAAATGGAAATTAGTTTGGACTATGGAGGTCTCTTTGAGTCACCTTCTTTTTTATGTTACGAAAAATGCATGAATTTCCTTGAAAATAGGAAAGGCAAACAAACATTTTGTGGGTAAGAGGGGGAGGTGTACAAAAATTCATATATTATTTGAGCCTTCCAATCACTTGCCCTTCATTTTTAAACACTTAAATTGCCAACTTCTTTTATACCATAAGCAACATGTTAATTGCTTATATATAATGACTTTTACTACAAGTTAATATATTTTGTGTCCAAGGATACACGACAAAATTATTACTCCATTCGTCCCATATTAGGTAGACACTTTCTATTTCATATGGTATTAAGAAATTATTCATAGGTGAAAATCATTTATACCATCAAACTTAACTTTAAAAATCAAACTCCTCAACTTTGAAAAATAATCACCCCTTCCCCTATCCTAATTGACCTTTTTAAAGGCCTGTTCTTCTTTTTTATATACTTTTTTTAAAATCAAAATATTTTTATATTTTGATCTTCATTACAAATTTTCTATTAAAAATATTAGTTTCGTCCAAAAAAAGAGAAAAAGAGAAAACATTGGTTGAGTATATAATATAATATCGTTCTATAATGAAATAAATTAACAAAATTAAAGACTAATATTATTAATTTTAACAGAATCTATAATGTGATGCAGGTAACAAAAAATATTTAATAGAAATAAAGATAAATTTCATAGATTAATGAAAAGTTAATTTTTAGTTATATGTTCCAATCTACAATGTTGTAAAATGATTTATTTTTAAAAAAAACGAAGGGAGAGAACTAATCAAATAAAAAAGGACAACAAATTTATATTATAGTGAATGTCTATTATGTGTACATGTTATCATCAGGATTATCTAATCAATTGAGTTTTGGGCAATCAATATGAGGAGGGAGCATATATATTAAGGTCCATTTGATCATGCGATATAGAAATGATATGATGTCATAATATGAAATCATGAGATGAAGTCGAAATTTTGTTTCGAGATGCGATATGAAATTTTTCTGTTGTATATTTTCTCATAAACATAAGAATCTCCCAAATTATAAACCTACTATCCCAAACAGTCCAATTTCTTTTTTTTAATTTTATTAATAGTAAAAAATTAACGCATATAAATGATGATAAAAGTTAGGTTGTGCTCCACTTAATAATCATCTAAACTTTAATTAATTGATCAAACTTTGTTCAATAAAAAAATTGAACAAATTATAGTATTCTAAAGCCTTTAATATAGGGTGGTGGCTTGGGATGAAGAAAATTTTTTCATAAAAACTATTTCTAGAAACTGTTTCTTGGAAAATAGTGATTCTGGACGTATTTTCTCATGTTGGTTGGTGAGTTAACAATATTTTTCGAAATGAGTTTTAGTGTTTGATTTATGATAAAAATATTTTTTTAGAGATATCTTTTATTTTACTAAGAGTAGAAAATATTTTTGAAATAAAAATATTTTTAAGAAAAAAACAAAACTAACTTTTTTGGGGGTTGTGGTTAGTTTGGGGGTGGGGGGGTTTCGGGTGAACCAACGAAAACTTTCACGTTGAAAATATTTTTTTTAGGGGGTGTGGGGTGTTTGGGGCAGGGGGGGGGGGGGAAATAAAACAAATTGAAGGTTAACCTTTACAAACAATTAATTAAATTTTTTTGGGGTTGGCGGTTTTGCGGTGGCGAAAACTAATGATTTTGAAGTTTCAAATATTTTCTTAATAACTTAAAATTTATTTAGGGAGTGGGTTGGTAAGGGTAGTGAGTGTGTGGGTCGAGGGGTATGGGGGGTGACACCCTCACCCTTGCTTTGACATTTTTTACAAAAAAAAGATTAACCTCAATAATTTGAGAGGGGGGGGTCCGGGATCGGGTGTACAATAAATTTTGAAATTTAAAATATTTTTAAAAAATAAAGTAATGTTTTTTTTTTTGGGGGGGGGGGTGGGGGTGGGGGGTGGTGGGGGGGTGGGGGTGTGACTTCGGTATATTAGGTAAAAACAAAAATTTGCGCTGAAATTGAAAAATATTTCTTAAAAAACAACTTAATTTTTTTGAAGGGTGTGGAGGCTGAGTCGGGGGGGTCAGGGTGGGGTGAAAAAAATATAATTTTGAAATTAAAAACTTTTTAAAAACTGATGTTTTTCCAAAAAAATAATGTAATTTGAAGTTGGATGAGAGTTTCGAAAAATATTTTTCTTAATTTTGAAGGGAAGTCATTTTCCTAAATTTTGAAGAAATTGAGTTGATTTGAAAAATATTTTCCAAAACTTTTGTCCCGACTAAACATGAGAAAATTTGAAAACATTTTCCCAAAATTGTTTTCCTTTATACCAAACACACCCATAATCCTCCCACAGAGTATTACTCTCTCCATTCTTATTTATATTTACCAAATCGATTCCTACTTTATCATTTATATCCACAAAATTTAAAGTATTGATTAATTTAATGTTGGTGAGAGTAATAAATCTTTAAAAGTAATGATGTGTTTATTAATTTTAGGGGAAAAGGATGAATATACCCCCGAACTTTCGTAAATGGTATGTGTATACCCCTCGTTATACTTTTAGGACACCAGTAACCTTACAGTCCAAATTTTGGAACATATATATCATTTACACTAAAGGAGATATATGTGTCTCAATCTTAATCGTCCATCGAATATTTGTTAAATTTCCTATCCAAAATTAAAAGACCTACCCATATTAATTTTAAAATCCACCAAAATACATAATACCCACCCAAAAAAAAACCCCATATCAATAATTCTCTTAATTTCTTCTGTTTCTCATTTACCTCTTCACCAAACAAATTTCATACAAATCTAACAAGATGAAGGTGGATGGTATGGACAAGAAGAAGAAAGGTGGTAATGAATTTCAAGTTGAGAAGAAAAAATTGAAGACAGGGATAACTCCAATAGCCAAAGCTTAAGCTGCACAAGTAATGGAGATTGGAAAATGAGATTTTTGTTGAAATGTATTAAAGTGTATTTGGTAAATAAAATTGAAGTTGTTTATGTCTTTCTTCTGCAATTTGTGAAAAAGAATTGATATTTAATCATGTTTCATGTTGTTATCTATATTCTTTGTTGTTTCTTAAAAAAAAAAAAAAGTCTTCCCACAATGCTTCCGGTGAGACTTGATCAAATTTAATACCAAGGGTCTTAATGATAGTAATGAGTAAGGAGGTGATTGATTTAGTCAAGAAACAAGTTTAACTGTGATCAAGAAACATGTGAGAAAGTTGAAAAAAAAAAGAGAACATGGAGGATGATTGGGGGCTAAGATGGTTGGAATGGGTCCTTCCTCTCATGAAATTGCTGAGAAATTGGGAATTAGTGTTGACTGTGAGATGATTTGGGGATGAAGATGGTTGGATGGGTCTTCCTCTCATGAAATTCATGAGAAATTGGAGGATTTAGTGTTGACTGTTGAGGATGATTTGGGGGTGAAGATTGGGGGAAAGATGGCCGCTTAACAAAAATATTTAAATTGCGTAATCTAATATTAAGTGAATTAATTTGGAAGATTGGCGTTAATATTTTGGGTTGTGGTATATTGTATTTGGGGGGGTTTTTAACTTATTTCGGGGTGGATTTTTCAATTTAGGGTAAAAGTTTAACAAATATCGGTCTGCCGTTACGATTGAGACACGTGTATCTCCGTTAGTGTAAAGATTATTATGTTTTGAAATTGGGGACGGTATATGATACATGTGTTTCTAAAGTTAACAAGGGGTATACCCATCCATTTTATTAAAAATTCGAGATATTTTGTCCTTATTTCCCTAATTTTTTTATTTGCATATGAAATAAATGGTTAGTTTAATATAATGTGGGTTGTTTTAACTACATATAAACTTGTAGGTCAACTTTTGTATTTAAAAAATGTCAAATCATGGTATGAAATTTTCAAATCATGATTTTCTAATAATATGGGATTCCATCTCATGATATGAAATCATAAGATGAAATCAACGTGAAATTGCATGTTCAATGCTTATTTCATCTCACGATGTTATATCATGATATGATATCATATGACCAAACGCTTACTAAATATAAAAATTAATTGTGCAAAAGTCACGAACCAACATTGTTGAAGGTATGTACCCCATCAATTTGTGATTTTGTTGTTTTGTTATAAAGGGCTAAAGTGAAAAAAATGATTATTCCATGCACGAAAGGAAATAAGACGAGAGTATATTAGTATGTCTATAAACTATAATAGAAAAATTACGTATTTAAGTAAACTTATACTATTTAATTACTCATCATAGTTATAATTTTCTATAATTACTACTCGCGATTGACACTATACATTAATTACGTGGGTTGACTTCGAGTTTATATAATTATTCATGTTTGTATATGTATAATTCGCCTGAATATACAAATGCATATGTATAATATACAATTATCTAACCGATATACATATATCAGTCACCTCTCCCCCCCCCCTCTCTGCCCTCTCTCTCTCGCCCCTGTCGCTCGTCTCTCTCCTCTCTCTTCCAATCTCGTTCGCCATATATATAAATGCATATGTATAATGTATAATTATCTAACAAATATACATATGAAATTCACTTCTCTCTCACTCTCTCGCTTACCTCTCTCCCAATATCGCTCACCTCTCTCCTCCCTCTCCCTATCTCGCTTGTCTCTCTTCTCCCTCTCCCTATCTCGCTTGTATCTCTCCTCCCTCTCTCAATCTCGCTTGTCATATATACAAATACATGTGTATAATATACCATTATCTAATCGATATACATATACAATTCACATTTCTCTCATTCTTTTCCCTCTCTCTCGCCTCTGTCCTTTCTCTCTAGTTTCAGTCGTCTCTCTTCTCCCTATAACATGTAGCTATGAATTGTAATTATCAAACTATAGTTATGGAGAGTAATTAAGCTATTTTAAAGTGGTTATATGTGAATGTATTCAATTATAATTTGCTTTGTCACTTACAATTCTTTAGCAAGTAAGAGGCTTGTGGTTTATACTTTATTGTTTAATAACAACTTAAAACATTGAGACGGCCAACACAAGGGATTAGTGCGGCATTAGAGGTGTATGTAATTGTACAATTTGGGATTTGCAATTAATTGTGTGCCCAGGTATTTGATTTTGTATCCCTACTAATGACTATATTTTTCATGTTTTATTAAATTTTATTTCAATTGTACATATAATTATAAGATTTAAAAGGTTAAGGGTACGTTTTGATGTACCATAAATATAAGATATTGAATTTAAGTTTCGTCGCATCATAGAGGTAATGTCCAATTGCATCGTGAGGGTAAGACGATTGATTCAAGTTCAATCGTACCAAGAGGATAAAACATTAGGTTCATATCTTGGTGCATTACCTCAAATTCCGTCAAGCCTTCATATGAGTAAGGCATTAGATTTATGTCCCAACGCACTATATTGATGATATAATGATGATTATAGAAAAATAATGTGCTTTGGTGAAAAAGTTATGAAAGTTATTTCACTGAATTTGCTTCATTCCTTGATGTGAATATGGTAGAATGCACTTTATGTCTTAGAGAGACTAGTGACTGAATAATGCACATGAATAAGGAATGAGGTACTGAGATATCATAATATAATATGATCTTCCACTCTTGAATAATGAGAACTTTTGATAAGGGGAAAAACTTAAATATACAAATTAATTACCGAAATTTTACTAAATAGCAATAGTCTTTTTTTTTTGGCCTGCATACAATAGTTTTTAAAAACAAAGTTGATTTTAATTTAAAAGCCAACGTTTAATTATGCCTACCACGATTTCTGCTTTTTTTTTTTCAAATCTTTTTCATAAATGATTTCTCAAATTTAGTTTATATCTATTCTATTCTGTAAAACAAAACGGTGTCGTAATAAAAAGAAAACTTCTTTTTACTTATTCTGATCTACTGTTCAATTATAAATACCAACAATTATTCACTCGTAATTCAACATAAAAGACGTTAACACTCATCTGATATTGATAATCCAATATTTAATTTGTGTTTTTACGTGATTTTTCGAATTGAGAAATCATGATGATTATGTTGTAGTATACCATGTTTGATATGGATTTTTTTGTATAACAATCGAATAAATCAAAAAAAATTGTACAAAATTGAATTTTGTCAATAATGAGTCGTTTAATTAATGGTGAAAAATAGGTTAGTGTTGTTATTCATCAATTTCGTGTTTTGATTTTTTTTTAATTATTTGGTTTGTTTTGTATGGAATTGGGGTTTAGAATATACATTATAATTATTGATTATGCGTTTTGGTAAGTGATTGGTCAAATGATCGTTTAATTAGTTTGGGCAATTCAGGTCTTTTTTTTCGTGGTCATTTATTAGACTTTCAACTAGGTTTTTTGTACAGGATGCTTGATTTTGTAACATCCCAGATTTTTTTTCGAACTAAGACTTGAGTCATTAATCGTAGTGATTGATATTTCACACAGGAATCAAAAATTTCTTAAGTATTATGGTCATTTCACTAGATTTAGCACCAAGAGTTCCAAAAAGAATTAAATTGAAAATAGAAAAATCTGAAAATTTGCAAGTTAAGTTAAGTATGAGTTTTGGGTAAACTTTAAACGACCATAACTCTCAGCACATGATGATTTAGGTGTGTTACAAGATACCATATGAAATATCTTTTCAAAGCCGGCAATTTTGCTAAATTTTGAGTTCGGATGAGTGAGATATGACCTTTTGAAGTTAGGCTGTCTAGTTAATGAAAATTAGCCGAAAATAGTGAGGGTTATTTTGGTCATTTCCTTACCCAATCAGATTTAACTCGTTTTTAGTTATATTTTAGGGTCATAATCCTTTTAGATTTAGTTTCATAATCCAATGCTTAAGGTTTTAGTTGAGAGTTCAAGAAGAGAAAAAAAGGAGAAGATCAAGTGTTCATTGAATTCTTGCGTCTTTTTGCAGAATTTCTCCATAGGTCTAATACCTAAGAGGTATGTAAGCTTCCATAGTGTTGGATTTGTTCACCCACACTCCAAAAATGGTATTTTCAGCGTAATTTCATTCTCAAAAAGTTGAAGGATTTAAGTTCTAGTTAGGTGTTCTTGAGGTTCATTGTAGATCTTGTCTTGTTGGTGTTTTGATGATTTCTTGAGGTAAAAGTGGTTGTTGGGAGGTTTTTTAGTGTATTAGTGTTTAATTAGGTTGGTCAATTGAATCTAAGGAAAACTTGAGAAAAGAAAGCGATTAAAAGCGATTTAGGGTCAGAAAACAAAAGCAAAATTTGTCGAAAGCGTGCCTAGGGAGATGTTGGCACGGCGCGCCCCTGATGCGCCTAGAGGTATGGGTAGGTGCACCTGCAGTGCGCCCAAATTGTACTATCTGATGTTAGATGTTGAAACGCCCCCGACGCCAAGACGTGCCAGGGCCGGACTTGCCCCCCACTCTTTGCATCGGTTTATTAGTCCGTTATTGAGCTCATTTTTAAAGGGTAATCTATACTCAGTTTAGGCGTTTTTCAAGAGTCTATTTAAACGTTTGTAACGGGTGTTAACGAATCAAGTTTCAGGCTAAGTAAAGAGTAAAGTTAAAAGTTTTTCTCTTAAAGGTACATAAGGAAACTAAGTATTCCTTGACGAGTTCACGTTTCAAGTAAGCAAGGAGTATCAGAGTGGAATTCAGTTCTCAAGAGTTAAGGGGAGCTAATTGATCCCTAAGATTTAAACAACTGTTTTCAAAGAAGCGGGAAACTATATTTCCAGAGACTTTTTAAACTATGTTTGGCACAATCTCACATCACACAAAATCAGTATATATTTTTAAACATAAGAGCCAGTGTATTTTTTAGAGTAGTATTGTGCAGCATTGATATGGGGGAGAGTTCATATAACTCACACCCCCCATAAACCATGTAGCCATCGTGGGTAGAAAAGGGTCATACTTTTTAGATGATTCATTTTCACAGTTTACTAGTGGATCAATTAGGCGGTTTAGGTCCTATACCCTGGAAAGGTTCGGATGGCTAGGCAACGTGGGTCGAGTAACGATGTATATTGTAGCTTTTAAGTAATAGTTGTCGGTTAGAGAAACTACCACATCAGTTATATTATTTTTATATACATTAGTTAATTGTATTTTCATATACAATTCAGAATCATGGTGTATCCTTGTTATAAACACAGAGTTGACATCATGTTTTTAAACAAGTTTACTTTATATTGCACTTGTTTTAAACTGCTTTATATTGAACTGAGTTCAGTTTAGTATCTGAAGTTGAGTATCTTGAGTTAATCTATACTTCATTGAGTCGAGTACCATATCTTTGAGTTGAATATCTAAACTTTGAGTTGAGTATCTTATTCGGGATTGGGTCTGAGGTGGAACAGACCGGTAAGTAGTTTCCTTTTATTCAAGTATCAAGCTTATGGTACACTTTAAAATTCCCCCGTACATACTCGTACATTCACGTACTGAGCCATTTAGCTGCATCTATTGATGATGCAGACACCGGTATTCAGGATCCATCATAGGAGTTGGTTGATATATCCTGAGTTCGCGACGTTTAGCTATGGTTGAGCGTCCTTGTTTCTGGAAGATTCATTTACTTTTCACTTTAGTCGGATTAGGGGTTCTTGTCCCGATTTGTATCATTATCAGTTAGAGGTTTCATCATGATAGTCAGTATAGTTGAAGAGTCTAAATTAATCACTTATGTTTAATGTTTAATGATGAAGTGGTCTTAGGCTAGGGAATATATATTTATTCAAAGTTGTTCATTTCAGTTTTAAGTTTTTGTATGCTAAGTTAGTCTCCGCTTGTAGTCAGCAAGGATGAGGTTCACTTGGGGACCAACAATGGTCTTCGAGTGTCGGCCACGTCCAGGGTGTAGGCTCGGGTCGTGACAGATTTTTTTTTCTAATTCTTTGTTTTGTTTTGTATAGTTTTGAGGTTTAGAATAGAAATCATATTTAGTGATAAATTTTGTATTAGTTTAGTGTAGTTTTGATTTTATTTGTGTCATTCAGAGTTGGTTTTTTACAAGATGATGGTATACACATTTATTTTATTTTGGTTTTATTCTGATAATTTTTTGGTGTCGTTCAGAGTTGATCTTTAGATGATGATGATGTACATTTTGATTCTATTTTAGTACATGATGATGGTGTAAACACCAATTTTTAACCATATTATACACCATTCGTATTTAACTGTTTTTTGGTGATATAAAAATATGTGATTGTGTATTTCAAATGATTGTTGTAACTGTTGTTTAGTAGGTTCTTTAATTACTTTTGAAATGTATTGCAAGAAGGCATTTGAATTTCAAGATTGAAGGAGTGATATGTGACGAAAGTACCAATTGAAAAAAAAATTAAAGAGATCTAAAGTAAATTGTAGAAAATTACTAAATAGATGATGGTGACCAATAGATGATTGTCATGCCATTAATGAATTTATTAAGTGGATTTAAATTGAGGATCACTAAAAATAAGAATAATATGGAGCCAAAGATGACGTGAAAGCTATTCGAGGGCTAATAGATGGACGAAGGGTTATTTTATATCATTTTCAATAGTTCAAAGGTATTTTAGATTATTTTTTTTAGAAACTACATTTTTGAATTTTTTTTAATCTCAAACTCCAACTGAAAGTGATAGTTTTAACATCTAGAATTTGAATTTAGTTTCAATTGCAAAATTTGCATGAATAATACTTGAACCAAAGGATATATAATTTTGTGTGTAAGTAATTGTTTTCAAAAATTGTTTAAATAGGCGATGATGAAGAGGAAATAGCAACACATTTTGTTATCTTGAGAGACATCAAGAATTGAAGCCTACTAAAGTATATCTTGTTATTCAATGTAGTGCTTAAGCATACCATTGCCGTAAAAAACAATTCAAATGCTACTCCATGTAGTCATAATCTTTTGTCATTCGTATATTTTTACTTCTATCTACAAGATAAAAGTTATTAGGGTGGACTCATTATCCACATAATAGTATCATGTGCGCGCCGCAGTCAGTGGACTCATTATCCCCGAACTATTGTAAATGATATGCAAATATCATCCATCATCAATGGACAATGAATAAAACCCATGGCCTAGGTTTGTCACCTCCATTGCTCTTTAGAGGGGTTCCTACCTAAGGTCGATCCAAGTGGCCGAGCCTACGTCATAATTTGTTATAGAGGGGGCTTGCGTTCGCGCAGCCCCTACCAATCCTCAAATAAAATTTATTAGCATTGGTAGAATCTATAATAACCAATAGTGTAATGCTGTGAGCAATCACTTGGCTGATTGATTGATAAAACGGAGCTTTCATTCAAATGTCACTCTGACTTTTTAACATCTTTCTTCCCGAGAAGCTGACTACTGAATCTTGACAAAACCGTTATTGTAGCTGATCACCTTCAAATTTTTACAACATATAGAATGATTTCCCCCCTGCCAGAAGCACTCTGGGGCACACCTTCAATTTCTTCATTTTTGAAAAATCCTTTCTTTTAACTATCAGGGACGTCATAAGTGATGTTGAAATCAGTTTCAATAGGATATAAAGATGGTTCCAACGGGTGGACACGTCAAGCCCTAATGATCCAAACTAGACGGAAGCTCTAAGATCTTCTAAACATGGGTACATGCACTAGCATACAAAAGTTCGAGCAACATAGATTATAAGGCCAACTTAAAGTAAAAAACAGAAAACTGCTTTGTTTTTTGCTTCTGCCAGTTAGGTCCTTTACTATAAAATTTTAAAAAAAACACAACCTGCATTCGAGTTCAGCTATTCAAGATGCTCAGTTTGATTTTATCTATCATCTTGTGAAAATATATGTCCTTATAATCACAAAGATACCAAAGCGAAATCATATCTTAAATTAATTGATCGAGAAAGTATACAACAGGACAGCTTAAGTAGTTTTTATTTGAAAAAGCTGTTAGATTTTCAATCATAAAGTTACTGAAAAAGAAGCAGAGAACAATACTATAAAGGAGTGAGGGAAGTGAATAGCACATCCATAAACAACGATAAAATAAAAACTTTGCCCCAGTGTAAAACTGAAGCACAGATTAGCAGTAAGTGTCACGCAGCACGCAGTGAGCACAAAGCGAACTATTATTTCGCCTTTTACTAAAGAATATTGTGTGTGCGCTGCAATTAGTGGCATACGCCAATTTTTGGAGGGATTCCTTTCTTTAGAGTACCCCAACAATACTAGTTTCATTTTTTTTACTTGTCTTATAATATAAAATTTTTATAGTATTTTCTATGAGCAAAATTTGTACTGCTAACAAAAATGTAAACTGCTTCTTCTGATTTAGTTTATGCTTGGCTCTTTTGATTTGGTCCATCTTATAGAATTAGTGGTAGTATACATAGGCCAAAGACATCATGGTTGAAAAGACATCAAGATCGGTTATATGAAAAGACGAAAAAAGGAAATAACATTATGGAAGTGTTCGGTACGAAGGAAAAATGTTTTTCATCAAAAATAGTTTCATCCATATGGAACACACATATAAGTTCAGCAACTTTTGTGGTAAGCATAGATTTTCGTTAACATCAGTTTCTACACAACACCTTTAATCTCAGTACAACTAGACACTTGACTTTTTCACTAAAATTGGATTATATGATTTAGTCAAATACCTTTTTGTTACGACAAGGGAAACCCATAGTCAATAAAATTACACAAGCCTGGTGCAACGAGTTCGATCCAAAAGTCAAACCCCTTGCTTTCGTTGGCAAGGGATTTTGAACTTGACCTCCAACATGAAAAATCTCACAGCCATAAACTACGGGTCACACTAAAGGTATGATGTACTCATACTGCAAATTCACAGGTATTTTATTCTTATTTTAATTTGCCATAGTATGGTTAAAGTTTTGTTTAGTGTTATCTTGTTGCCTCTTAATTAAAAAAAAAAAAAAAGAGGAAAAGATGAAGGGCAATATATCCTCATGGTTGACACCAAGGAAAGATGGGTATAAAATAATAGGAAAGGAGCAACTAGAAATATACTTACATGGAAGGGTAAATGTGTGTGATCACATAAGACCTAGGCCAGGTTGTGACCTCCATTGGCCACTTGAAGGGAGGGTGCCTACTTAAGGTGGCCCCAGGTGGTGAGCTTATGGTCATAAGTTGTTGCAGCGGGGGATATGTGTTTGTCAGCCCTCCTGCCCAATTCGTAGAGCAAAATTTTGTTAGGTGTTGGAATTGAAACGTATTCTATTTGTGGCAGACCTTTATACAGGTTTGAACACCTTTGAAGCAATACCAACATAGTGGTATCTGTATGCACAAAACTTACACAACGCCCACATTCAAGAGTATACCGTGGTAATTGTATGAACAAACAGAGAAGTTCCCCACATGAAGTGAATGATAAGACTGGAGATGGACAATCTTACCATCTCAAACGATGAGATTGTAAATTTTATTCTTCTGATAAATATAACAACACACATAATATTAAGAGTATATATGAAAAAGATCATACCAAAGCGAACAATATCATTACCAGTTTAAGTTTCCATGACAATCGTGCGGGGCTGGACCCAAAATCCTTTTCAAAGTTGTATAGGAATTCAGCTATCAAAGATACCAAAGTCTAAAGCATCCCATGCCACATTTCATCGATTACCTTGTGAGCATATATTTTCTCAGAATCACAAAGGATTTCATTGAGTTGAAAAAAGAATAGAGAGCAATATTTTTAGGAGGAGGTGAGTTACAATCGATAAATGAACGTAAGATAAACTTGTGCCTAATATAACAATTGAAGCCAATCAAATCGAAAAAAACTCACGCAAGCACGCAGTGAGCACCATCGGAGCACAAAATGCGAACTATTCTTTCGCCTTTTACTAAAGAATACCGTGGCATATGCCAATTTTTGGAGGGATTCTCTTCTTTAGAGCACCCCAACAATACTAGTTCTAAGCTTTTCTATGTGTTTTATTCATAGTAACATATGTTTATATGCTGATACTAATAAAAATTGACTTGAGAGTGATTAAATCATTCGATATTATTGAACATCTATGAATTGTGATGATTTCTGATTAAGGGTAGAGGAACATTGGCAAGAGGGAAATGATATAGAGGAGGAAATTCTAGTTGTGAAACAAAAAAATGCGAACAGGGTTCTCAATTATTATTTGAACACAGAGAATATATACTAAAGCTACTGCCCTTGGCTGAACCCGCAAGCTACACATTGACTTTGCTCGAGCATAGAATTAGTTGAAGTGCACGTAAATTTATCACCACAGTAATAACAAGGAAAAAAAACGAAAAGGATGAATATCAGATTGCCCAGTGCACATCATAGTATTGTTTTATGCAATAATACTGTTTTCTTGAATTGAAATATCTACAGAGGAGTTCTATCCCACCATCAAATATCAAGGTAATGGCTCTTGCGAATCTCCCAACCGCGATAAATGCAGATAAGCATCAGTACCTGTTAAAGACATCAACAATTGAAGCCAACTAAAGTATATCTTGTTATTCAATATAGTGCTTAAGTATAACATTACCATACCAAAAAGTATTCATATTCTACTCCATCTAGTCATAATCTTCTGTCATTGATATATATTTACTTCTCTATCTACAAGATAAAAGCTAATAGGGTGGACAGTCGACTCATTATCTACATAATTTCAGTTCGTGCATTCACCCCACCAAAATCGGATGCTGGAGATGAACACATAACAGCTTCTTACAACCTTCACAAACACTTGTCCTAAATATTTAGTCCAATTTTAACAACACAAATGCAAGGGCTTAAAGAATGTGTTTACATCAACACAGTGAGATCTTAATTCACAAACCAGCTGAAGATATTTCCAGGATTTAAATAAAGTCATAATCACTATTTCACGGGGTTCCTGCCACACCTAAACTCTGTCAAAGTCTTAAAATGCCTCTGCATCTGTGAGTCTTCACCTCGCCCTTGAAATAAGGACACACAAATCCACTAAGATAAAAATTAACGCTATAATCATGTTATATGAAAAACTTCTTTTATATAAAAAAATCCAAATCCGTCCCTTTTTTTCAAAAGTAAAAACGAAGAAAACAAATTCCCAAACCTTTCTCCCCTCTTGACTCGTTCCCTTCTTTCCCTCTTCTACCAACCACCATCACACAAAAAACATTAAAAGAAAGTTTTATCTATTTGCAACAGTAACTATTCAAATGCGGAAAAATGCAAAGAATTAATGCACATAATAATGCCGGGTTGGTGTTTAGCTACAGCGTGGATTTCCTATTTCATTATCTGTATTTTGTGGCTTTCCTTAGCGGACCTTTATGCCGTTTCGACCCTCTGCAAAGTTTCTTCATTATCTCTTTTTAGTCTTTATTTGATGCGATTTTTGTAGCTAGGTATGGATCTTCTTCTCGCGTTTAAGTTAAGAAATGACTTTCTTATCAAATTTGATAATATATATTGTTTACTTTATGCTTTAGATCTGAATATTCAAGTTGTCAAGTTTGATTCATTAGATGCACTCACAATTTGGGTGTCTGTTGTGGACGCTATTTTTTAGGGAGGCCGCGAAGTGTAAGTTTGAGATCCCTTTTTAAGTCCTTTTTTGGTTCTCATTTTATTCATTTCTTATTTCTAAGTTTCGTATTGATGCGACGCGACACGTGTGATATACTCATTTCATCCAACTCCACCGTCAAGTTACCACATATGCTTAATCAATGCTCAAAAGGGTTTAAATTAGTGTGTTTCAACAACATAGGTGTTTGGATGAAACTCTGTGGAACAGAGGTGGCAGGATGTCAAATTCGTACAAGTAGAGGTGTGTATTAGATTATTCAGCCTTTGAATTATAGTACAAGATTACTTATATCTACGTGAGGCAAGAAACATCTGAAATTTGTATAGGTGTGTCCAGCCAAGTGACCAATTCTTTTGTTAGTAACATGATATTACTAGGGTCCTTGATAAGCAAATATGATGACACAACATTGAAATTCATGCAAACAAGGGCGAGAGGTACTGTAACTTACCATAGCCTTCCATGGAGATAATTTGCAAATCCCCTCCAAAGTAGCGAGCATATAAACGACTTATTGGAAGTCCATATCCATAACCAGCTAACGTAGACACAGTAGCCAAATCAATTGTATCAAGGTCTGAATGCTCATCCAATGGATTCCTGGCAGTACTGTAGAGATAAGTAAAAATTTTGGGAAGACCACTTCTTGGTATACCACCCCCTTCATCTGAAATCTACAGAGCACATAAACATCACTTGATAAGGATGGGTAGGAAAAGAGTGAGCGTCCTTAGAACAAAGAAGCAAAAAGTCCGAGAACAATATAATACAGTTGTTAGATAGGACAATTGAGAAGGGATCATGCCTTGATGGTAACATCCTCTAGTCCATCAGCAACTATTATTCTAACAGGTGGGGCAACTTTGTCCGAGTCCACAAATCTCTCTTCCACAGCACGCAAGGAGTTCTAAATAACATCAAAAACCCTCAATGCAGATGTCGTTGCACATAAGCGTCATGAATCCCCAAATTATCGAAAGAGAATAAAATGTTGGATATAAAGCGGAACAAGAACTTTCCACAAATAGACGTTGAGTTATGTTTTGAACATTTACATCAATAAATAAATTTTGGGACTAACGGAATAAGAGAAAGACATGGGCAACATAGAATACTATGGAACTAAAATGGTAAACCAGATACATCTAGTTTACTGGATAACGACAATGAATTAGGAGTAAATGACGTACGGAAATGTAAAGTTCGGGTCCCCATAAATGTTGACCTTAGGTGCACTTCCATATTCGCGCAAGCAAATAGAACGGGCATCCTCTGTAGCATTGCGTGCAACCTCCAAGGGGGACATTTTTGTATGTATATAGCCCACACAATCAGGAGGTGGATTAGGATCGTGTAGGGCGACATGCTGCCCTGTGTTCGACAGGAATTCATGTAGTAAGAAATGGCACAATATGCACAAGTAAAATAGTAGTAAAGAGAAGATTAGAGAGAAACCGATAAGCATTCGGATGCCAATCCTAGACATGTAAAAGCGATCAAGAAACTGGTGTATCTCATCCAAATCCTTATAATCAATCTTAGGGTGTAGATCTTTTTTTAGTTGTTGATCGTACTTACCAATAATCATTTTGTGAATCCAACCTAGTCATTCTCATCTTTTATATCTGGAAAGGATCTAAGGTCACGGAAAGAATCCAAATACCAATCCCGAACCTAATTAAGAAAGAAAGGTTTTATAACAAATGAAACAAAAGAGAGTAATTTAAATAGTATATGAGTGAGTGAGGAGTACCTTTAGAACAGCAGGCTTGAGAGATAAACCATAAGGAAGAGTTTGTAGGTCAATAACCCTGCGAGCAATGCGCATAGGGAGTTCCTTTGAAGAATTGGATGAAATTAGCAAAATTCCCCCTTTTGGAGGTGGAGTTTGGAACCGAACTCCACATGTACTTGCGTCACAACGCAGTTTGTTCATGGAAAACCCACATCGATGACTATCCTCAATCAGTTCCTTAGAAAACGACTCGTACAGTTTCTTTGCCGCCATATATGACTTAAGATCTTATTAATAATAATAATCTATTGAAAATGGAAGAAGGCGGTATCTACGAGGCAAGTTTCACCTTTTTTATCCATTAATCCATCTTCTGACACACTCACTCACCACCACAGCAACAGAGAGAGAAAGATGGTTCCGATCCATCATCAAAAATCAAAATTCAGATAAGGAGAAAACAAAAACTGTCTCTTACTCTCTTGCTCGGGCGGCTGTTGCCTAATATTTAGCCTAAAAAGGGATGGGTATGGCTGACTCACACTCACCACTCACACCATTCATACCCCTTCTCTCCTTCCATTTTCACATAAATTACCCTAAATTATAACACACGTGCGATGGACCATATGACTCACAAACAATTCAAAAGATTACTCCCTCCAACGAATCACCCTAGCTGTTTTTTTGGCCCCTAGGTAAATCTACCCAAAAAATACAATTAAAACAATTTAATCTTATAGTGATAAGTTAAAATCATGACAAAAAAATTCGTTCAATAATAGTTGTTCATTTACTGCGGGTGGATCATTTTGGTTGTACCAACAACACAATGAGACTCATATATTTTTCCTTGATGCACATTAATGATTATAAAACTCGGCAATTTATCGGCGATTCGAAGTCATAAATAATAATCGCATTGAACTTATAAATAATCTTTTACTTAGATCATACATTTAAAATAATAATTAAAAAATAGGATCTTAAAAAATTATTAGCAATATTTCAACTTAAATTTGATTATTTGTCATAATTACACAATTCATAAAGAATCTTCAATGAATGAATTATTCAGAAAATAATAAACCTTTGGTTCTTTAATCAACATTTAAAGAAGAAAATAAGAATATATATATACAAAGACATATCGTAAGAAACAAACACATTTAAGTTACATAGATTCTATAATTGTAATATATGTTTCTGGAAAAATTTAAAAATTTGTTAAAAAATTCAAAAAAGAAATTACGCTTGAATATAAAAGCAATTATAACGTTTGAATTATCATAATGAATTTCTTCAATTGATAAGTGAGATACTTCATATCTATGTTAAAATAGATAATATGTAAGCTTATATATAGTACTATTAAGTACCTAGGAATTTACTATAGAATATCACAAACCTGGTTATTGCGAACCGAGCTACAATAATTAATTTGCACATGAGTGACCTACTATATGTCTATATGTTTGATATAACTGGAGACAATAATTTTGCAGAAACATAAACAACAGAGCTTAAAACATGTACAAAAATAACAATTAACATCATAAGCATAAACTAATGATTCTACAAAAAATATCAGGATATGTATAATTAGAATGAAATAGAAAGAAAAAAATCGAGTTCACTAAGTGCAAAGTGTCCTCTTAAGAAAATTATTTCCCTGAATATGAGGTTTAAAGAATTAGATCATCTTAGGATAGAACAATTTTATTCACCAATATATTGGTATAAACAATTGTATCAGTAAGTCACTCAACAGGAGCAAAACACATGAATATTTAATTGTCCAGAAAAAGAAGATGATGAAGAAGATTAAAATTTTCATTGTTTTAAAATAAGAGGAAATACCTTTATTTATAGACAATAAATGATAGTGTGAATAAACAGTTCCTTATCGAACAGGTCACAACTCTTGCAAAATGTCATAACCCTTCGAAAAGCTCACAACCTTTCATTAACGTTACAACCTTTCATAAAAGTCGCAATTTTTCATAAAAGTCACATCTTTCATAAAAGTCACTACTTTTGATAAAATGTGAAGGCTAGTTTTGAAAATAAATAAATTAAAAGAAAATTGTGATATGTGATGGCACCCAAGATAGATATACATATATACAAATAATTTTTTTCAAAGTTAACGGATGCACATGCATTCCTGCTTAGAGAGTGGGTCTACCTCTGACACTTGCTATCAAATACTAATGTTGGTTAAAAGCAAATCATCCACAATAATGAGAAAATTTACTTCTAGAAGTATCTCACAAATGTTTAAAGATGTTAAGCTTGCATTGATCATGTTTTATGAATTGTGTCTTTCAACCCCCTTCATCTTTTGAATTAGCTTGGTCATTGCATGTTATGTCATGAACGGTCTCTTTTGCATGATTTTCATATTTTTATGTGCATTACTATCACACTTGGAACATTTTTATACTAATGCATACTTTTGTCTACTTTCTTCCAAATGTGAATCCGACGCTTTAATTTTGCATCTCCGTGGCTAGGGCCACTTAGTAGATATTGAAGATTGACGAGTCCTCGTGTTTCGAGGACCGAGCCTTTATTTCACATGTTCTTTACTTTTAAGTATTGTATGTGGTGTACGGATTATATCCTGATAACTCTTGATGTACTAGATGACTTTGAGACTATGTTAAACTTCCGCTACATTTTTATGAAACTCTTAATTATATCTTGAAATTTATTTTAAACTCTAATTTTCTTTTATCTTGTATGATGTGAGCTAAGTGACTTGTATAGGGCCTCTTGAGATTCTATACACTATGTTACACATAGGGTATCCTTTGAGTAGTGACACGGAATATCAAGTTTAGTAGGACAACATATTGGTTTATTTTTATTGGATGTCGGATGAATCCCATGGATTCCTTTGAGACTTTAATCAGAGGTTAAAAAATGGTGTTGTGACCGCAGTCAAAAACACTTGTAAGGTCGAGTCCACAAGTAAAGGTGAGTCAACAGAAGTCAACAAAACCTTTTTTTTTGCTAACTAATCTAAGTCTTCCCATTTCTCTTCTTTTCACCATTCTTTTCATATTGGGATTTGGAAGCTTTTTCTTGAGAAAATTGTGTGGGTAAGTCCATTAATCTATTTTATATCATTTTCTTCAAATTTCATCTTCCAAAAACTTAAAATCAAGATTTCAAATGTGAGTTTTGAGATTTTTTTTCAAATTGAAAAATGAGTAATTTCTTGATTTAGAGCTCAATTCTTGCTTGTGTTCAATGGGGTTTTGAAAAAAAGCTAACCTTTTCCATCCCCCCCCCCCCCCTATCTACTTGATAACGCGAACTCCTATTGACTTGCATGAAAGTAAAGTTGGGGGGGGGGAGTGAATATTAAAATTCCTTCAGTCTACTCACCTGCAAGTTAGTAACTTACATAAACAAAGATAGTAAATTCAGTAAGTAAATGACGCTTATAGTTTTACACTGGTTAGGAACACCGATGTGGTGCCTACTTTCAGTCTCCTTGGGTTTCAAGGGTTCCTTAAGAGCTTGAAGTGAACTTGGGGTCGTACAAGCTATATCACATGTAAATCAATCCGATATGCAAACTTTGACAAAACCTCACCTCGTATAACCTACACTCAATTTCTTTTCTCTTTTTGTTTCTAATTGTATAATCACGAGAATACAATGTTTTTATGAAAGATGGTAGAAGATAATAGTACAAGTTCAAGTGAAGTGCGTACTTCACAACTAATGCCTAAAGGGGTTTATATAGGAGTAAAAGATTTATCTTTTACGGAACCCAATGGTGTTTAAATCAAGGATACATAATTAAGTCCTTGATTTACTTGTTGATTTTCGGAGTCATGTCCATATCAGTTATTTGCATGAGCAAATCGATTGATTCCTTTGTCTAATGATCTCCTTGAATCTTGACTAATAACAACAATCTTTAGAATATATTCTTTCGTTGATTTCCAGGCTGCGTGATAGAGGAATAGGCGATGTTGACATCCAATTCCGGACCTCCACATTATAGATTAATTATCGAGCTTCTTCAATCTCAAACGATTAAAATAATTAGTTTCACAAATTTTTAAATAAAATAAAAATATATTGCAAGTTTTAAAATTGTCTATCCCTTTTTATAAGTATATATTATTATTATTATTATATTATTATTATTATATTAATTTTATGATTATATGAAATAAGTATATCATAATATGAAAACTATCTCAAAAGAATTTTATAGTTTTTAGTGTGTTTTAAAGTGATGTCGATAATTTTGAATTAATCGAGACCACAGTTTCCTGCAAATTTGAAATATTCTCGACGTTATTTTATGTACGTCTTTTCATTTTATAATTGTTAAAAATAATAAATATTTTAGTCTTATTGCAAATCAACTCAAAAAAGGTTTTAATTGGCATTAGTTCAATTAATTAATAGTTAAGATTTTAAATTTAATTTTTTATTGATTAGATTAAGAAGCCATTAATATTTAGGGCAACTTTCACATATAGCAAAACAAAAAATTCATATAGGTAGGTTATAACAAGTTTGATTAATTGCGTCCATAGCAAACATAAAAGTATAATTCGCTGGCTATTTCGCTGCAATTGTATCATTCGTTATCCTATTTCACTTAATGTTGTAATGCCACAATGTATAATTCGCTGCAATATTGTATAAAAGTTGCGTTGCATACAATGAATCGAATGTAAAATGTATGTCTATTGCATTAATTACACACGTGTATAGCAAGGAAGATATATGTTTTTCTGCTCGCTTTATACAAAAACAGAAAAACAATATATACACTTATATTGTATTAAAGCGAGAGAAAATTGTATTTTACTGCACTTGTATAATTCGTTGGCCTTTTTCGCTGCAATATTTGTATAAAATTTGATTTGTCTCTTACAATTGAATTGAAGTAAATGTTTGTAAATTGATAATTAGTGTATAGCATGAGAGATCTTGTTTTTGCATGTGTAATATACAATTTCGCTCGCTGTATACAAAACAGAAACAGAATTTAACACTTCTGTGTATAAATCAAGAGAGAGAGAGGCGAGCGAGGGGAGAGTGGCAGCGAGATTTTTGGGAGAGAGGTGACTGGCAAACTTTGGCTAACGTTTGACTATGGAGCACTAATTAAATCAAACGTAGCTACTCCATTTATTTTAGGTTATTGAGTTGATATTTATATATAATATCCCATTATTTATATTAATTGCCCCCCCTCTTACTGGACCTTAGTCCCCAGATTCTTCAATTATGCAAATCGCGTTAGTCCTTAACTTCCTTCGGCCGAATTGAATCTATATGGTTATTTTCAAATTGAATTTTACCAATATTTCCACATGTGTTGGATCAATTGAGACCAAAGTTGGACTTGTTTTCCGTCCAACTCCCTTAAACCAGGCCAACCCATATTACATTCATTCAACCATCCCCCCTCCCCACCGCAATTTCCTCATCCATCCCCCACCCCCAATTGTAAACCTTCTTCCATGATATACCCATCACCCAACCCTCTACTCACCCAATCTCCCACATCATATCCGCCCCGAGCCCCCCTCCTCCTGATCTCCCCCCAGAAGAAATTTTTTAAAATGTCCTTATTTAGTATTTAATAGGGTATAGTGTACAACATTTCAATATTTAGTGATAATGTCAAAATTTACATTATTATGTATTGTAATTATATTTAATCTTGTTTAATTAAAAAGGATGCCTAATGTATTAACAAACTCGAGCTATATAGGGGAGAGAGAAATTATAAAAAGTAACAGATGTTTAAAACTTCTCTACATCAGTTACACTTTTCAAATCTTGATATATATGTAGGCCATTATTCCGATGTTCTCCGAAAAAAAATATTTCGATTTTATTGTTTTGTCATATAAACTGGGCTAAACGGGGGGGGGAAAAAATTTTGGAAATAAACAAAAAACGAAACGTCAAAAATTCAGGTAGTTTAGTTAATTAATCGTTATCTGTTTGATTTGATTGTGATTTGTTGCGTTTTTTTTTTATATTAATAGTATGCTGATTGATGTCGTTTTTCAACTTTGATACGAAACCGTATATCCCACCGATACTTATATGAGCATCAATTGTTTAGACAAATAATAATGTTCAACTTTTATTTGAATTACGATTGTAACTTTTATGTTGTATTTTTTACAGTTAATGATAATGTATTATTTTTGGTATTTAGTATTGACTTTTTTTTTTCATAAAGCCATATAGGGGGCGCATTGCTTTATAATAAAGCATTCAGACCTGGGATGAAGATAATTGCTATGTGATTACAAACTGAGGCTATTATGATTAAAGAGTATCGCATCGTATAAAATTTAGGTGCTGAAGTTGCTAATCAGATTGGCGTAGATTTGAGGTATAACAGATGAAACGTAAGTTTTCCACTCGGAAGGTAGCATGCACCTTGGAGGTACACAACGAGATCGGGAATGAGGGTATATGTTTCATTGAAGAAAGAAAGACGTTCGAGAAATTCGCAAAGTACACATGTGTGTAACTGTATTTGGAATGTGTGGACATACATTGTAAGAATAATCATGAAGAAGATAATTGGCCTTGTGTATGAATAAACGGAAGAAGTACAAATGATAACAAGGCAATAGTTATTAGTGCACCATTAATCAGTGATGCGTTAAAGTAATTCTATTATCTGCATATGAATCATAAAGAAGTCATTGAGGAGCAAGTTTATAAGAATAACGTACTTTGAAAGCTGTGATGATGAAAATATGTCATTGTATAGATTCAGTGGAAGACAAAAAAGATAAAGTTTAGTAAGGTATTTTGTTTTTAATATATTTAGTTTTGGTTGTTATATTAATTATCATATAATATCATGTCTTATTTTATTTTGTTTAGTGTCCTTTTGTAATTCGAGAAGTTATACACTTGTTTGTGGATCTGCAAAATTGTGGATGGATAATGAAGGATTCCACATCATAATGGGAAGTAGAATAGGAAAGTGTGTAGATGAGCCTAAATGTTCATTAAAAGATAAGGTGGATGCAGAGACAAGCAACAAGCAGTCTTGTGGGAGGTATAAAAGCTCAAGATAGTTGATCATAAAAGCAAAGTGGACACCGAAAGACAGACAAGTGATTTAGACTCGAAACTTGGTGTAGACGTATTCTTACTCTGTGGCATGGAATGCTAGGGAAAAAGGCAATAAATACATTAAGGGAAGACACCATCTGATTCTATATAATTTACCCAGTTATTTATTATATATTGGACACCACTTATCTGGATCGCATATAAAGATGACGAAGGCGGAAGAAATGAATTCATATGTCTTTATAGCTTTGTTTTCCTTTCATAAAAGTTTTGAAAGTTGTAAGCCAATCGTTGTAGTAGACGGCAGCCATCTCAGAGGGACTTTATAAGGGCACATTTGTGTCTGCAAGACATGGAAGGAGCCGGTAACGCTTATATATTATATTTTTTTAAAGCATTATGCACCGTATTATTATTCTTTAAAAACATTATTTGTTGTAGTTGACGATATGTATACTACTGGGAAACATTGTATATGTTCACGGAAATAGATGCACCTAGCATACGTATGTTGGATTCGGAAAATGATGCATCTTGGACTTGATTTTTTAACAGTTTAGTGAAGCTCATGGTTAAGGATAAAATGTGTGTCTATCCGACAGAAAACGAGAGTATTCTAAAAGCGTCTAGGATACAAAATATACCACATTATGCTTGCACGTTTTCTTTGGTGATCGTGAAGACACTTTACAAAAAAGTCACATGACAGCTTTAGAAGTGTTTATGAATGGCAAAGGCATACAAACTTTCTGACTTTAATGAACTGATGAAAAAAAGTAGAAAACAGTTGATATCTAGTAGAATTATTTGGAAATTGGCTGGTTCCCCCCCCCCCACCCTGGACAAATGGGCATAGAGTGTCTGCACCAGTGATCGAGGCACTGCTATGACATCAAACATAGGATGAATGGCATAATGCATGCCTTGTGGAAGCAAGAGAATTACTATATATGATTTCTTGAGGAAATTAGACAAATGTTGGTCGATGGAATTTAACAATCATACATCGGCTTCTAATGAATTTCACGACACTTTGTGGTAAAGCACAAGAAATGCTAGCTGAGAAATGAAGAACTTTCACTGCGATGACGGTATGTTTATGTTCCTAAAAATTGTGTATTTTTTGTATTTGTAATTCAGTAAAAATGAAAGATATCAACTGGTATGATTTAACTTCCCTTTTAACTTTTGTAAGAGGTAGTTGCGACAAGAATTATGTGAACAGTGTTGTATGAATGGGAAACATTTATGTTTGCTTGAAAGAAAACTGCCACATAGTAGGAGATTCAAGTGGATGAGATACAATGTTACGCATGGTGGGTATTTGAAGAAGATAATTTCTTTTGGGATCCGGAACAGTATTGTCTGACTACAAGCCAATCACATTACTTGTACAAGGCTATACAATAAATCCATTACCTAACGAAACAGATGGCATGTTGCCTGCATATGAGACCATGAAATAGTTAAAGAACTCCAAAGTTCAAAAAAACTACCTGGTAGGCCTCCAAAAAAGTTCGTGATAAGACATTACCATTGAGTTATATGGAAAGAAGAAAAGATTCGTGTAGTACTTGTGGTCAAAGGGCATAATAGGCGATCATGCAGGAATGGACCACGAATGAATAGTTAGATATGATTGAATTGTTTTGAAAATAAAATTTACATGTGTTCGTACCAAAACGTTATTCGTGTAATTGATGTTTCATAATTTCACTGGATACTATTTTATCAAAAATATGTTCGTTTGGCGTATTTGACTTGTATACTAAACAAAAAAGTAGTTTGTAGCTCACTCATATTAGTGCCTATCAACACTGTAATTACTAAGCTAAAGTTTCTTCACTATAATAATATATATGCAATAAGCTAAAAAAATGACTCGAGAAATGTCGATTTAATGTTCAAATAAATATATTTGACACATATAATACAACTAATGTGACACATTTGAAAATAAATTATATTTTAATATAAACAATACAACTACACGTAAGTGACTTAATTATGATGTAATAAACAACGATGAATACCACATAGAACACCAATGCAACACTGGAATCAACTAAAATAAATATACGTCAATTCAAAATGAAAAAGTATGAGAATAAAACTGTTAAACAAAAGATATCCAAATGATAAGTATGCAGAATTATTCTACATAAAATTTAATCCAAATGGTAAGTTGAAATATAAAGCAAACATAAAAGTTAAGAAACATAAATTACCTAGTTGTAAAACATAAAAGATTTATTTCAACAAACCAAACACTGTATTGCTTGGAGCGACACAACACGAAAGCATGATGCATTTGCATGCGTAGGGGTGCCTCAGATCCATAATGGCTCGTTGTCTTGCTTGTCTTAGCATAATTCCAAAGAAGTGTTGCTAATCTTGCCTAAAAACATTAACGTCAAAAGGTACCACTTGGATTTCCTTGACATAAGACAGCCACTCGGCAAAAGCAAGCATATAGAACCACAATCCCTGATTACAATGAGAAATACAAAAATTAAAATTTAAATAAAAAAAAAATAAAATTGACTAACAGAATTATACAACTTACAGCTGTCATCGGTATGTTGAGGTATGTTGTACTATGAAAACTATCCAAATAAATCATTCTTCTTGACTAAAAGATCTATCTAAGACTTTGTTCTTGGAATAACATACATGTCAACTTAAGCAGAATGAGTTGAGCAACTTGGTAACCTCGTTACTGATTGCTGCATCCTGACCTCCCGCTCTGTAAGAAATCATAAAACGTATACAACGTCTATCATTAGAGAGAGTCCGCAAGACACAAATGAAATTTTCATTTACGTTACAGGGATAAATACGTGCATCACCAAATGCCACGGAATGCCGGCAGAATTTAACCCTCTCATTGTTTTAAAAAAAAATCCCTATAAAAATTGCTCTTCATCAACGCCGCAGGAATCACATCAAATTATTCATACTTCGTCCAATTGATGAAATTTTGGACGTAAAAACACAACAAACAGTTGTGTAGTTATAGCTGTGTCCACATTCATACTTTGCTTTCGTTCTCAATTATAAAATATAAAAGTGATATGCTGAACAATAAAAAATATAATCATTAGATAAACAATAAAAACAACGAAGAATACTAAATAAACTACAGTATTACTTACCGAATCATTAACAATGTCCTTTGAGTACAAATTGTAGAACCAATTTTTATTGTCTACAATATCAACACCAAAAGTCAAATGGGACAGAAATGCGTGCTTTACCCTCTTGTATCGATCCGTTTGACGTCAAAGAAATACACAAAATAAAAACAAGGGATACAAATATGTACACGTCAGGTATACGACCGTCTAAAGCATACACAAAAAATAAAAGTTACACAAATAATAAAAGGTCTACGTAGAAACATATAAATTATATAGGTATAATGTATTTGTGAAAATATGCACCAGAATTTAGAGTAACATACATAACAACAAATAAAGATTATATTGTTTATTACAAAACATAATTTTAAAAGGACTAACAAAAAAATATATGTGTTGTATCACTCATTTAAAAACACATACATTAGAATTCAATAATTTGTTAATTGAAAAGACAAACATGTTTATAATACATTTAAAAAAACGAATCAGATAAAAAACTGATTATGCACAACAGCTCAAAAAAAAGAATAATCAGGATACAAAAAAAATCATATACTAGAAAAAAAATGTAGAATACATAATGCATCATACCCATTTTTTATATTATTTGGGTATTACAACTTATTGTTATCTGTTTGCAAAAACAAAGACCTTCGCGAATCCATGACCGATTTGATTCCCAATAATGTATCCGATGACCAAAAAATAAGATCAAAGATGAAGGGTTTCAGTTCAAAAATAATTGGTTGCACCGTATAAGTACCTGATGGAAAATGTTAAATTAAAAATAACATACCATTAAAAAATTAGAATAAAAATATATAAATCAGATTTAAAATACATTAAAAATTTGTTTGGCTTTATACCGCAGATGAGCCGACCGATGTATATACGGGGATGGATTGAAAGGTCTGGATGTCTATAATCATACGGCAGTAATGGTGTGTGAACATGACTTTTTTTGTTCTAACTATCCTTGCTAGCCTGTTTTTGAATATTTGAGTTGTCATTTCTTGTGGTTTGAATGTGCATGATAATGCTCTGTTTTGAATTAATGGTATCGTCGGTAGCACAAATTACTTTTTATGTCACTGAGACTTGGCATTAGAGAATCATCCAACTCAAACTGTGATTGTGGTGACCTTCCAAAGGGAAAATAGATTGAATAGGGTAGGAAAATATGAACTGATCACCCACCCCAGCCCCTCAATCCTTGTCATCTTGATCTGTAACAGTATGTTGACTTTCAAATTTTTAACACGTGGCCTTATTTTTTTGGGTTTGTCAACTTTACAAAAGATGGCTGAGGTATCTGTAGTTAAGAAAAAAGTATTCCCAAAAAGCAAATTATTACTAATAAGAAGAAAAGTAATTAGTGACATACCCCCGCCTAGAAAAACATACCTTGGGATTATTGATTTAGTATTTTTCGAACTAAAACCAACGTTACATTGAGAAGAGGACGTAAGTTCTGCAGCTTCTCTTCTTACCCTCTCTTTTCCCCTTTTTTTTCTTTTCCAGGGCCAATTGTCAAATTCCACCTTTAAAACTATAAAAACTGTTAATTATAAACAATATTCCCAAATGCATATATAAATTATGTAGAGGTAACCAACATACTTGGTTTATCGGCACCCCCCCAATTCGGGTGGTCTCCAGATTTGAATTTCCAAAAGTGAATGATCTGTTAAAAAAAGGAGACGACCCGCCACTTCAAAAAAATATCGTTAAATATTTTTTCTTATTTATTAAAAAATACAAAATTAGATGAACATACTTGACTGTATTTTTTTTAAAAATTCCTCGCTGTAATCATTTGAGCTTTCCTCATTTTATCCCTCCGACTTCTCCTCACAAAAAGCCATTCTAATCCCTGAGATACAAAGTAAGTCAACAGATCTAGAAAATAAAAATTTATATTGAAATTTTACAATATTAAAGACATGTAAAATTCACACAATTTCATATTAAAAATACACGTAGTATAGAAAAAATAGAATAAAAAAATACTAAATTGTCTTTATTTTAAAAATAAGATGTCACTCGCCTGATTTTGATTTCTGATGTGTGACAACTGGTTTGTAAATTGTTATCGTCCTGGAGCCACATTGGTGATTGGTTTGGGTTGGCCTGAAAATATTATTTGATATAAAAACAATCAACATAATTTAACATCACTAGGATAAAGAGAAATAAAGCTACTTACAAATATAGGAAAAAAATTAATATTAGCACACATATATATTACAGTATTACAGAATACATAATATAATAGAGATAAACATTATTTTCAAAATGAGTTGTGTGTACCTGATTTTGATGGTGATAAAACTTGGACTTGTAAAAGTTGTGATCCTTGCCCAGCATTGCACATATTTTTTTTGTCCTGTAAATATTAAATTACAATTATTGGTTTTTAATTCAAAAAAATAAAAAAGAATAAAAAAAATTAAACATAAAAGTTCGCCCAATTGTATAAACCCTTCCAAAGTAGATATAATGATATTAAAATTATAAGTTCTCAACTCCGTATGTCTTAAACTCTTCAAACCGGTATACAATTAACAAGATGATTAACTTTTTACAGATTGCAATAATTTGGAATAAATATATTGCAAAAACATAAGTATAAAAACGTACTAACTCCTTCGTAACTCAATGAGAGTCATTCCTCTTAATTGTTCAACCGACGCACACACAATTAAGATGGTATTTTGGAATCATTTGTTGAACACAAGTGCTGTGGTTTTATTCTTAAAGATACAAGTTTTTTTCTCACCCCCGCACAACTTTCTATTGCAGCTTTTTCACATTCTGGTTCGCTAACGGAGCGATCTGTTCATCCGTTCCATTTGATCTGTGATATTTGATTCCTTTTCCGTACCCTTTTAGCAGGTGATAATGATTGCCCCTTTTTTCTTTTACATGTAACCTTCATTGAAGGTGGAGGGTGGGTTGACAAAATCATCACTGAATGTGTCAGAAAGTACTTGTTCATCAATATCACGATGTGGTCTGTTGCACACCTTCAGTGGATTTTTCAAGACCTTCAGGAGGCAATTGTAGACACAACCGAGTTGTCATAGAGAGTCGTTTTTTTATTAATTTATTCGTTCCATTTAATCTGAAAATAATAGTAATTTATTTCTATTAATAATTAACATAATTAAAGATATACCATTTTTTCGTCGAATTAAACCAAGTACAAAGGCACAAATCATGAATTATGATATAAATAACTTCTCTATTTACCATCATTGAAGGTGTCTTTCATAAGGTTTTGATCGGGGTTTTCTCTACTGGTGCCAGTTTAGAATACGGGAGACTCCCACAATCCAAGGATTTTCCGTGCAAAATAGTCTAACGCTTACACCACTCACTCGTTATCCATATTTGAAGGACAACAGGCATACCACAGATTCTATAATCTTGACCATAGTAGTCAAAAACTTGTTTGATACTGTTCAGAACCACTCAAAGCTCTTTCTGCCCCAAGGATTAATGGCATATACCGACCCCCCTTGCAACCCAAATCAAATGAATTTAGGAATTCCCAATGATCTCTTCGCCAGAATACAAAAAAATATGAATGACACTAGTAGTATTGCAAACTTAATGGAATCATACATCATCAAACTGTCAACCAAAACTTACAATGCTAACCTATCGAAAACCAAATAAGCTGTGTAGTGGTGTATGATATCATTACCACCAAAGTATCAACAATAAGTCGGTAGGTTCTTTGTGTTAAACTTGAAATCCCCTACAACACCAACACATTTCATCCAGTAATAAGCAGGAACCGTCCCACAACACGACACCGCTGAAACTTTAAAATTACTCCATTTACTTGATTAACAAGAGCCGGATTACTACTAGCTCTACTTCTAGTGGACTACAAACACCTGCACCCCCCATTTGACCTTTGTCCCAACACATTTTCTGATTTCATATCCTGAACCAGAACACGTACTCTCACAAAAATTAATTATTACTTAATGCTTCGGTGTAAGCTGGTCAGTCAACTTAGATAATGTCATGATTACATATACAGTTGAATGTGGGTGCCTTTTTTGGTAGATTTTCGCGAACGCATAAGATTACCCCGGCATATTGAATTCCAAAAAATGAAATAATCCCCAACCCCCGAGAAAATAACAGCAGACACAAAAAAAAACATGATAAATAAATAAAAAAATTAAACAAATACAACATTGTAACGACCGTTTAGTCGTTTTGAGCAACAGATTTTATTCTGGAAAACCTCGCAGAAGTGACGGATGTCCACGACGGAACCGTCACAGGGCACGACGGACGTCGTGGAGGTGTAGTTCAAAACATTGGAAAAATTTGAAATTGGGTACTGAAAACGACTCTCGGAAAACTTCGTAACGAAATGGCAGGCGGACCTCACAAGAGTCCAGTGCAAATCACTCTCTGATCCTTGCGAGGACAGGCAGGCCACGGACAGTCGCAAGGCACGACGGCCCGGCACGGGCTGGGGGGGCGGCGGGGGGGGCGGGGTCGGCGCGCGCGGGGGGATGCGTAGTGCAGGCGGGGCGGAAATCCTGATATAATAATTTAAGGGTGTTTTGGTACTATTTCCTGCTTTAATTATAAAGTAATGGGTTAATGTTAATAAGGCTAATTACCTTGAGGGTTAAAGAGGTAACTTAAGTTATTTAGGGAATTATTAGTTGCCATCTTTTACAACTAATATATGATATTAGGGTAAGAAGAGGGTTTTGAATAGAGAAAAAGAAAAAGACAGCATATGAGCGAGAAGAGAGAGATCAAGGAGAACGCAGCTTGGGAAGATAGCTTGTTGATCGCAATTCTTCGGGAAGGTAGGTTCTGGTTTACACATTCGTAGTAAACTCTTAATAGCGACTGATATGGTTGTTGTAGTATTATTTAAGTCTTCTATATGACTGTATATGTGTGTATGCATGATTGCTCTTATTCCTCTATTATATGATTGTGATAAAATAAGCATGATGAAGCTATGAATCTTAAATTGAGAAACCCTAATCTACTTTGTTAATGATGATGCATCGTAGTAAAGAAGGGCTTAATGAAAGCAAGTAGTGAGATAGGGGATCGGGTGCACGTACCCCGTTACCAGGATTAGAATATGAGGATCGGAGTGTCACGTTCCGAAACAGGNACCGGACTTCTGTCAAACGGAGGAAGTTCTTCTTCATAATTGAGCCAGTGCCTGCGCACCAATGCTTATGTAACGGCCTGCATAGGCGCAAGTGGAGGGTAGGAATGAGGAGAGGCACTAGAGTTCGTGTTTTTGAGCACAAATTTGATTCCGACTTCAAGGGAGAAATGAGATTGATCAAGAGATGTGATAACTTGCTGCCATCCATGACCTAGCAGCAGATTGATATTGGCTCAGATCTCATGATCTCTTCATTAGTGAGTGACGGCATCTGCTGGGGAGTCTGAGGTCTCTGGCTGGAGTTTTTGAGTAGTACCAGGTACCCTATCATCCTTCAACCCACATTCTCTGCAGTAGACCTGTGATCCTGATCAGTCACAGTCATATATTCAGTTGTTGATCTGCTCAGTTTTCAAGCACCTTCACTTGCCTGGATGTTAGCATTTTGAGTACATCATCATCATCATATTGATCCATCTTCTTGCAAGCTTCCATTTTCATCACAAAACAACATGAATTGCTTTCTGTCAAATGCTTGGGGTCGTTGTTGAATTCTGTAGGCCTTTGCTGAATGAAGAATATCCAACAAATACTCCTCATCACTTCTTGGGATCAACTTTTCCCAGTCATCCGTCCCATTATTCAGCACAAAACATCTGCATCCAAAGCTGCTAAGATAGTTCAGGCCTTGCTTCCTTCTGTTGAGATCAATTCGTCATGGAGTCTTATCACACAGATCAACCGGCTCTTATTATACACCGTTTGTAACATGACATGTAGTTGTGTTAAACACAAGCTTCAGCCCGAAACTTTGAGGAAATTTGATTCATAATCATAGTTCTGGCAATGCTTCCCCAGGTTCTGTTCTTTAATCATCCACTACTCACTGCTTCCATTTTGTTGAAGAGTTCGTGTAGCAGAGAAGTTTTGGTGCTGGTACCATTTTTCCATCATAATCTATCCATGTTGAGTTTTCAAACTCTGTCCATGATCATACCAAATGCTGCAACATTTGATTAATTGTTTTGATCATTTTTGAAGAATATACCCCCATCGCATCAGTTCTGTATCTGCCTTTGATCTCAAAAATCTCGTCCAGTGTATCTTGAATAGTCATCTACAATCACCAAATGTACTTCTTGCCATTCCTGCTTTGAGAACCTTCAGGGCCACAAGGTCCATAGGGTCACGCTAAGGTCATCGTGACTAGGGTAACTAATTCTTGGCTTTGAATGACTGACTATGCTTTCCTCTAACACAAGCTTCACATATTTTATATTTCAGGAAACTTCCATTTGGGCAAACCCTCGGACTAGGTCCGTTGAAATCAACTTTATTTAATAAAAAGATGAACTCACAGTCCCAGACAGCCTACGATGCCAGAGATCACATTTTGAAATTTGAGCACTGAACATGTTTAAGTCAGCTCCAGGAGAGATTCCAAGTTTTGCCAACATCATATTGTTTACTTCTGTGTGCCAGTGAGAATTACCTTGTGGTAGTTTAAACTAACTACAAGACTGCATTTCTCAAAGTAACTTGCCTCATTTCCTTTTCACACAACCCCCCCCCCCCCCCCCCCCCCCCCCCCCCCCCAACAGAATTTTTTTGTGATCACACACTTAGCAAAGGCTGTACTTAACCCATCCACATGATAAACATTTTCAATAGAATCTTCAGATATCTTCCTACTTTTGGACCAACTCCCAAATGTATCCCTTCTTTGCCATCACCAATGAGACACCGCCTTCCTGGAGGGTCTTAGTGGAAGGAAGTTCTGTTACATCACCAGTCATATGTTTTGAGAACCACTATCCATATACAACATTGACTCTGCTTGCTTGCCTCCTCTCACTCCCCCTGCAAAACCAAAAATCACTTGTTAAGAACTTGGGAACCCATTTCATAGCTTGAGTTCCAGTAGGCAGACCAAGGAGTGATCAATTGTACTTTTCCATATGGAGGACTTTTGAAGCTTCTATTCTTTACTATTCTAAAAAAAAACAAATACATAGAAAGCAGGAACAATTTTTTCTTTGAAAAGCAATGTGAGTTGTAAGACATGCTCTGTAGGACCCAGGTCTCTCTTTTGGTACATTTTGTCTTACCGCATAATTAGAGTATCTTCACACACGAGTTTTCTCCACTATACACACTTATTCTTCAATGTCCCGGTCTTACCAACAATGAGACACAACAATTGTCAGTGGCATGCAAACCATACTTTCCTGTGAGGATGATAGGCAGCTTATGTTTCAAGACTCTTCCTAGTCCTTTCTTATTGAACTTACTCTGATTTGTCCACATTTGCAGCAACTTTAGGATTTGGGGTCCCTTAAGAGAATTGTCATTCAAGATCTTCCTTAGGTTTCACAATATCTATTTTCTAATTTGTTTACTCTTTTTAAGTGCCATGACTCATTTTTCTCAGAGTTTTTCAATTTTTCTTTAATTCAGCTTGCACTATTTCTGACTTTTCCATTCAAGCTTTTCAGCTTCTTCACAGTATCTGCACAACTGGTTCTTAAGTATTCGATTGATTTAACTCTAGAGACACCATTCTTAACAATTGTGTCTTCAAGTTGGACCTTTGTTCTCATTAAAATTTCAAGTTCAATGCATTCCTGGTAATCCTCTTTTCAGATGTTAACTCTATCAGAATCTAGCTGACTTTGCCAAGGTTCTATTTTTTAAGAGAATAATTTATCCACGTCATTTTTTCATGTCAAGTAAGAGTTACCTTATTAACGATCACTCTTCTCATTACTTCCTGTGTGTGCCATGAGAGCAACAAAAAAACACCCCTCATATAAGTGAAAATCATTCTAAGACAGTTTCCCCACTCGCACTGCACCACCCACACCCCAGAAGTGGAACACACCACCGCCAACACAAAACACATACATTAATAGTCTAATAAGCTCTACTCCCAGGTACAAGATAACTAAATGCTTAATCCACTTTAGTAGCAGCAGAAAACCACCCCAAACAAAAACCAGACCAGAGCGCAAGAGCAACACATCCATTTGAGCAACACAGGGTCAGATCTCAGCGTTTACGCGATCTCGAATGTGGACAGGACCCGTACACCCGGATAGAAGAGACTACCATCCCCTGTAATCTTTGTGCCACCCAACGCAAGAGAGCCTGGTGGTTTTGTTTTTGAGGATACAACTCTGGTGTTTCATTCTTGAGCAGAAGGACCTCCTAGAAGTGCCCAGATTTTCCACACTTGTATCAAGTATCACCTTGAGCACAGCATTTCGATGTTCATTTGTTCCTTTTTATATGTTGTGGTTCTCCAAAACCTTTGAAATCTACTGATGGATATGCCATATATCATCATCACTGGAATCTTCATCTGATTTATATTCAACATCAAATGACTTGTCCTTTTTTGCTGTCCTTTGTTACAAATCAAGTGTTCGATTCATCTCATGTGTTTTTAAGATTAACAATCAAGCATCCATGGTCAGCACCTTCAAGTCCTTGCGCTCTGTAATGAACAAACTTGCTCTCCCAATGACTTGGAAGAATTCGAAGCAACTTTCCCTGACTTGTTTGGTCATGCTTATAGGTCACCCACTCACAGCTACAGTTTAATGAAGACACGTGGGGGTGAACATTCTGTTAATTGTTTTCCGCTCGCTTCATTTTTGAAGTTCTCATATCGTGAGGTCAGCAATGTCAATCTTAGAGTCTTTGGAACTTGTTCGTCTCCTTTACCTTGTCAATCAACAATCAATCCCAAATTTCCTTTAGACCAGACTCACAAGCTGAACACCACTTTGTCTCATTCAATCTAAGCGACTCTCGAAATCTAGCAGCTTAATAAAGAACAACGCGACAAACCGATATGCCGGGGGAGAAAGAGTTTTAGCTTTGAAACCCTTTTCAATCTTTTATTCTGGTCCAGCATTCATCATATTTTCGCCTAGGCTTTGGACCTCAGTAATTGGTTTTCCGGTCTCATCTTTTTCTTCCTCATTGGAACAAATGGTCCATCTAGTACAATATCCCCATTAAAACTCGCTGTCTTTCAGGCTTCATGCCATGAGGTAGTGCATGCATATCTAATTTCCTAACTTTCCACCAACCTGTAGAAATGTCATTATGAACGAGGAGGTCTAATTACGACCTTACCTTCTTCAGATTATGAGCGCCTATTACACAAGACACAAATATCCGTCCTTGGATTAACAAATAGGGATGCCTGCGCTAGCCCACTCCCCCCTTATACCACCTTGAGAAGAATATGGGCCTCACTTACAAGTAAATGGCCCAGGGCCTCTACTCACTTCAAAAAATACCAGAAAGTTAAATGCAAATAAAATCAACACCTGAACTCAATATTTCGTTGAAACCTCCTTGCTTAAGGGAGTTAAAACCACAAAACCTTGTCTCACGGATTTCAATTCGTTTTACATAATCTTCAAAGCAAAAGCGAACACATTACACAAACGAAGAAAGAGTTATCCAATCTTACCGTTAATCCACTAGTCCCTCTATTGCTCAACAAGCTAGAGTAGAAAAAGCAATAATCTACCCCTAAGCATCCCCCTGTACAACTTAGACTTCTCTAACCCCAACACACCAATTTCCTTTATAGATTTAGGATGGGTGGTTACAATTTAAGAACAAGAGAATAATTCCTAAACAACTATACGAAAATCTCCAATGGTGCTTGTGTGCCTTGGAATAATTCTGTCCTTTCCTTTGTGGTAAAGCCTTTGCGAAAGAGTTCTGTGAAACGTCTTTATCAGTGTCAAAAACCACCCAAAAAGTTTAGGAAAGTTCTTTGTTATAGACACGGTGCTGTCTGGTCACTTTCCCAACTTCTTTGCCATTGGTTGAAAGGTCACACATTTCTGACAGTCATCGGGATAGTGTGCACCTACTTTCTGTACTATCTCCATGCTGGCATCGACTGTCTCTCAGATCATGAGAGCCTGGTACGCTCTACGAGGTCCCTGGGTTGGTTGTCATCTGCACTACTTCACACAAAACACCTGCATACTCAAGTAGAACAACTCGGTACCTTTAATGATGTCCCTAAGTTTGTCAAATCAATCAAACTCAAATAACTATACCACCCCCAAACAAAACCCCCCCCGCCTCCACTCTAACATCTAACCGCATGCCCCCGAAAAAATCTTTTGTTTTTTAAAAATATTTTCACAATTTTGCAAAATTATTTGCTACTCTAGTAAAATATAAAGATATCTCTAAACAAAACACATTTTTCATTCAAAATACAAACACTAAAAATCATTTTCGAAAAATATTTACTCACACCACCCAACCATGAGAAAAATAAGTCCAGAATCTACTTTTTTTTCCATAAACATTTTCTTAGAATATTTTTTCATGAAAAACATTTTCTTCATACCAAGCACACCCTATATTAAAGGCTAGAATACTACAATTTATGTTGATTTTTTTATTGAACTAAATTTTAATCAATTAAAGTTAGATGAAACATTTACTTAAGTGGAGAACAAATAACTTTATCATCATTTATTATGCGATTTAATTTCTTTTATTTATTTAATAAAATTAAAATAAACAATTGGGACTGTTTTGATAGTTTTATATTTTCTGCTGAGATTCTTATGTTTATGAGAAAATATACAACAGAAAAATTTCATATCGCATCTCGAAACAAAATTTCGACTCATCTCATTCTTTCATATCATGACATCATATCATCTTCTATATCGCATGATCAAATGGGACCCTTAATATATTTGCTCCCTCCCTCATAATGATTGCCCAAACTCATTGATTAGATACTCCTAAATGATAACATGTCCACATCATAGACATTCATCCTATAATGTACTTGTTGTTCTTTTTATTTGCTTCGTTCTCTCCCTTCGTTTTCCTCTTTAAAAAATCAATCCTTTTACAAACATTATGTAGATTGGGGGAACTATAACTAAAAATTATTTTCATCAATCTATAAATTAATCGTATTTCGTATAATTATTTTTGTTACTTACTACCTCTTGCATCACATTAGACCTTCTGTTAAATTAATCACATTATTTTTACTTTTGTTAATTTGTTTCATTATAAACTCTATTATATTTAATACTCAATCAATGTTTTCTCTTTTTCTCTTTTTGTGGACAAACTAATATTCTTTAATAGAAAGTGGCTAATGAAGACACTCAAAATTCAAAATATTAATGATCTTTTAAAAAACTTATATAAAGAAGAAGATTCGGCCTTTAAAAAGTCATAGGATCAACGGGGAAGGGGTGATTCTTTTCAAAGTTGAGAGTTTGATTTTAAAAGTTAAGCTTGATTGATATAATGATTTAACACCTATGAATAATTCTTAATATACCTATGAAATCGAAAGTGTCCTACCTAAAGATGGGACTAATGGAGTATACTTTTGTCGTGTATCCTTGGACACAAAATATATTAACTAGTCGTAAAAGGCATTATAATAAGCCTTACATGTCGTTGCTTCTGTAATAAAAAGAAGTTGGCTAATGTAAGATGTTTAAACAATGAAGGGCAACCGTGATTGGAAGGCTCAAATAATATATGATTTTTGTACCCTCCCCCTCTTGACCCACAAAATGGGTTGTTTGCCTTCTATTTTCAGGAAATTTCATGCATTTTTGTACTACAAAAGAAGGTGACTCAAAGAGACTCCATAGTCCAAACTTAATTGCCATTTTATTGTCTCTCTTTTCACAATATCCTCTCTACCATTAACTGCTTAGAATATAAATAATGAAAGGCTGGAAGATTTTTATGCATTTGGTATATCGATTATATCCTGGTTTGTTGGAGTATTTACATTGCTATTATTGCAAGCAATAATCGTACACAAGAATACTTCGACAATTATGAAAAGGAGACAACGTTGCTTTCTACCACATCCATATATCCATTGCTTCTGTTTGTTTCACAACTGATTTTAGAAATATGGTGTTTATAGCCTTAGCTCTAGGGCCACCTACGCAAAGCGCCACCCCATGAATCCTCCTCAAAGGTCCATTGAGGTGGCCATTCCGGAAGTTAGAAATCTGAATAGACAGGGTCCTCAATCTATATTGGCAACGCATGAAGCTCATGAACCCCCCCCCCTTGCAAAAGATGGCCACTTTGATTGCAAGGATATTATTGGGGAATATCGCGATTGATGAGCTTGCAAGCATCGTTCTCTTCTGGTGGTGATAGCAGCACTCCACACCATCGTGAAAGGGAAACAGAACCATCAAACCTTGGCTTTAGTGCTGTTTCTCTTACCACCCAAACCTCCCCCTCCCCCACATAGATGGTTTCAGTCACTCAACCAAGAAATTCAGAAATACCATTGTGCTACCTCTCTCTTAAATGGCCACACCACTCACGGGACCATGTTCGTTGCAATGGTCGATTCAATGACTGAAATTCGTTCAAGTATATATTCCCATTGTGAAGTAACTGATAATAAATCAGCAGAAACAGCAGCATCTCGGCGATTTGTTTAGAAAATGAAGACAATGACGAGCAAAGCAAGCAATACATAAAGAGCGTAGGTATATCCTCATTGCGTTTACGGCTATTGTAGAAAATTGTTGGCTTTTAGCAATAACGGCAACCCAGCACCAAACGCTGTGGTAGCTAAGGATGGATCTGGACAATTTAACACAATTGCAGCAGCTCTGGCTGCGTACCCTAAGAACCTGAAAGGAAGGTATACTATATATGTGAAGGCCGGAATTTATGATGAATACATAACTGTCACAAAAGATCAAGTTAACATATTTATGTATGGAGATGGACCGCGAAAGACGATAGTTACAGGACACAAATCCGCACTTGCTGGTGTGTCCTACTTATGCAGAGTTCTATTTGCTGTTCCTGCAGTGAGTCTTTAAATCCCCTTTTTCTTCGCCCTTTCTACGTACAAGCACTAGAAACTTTAAATAACATCAAATATGTTTCAGGTGCATTGGAAATGGATTTATAGCAAGTCCATGGGTTCCAAAACACAGCGGACCGGAGGGGCACCAGGGCGGTAGCTCCTCCGTGTTCAATCTGATATGTCTTGCCTTTTAAATTGTATAATGGATGGATATCAAGACATACCTATGTAAATGTTCAACACATAGACAGTTTTAAACCGGCAATTGTGTCGTTGTCAGGCACAGTTGATTTCATCTTTGGTTACCGCCGGATCTCAGCTATCCTCCTCCAAAACTTCTTAATTCATTGCAAGGAACCAATTGAAAAACAAACAAATCACGTGACAAGGGACTTCAGAGACGAGTTGGAACAGCCAAGGAAAACGAACATTCGGCAACCACAGGGTTAGTAATCCAAATTGTCGCATATGTTCGACCGAGCAATGTTACTTAGAAACCTCTGCGTTTCAAGATTCCTACCGGGGGAGCGGTTTCTTAGGAGGCCATGGAGATGTATGCAAGATCTGTTGGCTCGGAACACTGTGGCAGTTTCAGACAATCTCAGGTAGTGCGTATGGCGGTCGTCCTGGCCTGGGAATGACAATTTTTGCCTTGAACACACCCTCGTATATGCTGAGTAAACGCAAATCTGGTCCAGGACCATATACTAACAATAGGGTCAAATGAAGGGGATTCAAAAGTCACACGGACAGAATAAGCACTTCAATATACCACAACTCCATTTATTCAACGGAAATCAGTGATTGGTTGTTTTTGGTTATGCAATTCCACAGGGTGGCCACCACACTTCCTTGGCCTGACAAACTACAGGTGAAGTGACAAGTATAATGGAGCGCAAGTATTAGGAACAAGGCGTCTCCTCGCTATCTTCACTGTGCACTAATAAACTCGTAGAGTAAGTTTTAAATTTGTTAATATGTAACGTTAGGGTAACGAATGAGGGTGAGCATAGAGCTACAAGAATTGTCAGCCTGAGCACGGGGGTGTCCTGGGTGTCTTATGGTCTTCCGAGCCACACCCTCTGGGTTTCTGAGAGGTGTCACAACAAGCAGTCTAAATACCTTGAAAATAACAATCGACGAATATGGAGAAGTTTTCATCAATATTCATAGTGGTTTACTACGGTCACAGTCCAAAGATACTAAAACCGAAGACGCGGGTGACTGTATATAAGACCTCAGAGTCCCCACAACCAGCCACTGACAACACAATCTACCAGTTAGGTGTGCTAAGATCTCAGTTACGTCTCGAGTCGTTTAAGAAGGACGTAAATCATGAAGATGGTCATGCAGTTGCTAATCAAAGAAATCTTCATGAAACATTTGTAAGTCATTATTCATGTATGTGGGATATTACATACAGTAGATCGTGCGAGTTATAACATGTAAACCGGGTAAACTCCCATATAGATAAAAGAGTCTACTTTCAAGGTAGATTCTATCATATCATAGACTTTATGTAGATCCCCTAGAAAAATTATGACAAACCTATGGTGGCACGAAGTGTGAAACTAGAGGTTTCTACTAAAGCCTATCCTATTTAAGTCTCCACCTCAATGTTCTCTCAATGCCAAGTTAAATCCCAATAGGATAGACATAGTCATAAATATATCTACAAAATCCATGAACAGTATGAATTCAATACTAATCCAAACCTAAATCATCATAGATTAGATCATTAAATCATGAATCAAGTCTAACTGAGAAAAACTTTCACCAAACCATTATACCTTAAATATGTGAGAAAACCTTTTACAATCTTGATCGTATCTAAGCAACGTAACAATAAATCACTACTGTACATAAATCATGCATAAGTTCATAAAACATATTCATTGATTAAAGCTTCTTCATACATTCATGTAAATTAGGGTTCGTAGTAAAATCATGATTAATGAATGAGTTCACGTGATTTTCATTGGAAAACATATAATTGAAAATAATTAGTCATAATATGATCAAATCAGAGTCTTAATTGAATCATATCCATCGGAAAACCTAACCATTTAAATTGAAGTATCTTTGGGGACTCAACCCTGGGCCCCAAAACAACCCCATGAACAAATACACTCCACCTCTACTCCCACCTAAACCTAACCGCGGCGTCTTTCTCACATCCTTAATAATAATGTAGAATAGACTTGAACTTAGAACCCCTATCATTTGTTTCTTCCTTGATCATAATTGGAGGAGAAAGGCTTTGGAGAAGCTTGGAGAAGAACTTAGGAGGCTTGTAGTGCGTGGTACTCTTGTGAATAACTGGGGGTGGTGGGCGGAAATTTCCAAGGTGAAAGGTAGTTAAACAACACCCGATAATTCATGACCTAATCTAGAGCCTACAAATGTTTTAAAACTAAGGGTTATACTCCATTTTAAGGCCGAGACATAATGTCAAGATAAACCTTTAGGAATTTTTTATAGTAAAAACGTTCAAGGACTCCAAAGACGTTCCGGAATGACTCGTTGCTCTGATAGGTGCTAGTATGCCCTGGCATGTTTCATGGGGTTTTAAAATCATAAATTTATATTTGGTAGAAAAAAAGGTGTTAAACTGTATTAGAGTTTTTGATTTAGGTTCGAAACCATCCAGGTAGTGGTCTCCTGGGTGCTCCCCACAGGAAGACCACCTTAGGGTCCTTGGAGGACCCTTCCAAAAATGGCAAAAAGCTGTCAAATGACAGTGGCTACCTATGAGACTAGTCAACGAGCCATCGTCGAATCAACGAGGCATCAATGGCCTATGTAGGTGGAGACTTAGTAATTTTAAAGAGGCCCGCAAAATAGCTCTTGGGCGCCCAACGACGGACACTGCATTACGTAGGTGGGCAGGTGGGCGCGTCGGACTTTCGGACCGAGGTCTGGGTCTCGGAGATCAGGTCCTGGTATGGACTTTCCATTGGATAAAGTAAAGAATTATAAAACTAGTAGGAGGGGTTAAGACTTCCAACCGGTTAGAAGGGACTTCTTAGGTTTAGTGTAGTGAAGCGACTATAAATGCCTATCCTCATTCACTAACCCTAAACACTCTTCACAAATTCCAAAACGCAACTCTCTTCCTTCTGCTACTTTTTCTCTCCCTCATTCCCAAGAAGTACTCCATCAAGGCAAGGTCAAATGGATTAGGATCGCAATAACTTCACTTTCTCTCCGTCAATCTTAAAGGATTAACAAGGTATGGGAACTTTTATCTTTGTGATTCCTTTCCCTAAAGGGTTCTTTCAAATTAATTTTCAAAAGTTGAGAAAAACATGGGTTTTAGTCTTAAGTCTTAGGGTGGGGGGGGGTGGGGCGGAAGGGTGTATTTGCCCCGTGACATCCACAATTTATGTTTCAAATTGTATTGTTTTTGATTTATTTTGATTATTCATGGATGAATTATGATTTGATTAGTTTCGCAAGTAGGGTAGTTTCTTGATGTTATATGCCTCGTACTATGGAAGAGATCCTAATGTTACACTCCGCCATTCCCTAACCCTAGGTTATGAATTGATGACCATTGGTTAGTGATGCGGGGGGTGTGTGGTAAGTTGACTTTGTTCTTGTGTTACTACTATGATAGGATGTTATTAAGCCTATTAATGGTAGGTCCTGCGGTGGTTGTGGGTTGGATGGTAAACCATGGAGAAAAGGCTTGTGAAGGAGAATTAGTAAGACCTATGATCTTGAATCCTTACTTCAATTGTGATGACTTATACTTGATGATGGTATTCAACTAAAGTGTTGATTGTGATTAGATTATATAGGTTATGGTATAATGAATGTAATTTAAATGTCATGATTATATGGATTGTGAGAATATGATTAAGGTATGAATATGTAAGATTGATTGTAAATCACTTATGTTCCTTACTATGACATGATTATCATAATGTGTTAATCTCACATATGAGGGTTGTATTGAAAGGAAGTTCTCAAGCAATTCCTAATGAGATAATGATTATGATATACAAGGGGATTAGTCTCCTACGACCTATACTAAGTTCTGATGATTAATAAAGGCTCAAAGACATTTCAAAAAGGGACTCTAGCTTAGCACCGAGTGAACTAGTAGTGAGGGAGTCGTCTCGTTCTACTGAGAAAAGTAGAAGGTAGGTTCTCTAACATGCTCATGAGATGTTTCGCGGCAGATTAATACAACAATGCTATGGCATAAATAGGATCTATACCATAGGCCTCCTTGTTCCTTAAACTTGCTTACCGCTGAGCGGCGCAGACAGCTGTCGGGCGTCGTACCGCCCTAGTGTAAGGTTGCAGATGGCCGCATGGGAAGGATATACTAGCCGAATAGGTGTGTGAGTACCGTCCCGGCGTGGTGTAGTACGGACTAGAAGCTATGTTCACTTTTGTATGGGCCTTTTTCACAATATACCCTGTTGGTCCTCATCGTTCACGCTGCGGAAGTGCCACGCCCTACAATGGAACGGTTGCGGGGGGAATGTCTCTGCCTCTTCCTCTTAGGTTTTTCATGACGACCGGCATTTCACATTAGATCATGTGTCTTGTCGGTTTTAAGGCAATTGTTCCTGAAAGTAAAATGAAGGAATAAAGTGAACTCTAACTAGGGTGATTCAAGGGTTTGACTTAGTCTAGGTAGGGGTATGGGACTTTACCTATACATTGCTCTATTCGTCCTTGAGGGAAGTCCTAGAACGATGTTCTTATAAAGTAAATGATATCCATATGTTTACTTTACATATTGATTATCCTAAATGACGTTTGTTTCCTTATGAACATGTTGTTGGTCTATATTGCTAAATATGATGATGACTACCCATGATGCTATTCTTTATAAGGAGGTAGACCTTATGTGATCCTTTGGTTGGTTTGCTTGGTTGAGTGGAGTTATGGGGCTTTACTTGCTCATTGCACACGTAAGCTTGGTAAGGTGTTATGAGTAAAAGTCTTACATATGTTGTAATGTTATGAACTCTTGCACATGCTTTGTTGTTATAAGATGATGTTGGAGCCTGTTTTGGTTTATAGTTTTTTATGCATAATACCACATGTTGTCTTGACTTTACTTAATGTGTTGGCCTTGTTTTGGGTATATGGGTCGTGTCTTAAGGAAGTCTGTATTTGTTATTGGTCCCTATATGTGTCTTGATTGTCCATAGGCCTTTCCAAAGTAACTTGGCATGTTTGAGACCAATGTCCCATTTCTCATGATTCTATGATTTATGAGGCATATGTTTCATACTTAGTACAAATGGTGTACTAACCCAGATTTATATGTTTTCCTACATTATAGGTTCTGGTCATTGAGTTATTAGAAGGCAATATTGAAGAAGACATGGATCCCTATTCCCCACGCAACCGGTCGGGTTCTCATGTTCAGGGATGTTAACCACCTTGTTCCAACATTCTAACCGCTTAACGTGTAGTATAAAGACATGTTCATCTCCTTTATCATCTGGATATTGATGTAAGGCCTATTTTGGCATGTTGACTTTGTATTAGGCTAATGTCCCAGATTTTGATACTCATTGATGGTTCAATATGAGACAAAGTATTAGACAATTTCTTATGTATTGATTATGCTGTCCTAAAGAGAAGCCTATGTAAGCTTTCTATGTGAGGAGTCAATGTATACTCCATTGTAGTATGTGGGAGGTCTGAGGAGTCAATGTAAACTCCATATGTAGTATGTGGGAGGTCTATGTAAACCTCACTATTTAGATATTTGTATGAAAAGTTTAAATTATTCTGAATTTTCAGCCTATGATATGTGATGACGAATGTTTAGGGTCTAGTCGTATTCCTCTCCGAGGATGCCGACGCCGGTCCATACTCTAGGAACTGGTCACCTAGTTGTTATATAAGGGCCATGAGAATTTGAGGTCAAATGATGTAGTAGAAATATTCAAGTGCTAAAAAAATATAGACATACCCTTTAGAATAGAATTCTTGGTAGATCTAGGGTCACTAGAAATTTCCTACACCCATCCTCATCCAAATGGGAACCAAACTCACTAATTCAAATCTCAATCATTTACCAGTACAGTCTGTCAAAGTTCTTATGATCCATAGACCCTATCCATAGAATTCAACTTTCACTCCAAAATTTGACTAAGTCTAGAAACTTTCTATGGTTTGTAGAACCAACTATGACTCATCAAAACCATCCATAGACCTGAGGTGTCACACGCTGAGTTTACCTTTAAGACGCAGACATGGGATCTGACGGGGGACGCAATCCTAACTCTGCTAGCATTGTCGTGGGTGGCGTGATAGCATACTACAGAACAATCAATAAACCTTGTGTGGTCGCAACAAGCTAATAACTAAGTTAATTTGAAATTATTGGGAATATACATATACTAATCTTGAATATATAGAGTAGAGCTTAAACAAAGGGAAAAGTCAAACTCTGACACTACCGATAATCTAACTATTCTTAATAGCCTCTAAACTGACTAGAAGTGCTGGTTTGCTGCCCCCAACTAACTATAGCAAATGGGTAAAAACTTAAAACTGGAAGCAAATAGAAAGACAGCCATGCACTTGTCCTCAAAGAATGCGTACTACCACTAATGTTTGTTTTACACATAAGATCGAAAACAATCTATGCTTAATCGGGATTTCTAGAACTGAATCTAACTTTCAAAATGTAGCACAGAGTATGAGTCGTACTTGGAAAGGTATTGAGCATGCAAGATATAATAAAGTTGAAGAATAACATAACTGAACCAAAGAATAATATCTGAGAAATGATATGAGGTAAGCATGACACTAAACTACGGATACTGAGCATGAAATAACTGAATGCAATACCAAGTTTATAACATACTGATACAAAAATCTGAACTAAAGTTGATAATATGGTCAATGTAATAGAACTTGACTTTGAGGAATCCAATAATAATCGCCACAAAACTACATGAGATAAATATGAATTTCGATGTATATGCCCCCATCAAGAGGACCCAATATACCCGACCAAAGGTATAGAGGCATGATTGACGTGATTACTAAAATAATGCCTACAAAGGGGACTTACAACCTACGGGGCACGTAATTCTGGGACTTGAGGGTGACTGACCCTAGTATACTCGTATTAAGCTACTCTCAATTGAAATGTGAGCAAGCAATATTAGGACTGAAATGCTCAAGTACTGGATAACTCGATTATGGCATGCAAACTCCGAGAATGTAACAATTACAATTTATATTATGACATTTTTAGACTGAAAAATGTTTAAATTTGAATGATTTGACTTAACATGTACAATTTATGAACTAAACGAGTATATACAACTAAGGTTATGAACATTATACCAAGAACTGAGAAATAACATGACAATCTGATTTGGATCATTGTAACAGCTAAAACCCAACAATTTTTCTCATCCAAGAATTTCTAGGTCTATATAATAATAAGTTAATCAAGATTTTGACTGAAATCTAGTGATATAATGGGTGAAATAAACCCACTGTTGAAATATCACATGCCTGGTGAAGAATTCCATGGAAAAATCTTTTGATTTCGGTGGCTGAAATTGATGAAAACCTGCATCGTTCTTGGGCTAAGGCTTGATAAATTCTTTTTCCTTCTGCATTTTAATTTTTCTAACTTTTTGGTGAATGATTTTTTTAGGCTAGATTCTTATTTATTTACTAGGATAAAAGTGACAAAACTACATAATTTAGGGGTTAAATGACGTAGTTTAGGGGTCCAACATATAAGGAAAAGACCAAACGACCCTGAACTTAAAAGCTATTGAGGACAACCGACAGACCACCAATCGACTAAAGGTGTGTACTGGTCAACCGCTGATCGTATTTAGAGAGCTAAACTTTGGGGTTTTACCTACATCCCTGGACCACGAACCATGGTCTGACCTACGTCCGTAGGTCCTGGCGTGGGTCAGGACTAAGAAATATTTCTTGGGGTTCTAGGGATGGGTTACTGGTTTAGAACCACGGACCAGCAGAATGGACCGTGGGTGGTGCCCATTGAAACTCCTGAAACTTGCATTTTCGTAGTTTATTATATGGGGTGTTACATTATCTCAACCTTGGGGACATTCGTCTCGAATGAAGACTAAGGTAGCTGAATAGGGCGGAAAAAAGATTAAAAATTCTACACTAAACACTGAAAACTAATCTCCCCTGAACTTTAAAGTTTAAGTTCCAAGAACATGCAAATAAGCTGAAAATGTAAGTACAACTTGAGGAAGCGAGATAGTAAATCGCATGCACTGTCGCATGAATGGATGAAATACTAAAGACGAACTATTACCTAATTCTGGAAGGTAATAGGTTAAAGAAAAGATGAGAATAATTTGGGGCCTTCGGGATCTTCTGTTCCTAATATCTCACTTTACAGACTGACTCCTCCACAAAACCTTAACTGAAGCGAATTCTTTGTTTCTTAACCTTTGAACCTGATAGTCAAGTATTTCAAACCTGGTACCGAACCCTCGGGCACCCCCACCTGGGCGCAGCCTCATTATACTTGAGATTATCCCCTCAAACACCATTTCAAAGTACATAGATGTTGGATCACCTACATAATTCTGCTGGCAACTCTAAATCATAAGCCACTTTATCAACCCTTTTCAAGATCTTGTAAGGGACTACATATATAGGACTGAGATTCCCTTTGTTACCAAATATCGTTACCCCCTTAATATGTGAAACTTACAGAAACACCCAATCATCAACTTGGAATACTAATTCCTTCCTCCTTACATCTACATAGGACTTCTAGTGACTCTGGGCTGTCTTAAGTCTATGTCTAATGAGTTGCACTTTATCCATAGAGTCATTAACTTAATCTGGCCCTATCAAGGCTGCTTCAGCTATTTCAAACAAACCAACTGGAGATCTACATTTATGCCTATAGAATGACTTATAAGGGGCTATTTTGATGTTGGAATTGTAACTATTATTGTAGGCAAACTCTATAAAAGAAAGGTCATTATTCAAATACTCTTGATATCGATCAAAATATCCTTTATGTTTGAATGGTATGCTCTACCCAACCATCTGTGTTTGGATGAAATATTGTGCTAAGATTAACCCGAGTACCGAGGCCTTTCTAAAATGACTTCCAGAAATGAGAGGTAAACCATGGACCTCTATTGAGGTGATAGAGAAAGGAACTCCATGCAACATGACTAGCGTAGTCCTCCACTGAGTCTATAGTCTTAAGAGAAAAAAAGTGTGCAGACTTAGTAATTCTATCAATTATCACCCAAATAGAGTCATATTGTCTCCAAATATAAGGTAAACTTGTAAGAAGTCCATATATTAATCACTTCTTACTTTCAAGTAGGAATGTTTATCTCTAGAGATATATCTCCTAGTTTGTGATGGTGTACCTCACATGCTAACAATTAAGGCACTCAATCACAAAATCCACTATATCCTTATTCATACCGTTCCACCAAAAGACTCCCCGTAGATCTTGGTACATTTTAATGGAGCCTAGATGATTAAAATATCTGGAGTTATGGGCATTCTCAGAAGCTATTTTCTTAATTTCTAATAACTGCACGCCACCATAAGGAATAGATACTCGCCCTGGTATAGAAGATACCATCCTCTCTTAGGAGAAAACCTCACCCTCTACTAGTGATTGCACCCTTAGTTTACGTAATTACCCACAGATCACTCTTCTTTCTTTTCGTATCCTCCACATCCCAATAGATCTGACCCATTTTAATGTTAACCCCACCATGTGATTATGGCTCTAAACAAACTCCTAAATGATCAGCCAGTGATCACCTGTGCTAGCTCCCATTCTTTTCTTCTCATGCATGTGCTCCTACCATAAAGTAGTCTACTAAGAACAATATGCTACTACATTTATACCTTACCGGTATGGTACTGCACATCATGTCATAGTTCTTGAGGAACTCAAAGCCATCTCCTCTGGAGAAGTTCAACCTCTTTCTAGGTGAACCGTACTGACGCCTTATGGTCTGTGACACCATACAAGTAATGTCTTCCAATCTTAGTGCAAAAACAACAACTACTGCAAGTTCGAGTCCCTTAGTTGGACATTCTTCTATGCACCTTAAGTTTTCTAGAATCATAAGTTTATAAACCTTAATCACAACCTAGGAACCGACTCTGGATGAATCACAATAGATCACAGTAAATCAAAATCGAAGTTTGTAGTCACTTGTGGTTTCACTTTAACAACACATCTTTTCTCAACGATCAGCTGAGCACTTAAACTCGACCTTTTTCTGCGTCCACTTAGTCAATGGAGAGTCCTATGGATGAAAATCCTTCCACAACCTCCTATAATAACCAGCCACACCCAATAAACCTTTTGATATAGTAGGGTAGTCTAGGTGTGGTCCATTGTTTCAATCAAGCATCTACTTTTCTAAGAATCCCCTTGGATTCCTTCATTAGACACAATATGCGCGAGAAAGCATACTAGCTGCCCCAAAGCTCACATTTCGCTACACTTTAGCAAATAACTGATGATCTTTGAGAGTTGCAAAGACATTTCCTTAAATATTCAACATGTTTTTCCTCGTCCTAGAGTAAATGAGGAGATCAATAAATAAAGGCGATAACAAACAAGTCCAAATACTTCTTGAACACTCTGTTAATCAAATCAATTAAATCTATAGAGCCTTTATTAGTACATAAGATATAACTAAGAATTCATAATGACCATACCGAAATCGGAAAGTTGCTTTTGGGATGCCAATATCTTTGCTTAAGCTAATACAATCGATATGGGGTCTATCTTTGAAAAATGATTAGCCCACTGAAGTTGGTCAACAAGTCATCATCGGGGAATAAAATACTTATTCTTGATTGTGACTTTGTTCAATCTGCCTATAATCAATGCCATTCTAAGAGACTGCCATATGTCTTCTTCACGAATACATTGCAAACGTATAGGCAAATACACAGGTCTGATGAGCCTTCTATCTTAAAGGGGTCTTTCAATCCTTCCGTAACTCAGCTGGGTCATTCTGTAAGGAGGAAATAAAATAGGATTTGGGAATTTGAAGGAGATCAATCTTCATAGTCAATTTCCCTTTTGGGGATGAAAGTTTTTAGATCTTCTAGAACCCTTTTTGGAACTCATTAACCACAGGTGCTGACTTTAAGAAATGGGGTTTCTGAAGCTAATTCTCACCCGAACAGATGATAATATAGATAAAACCCTTAGAGATTATCTTTTTTGGCCTGTGTTAAGAATGAATCGACCCCTAAGCTAAGCTACTAATCTTCTCATTCTAAGATCATTTTTTCTAGATACTTGAAAAGCAAACAATCCTAGTTCTACTAGTCGACTGAGTCATAACCGTGAATGGTAACCAATAATGCCTAGAATTATATCAAAGTCGACCTTTTCTAACTCTATAAGGTATGCTGAGGTCTTACTTTTTGAGAGACTCTGACCGGCTCATTTCCTGTAAACCTCATCTAACTGGTAAATCGACTAGAGAAGAGATTGAAGAATAATCTGAGAGAGGTTTTTGGACTACACGTTGAAATTTGAATCTATATAAGGGTTATTTAAGACAAAGTATCGCAGGTTTACTTTCATTTCACTGCAGTGGTACCATAATTGGGGCCACAATCCTTAGCGGTGGATATAATTACAAAACCACCTATTATTACCGACCACTTGCATCTTTTCCAATATCTTCTAACCTCATCAATGAATGTTATGGTTCCCCTCAACAAACGTTTCGAACCCAAAACAAGGCAAATTCTCCTCAAAAAATTTGAACTCTAGTTGCCCACTACTCCACCATTCCTATTAGTAGGAACCGAACCTGCTGATTGTTCTGGTGGTCATACTCTGAGCCAAACGAATGAATCATCTAACAAACCCCCTTTTTTTTTTTTTAAAAAACTTTTCCGTATAAACCTTGTGCTTCGGGACTAGAGACCTGCGTTAGCATTCCATGCATGAACACCATGCGTAAAATTTCAAAGCAGACATGATTTAAGCCATAACGATGATTAAATGAGGAACTCGATTAGAACTCATGCCTATAGAGATACAAAAGGCGTGAAGTTTTTCCTAAAACACATTGTAGCCTCCCTATCATTTAGATGTGGTGCACTTCACCCCATGAAAATACTCATATAGTGGCATCTTTTTAAGACATCCTATCATCCTAGACTCTTCAACCGTAGTTTTATGTACCAAGTTTGGTCATCGCCCTTGAGGCTATCCTCTAGACGTGGACACAAGACCTATGATCAACGAGTGACCCAAAGCTTACCACTCACAACTTCATAACAATACCAAGCAAGCCGACATCAATAAACTAATGTGCGAAGCTAATCACTAAGACAAGCTAAAATGATATGGGAAAACACATATACGAAATATAAATATATAGAATGATATTTTGGCCAATTGAAAAGTAAAACTCTAACACAACTGAATCTTGTATGTCTGAATAAGACTTTAAACTGACTCGAAATGGTGGGAACACCTGCCACCGCTTACTCTAGAAAAATTGAAATTAAAACTTAAAGTAAAGAAAGATAATTAATGTCACTCCCTCAATGAATAGAGAATCACCAATTGGTCATGGTTGCCCTGAACTTATAGATCAGTATGGATTCTATGTCGTGATCTGGAAGTTGAGACGACGCTGAAACTACATCACGAGAAGGTTGTAGCACATAGTATGCACTCATTATTGAGGGTAGGTGATTTAGGAATCATGAAAAGTTACTAAGCAACAAGAATATACAGACTTACAATAACATACCTAACCAAAGCGTATATCTAAAAGCAATTATAGAGGTATCATGATATTAGCACTGAAATAACTAAATGCAAGACCAGTTTAATGGCATCTGCAACTAAAATTTTACTAAAGCTATATTATGTCATGTATATAATCTGACCTGTAGGTAGCTAATAATAACAGACCATAGAACCACACAATGAGCTAATGTGGATTATGTTTTACATACCCCATTTGAGGACTCAATAATACCCCACCAAAGGTCATAAGAGGCAGACTTTGCGTGATCACTAAAATAATGCCCACAGAGGGGACCTACAACCTACGGGGAAGGTATTTTTGGGAATTGAGGCGACTCACCCTAGTCCACTTGGTGTTAAGGTACTTTTTATTAGAATGTAAACAAGCAATATATTGACTGAAATACCAAAGTACTGGATAACTCAAATACTGACATCCAAACTCCAAGAATGTAAGAATTAGGAATGATAATATGACATTCGTAAACTAAAACATGTGTCCATTTGAATAATCTTACCTAGTATGTATAATTCATGAACTTAACAAGTATATATATCTATAGTTATGAATAATATACCAGGAACTGATAAATAACATGATAATATTATTTCGGTCATTGTAACATCTAAAACCCAACAATTTCTAACATTTTAAGAAACCCTAGATTTGGATAATATTAAGGGAATCAAGATTCTGACTAAAATCTAGCGACCTAATGGGTGAAAGTAACCCACTAATAAAATCCCACATGATTTGTGAAGAATTCCATAGAGAAATATTTCAATTTTGGGGCTGAAACTAATGAAAAATGCTTTTTACTAGGGCTAACAGTAGGTCAACTTTTCTCCTTCTACGTTCTAATTTTTCTATATTTTTGGTGAATATTTTGCTTATGGTAGATTCTAATTTAGTTACTGGGCTAAAACTGACCAATACTATATATTTTAGGTTAAGCGACATAGTTTAAGGGTCCAATGCATAATGAAAAGACCAAATGACCCATGACTTAAAAGCCGTCGGGGCCAACAGATGAACCTGATTAGATGATCATTGATCGACTGACGTTCTTTAATGGTCAACCGTCAATCATCTTTAGAGATCTAACTTTGGGGTTCTACCTACGGAGTAAGACCATAAATTGTGGTCTGACCTACAGATCGTAGGACCACATATCGTGGTCTGACCTACGGTTCGTAGATTTTGGTGTGGGTCAGTACTTATAACTATTTTTTTGGGTGTTTTGGGTACGGGTTGCAGGTTGAGAACAACGGACTAGCAGAACGGATTGTGCGTCCCCCTACGATCCATGGGTAGTGCTCTTCAGTGCCACTTGTAACTCCTAATACAGGGATTTGGTAGTTCTAGCTACGGAGGTGTACATGAGTAGTAACAATCTTAAATCAATCTTACGAGTCATTCTTATGACCCATCAAATTTTTTTATGATAAATACTGTCTACTCTTCCTTAGTCCAATAATTAGAACATATTTCTAAAATGGGTCTATGAATTCCTTCCTAAGTCCCCCAAGACTTCCTACAGTCTGTAGGTTGGACTTATAGTGTCACATGGCGTACTTGACTCCGCAGGTCTTATACCAAGCCCATATTATCATTCTTCGCATGTCTTACCAATTTTAACATAAAATTTAAACTTTTTCATAGCAAAATCATACTGACTCATCACTTCATAATATAAAATATCCCATACATACTTAACTTTAAGTCTCGTTGGCCCCCCCCCCCCCCCCCCCCCCCCGCCGAAAAGGAAGCCCCCCCCCCCCCCCCCCCCCCCAGTCCTAGACCATATCATCAGAGTATCATAGGGACACAACCCTTATAACATAAGCAAAACTATACAGATTTAAAACTTTACATACACTAAACATTAGGACATCCTTGGGACCTTAATGATTCCTTTCTTGAGCTTGAAGAACACCACATATCAAGCTCCTCATCTTATTTATAGAGCACCCTTTAGGCATCCTACCCTACACTTGTGTAAAAATTAGAGAGAAATGGGTTAGTCCAAGATGCACTAAGTATGACAACCACTGCAAAAAACATGCATTTAAAAGGGACATTTTACTTAAAATCCATCGATGTCTTTTTGTGAATCTTTATAAAACCTTTGGTACAATAGAATTTATATCATTCACATCCTTCCTATATACATAGTTAAAGGCCAAACTCTATAAAATCACATATACAATTTAAGGTATACATTGAAGGTCCTTATAGTGAGCCATTTTTTCACCCTACATGAACTATTTTCCTTACAGAAGAACAGCTTTTCTTTTACTCATTAACTCCCCAAATAAACCTTAGTGATACTTGGTGGCAATGCATCACCTAGGGACACAAGAAAGCATACACACAACCTACATAAGCCCAACACATACCATCATAGAAGCATAATACATCATAGACCATTTAATCAATACTTATTGGCTTTACCAGTAACGTTACCACTCAATTTGGCACATCTATTCACTTTCACTTCACAATAAATTATTATAGACTTACTCAAACCCGATCTAAATCTACTAGTGCAATGTAACATGTTAACCCCTATAACCACACTACTTCGTAAACCTCATCCATATCCCACAATCTTTGCCCTCTATTTTCTATATACACTACCAATTAGGTGAAGACAACGTCATTCATGTCAAGAAAACCTTCATCATAGGGTCATAAGACCAATACATTGCTATAGAACAAGACCCATCATATAGTCAATTAGGACTCAACCCTATCACTTTCACATCACAACAAGTAGACAATTACAAAGTCATGCCTAAAGAACCTACTATGCCTACTTAAGCCCCACCAAATCTAGAACTTTCCTTAGAGAGCTATTGTGGAATGGTTAGTCGGGTTCATCACTTCCACCTATACTAAGTATCTGCTTGTAGGTTTCCAAGTTAGGGTACTTGTCCATTTAACTTCCATTTTCATTTACTTTAGGAAACTATAGCCTACCAATACTAAGAACCATGGGTGCTAAACTGGAATGTGGCTGTGTTATAGAGCCTTGCACCAATGGAGGTGTTCCTTTAGCCAAAGTTACCTTAAACATCTTCCTAGTATACAAGTAATTCACTTGCTAGATCTTTATGTGGCAAGAATAGTTTTTATGACCTAAAGACATCAATAACCCCTCTACATCTTTCATTGGCATTGGAGCCTAAATAGTCATGAGAAAACATGCGTGAACCTTCCTCAAAGGGAATCCACCAACTCATGTGGAACCATATGCGAATATTCCTCTAAGGGAAGTCAACACTCTATAAGGTACAAACTGTAAATCTTCCTCCAAGGGAAGCCAACACCTCTCATTGTCAAGTTCACTCGGTGCTAAGCTATGTTTTTTTATTAAAAACCTTTATTAACATTACTTGATAAAACATAGTCTTAGGATATTTGTTCCTCATATGCTTATAGCATATTCAAACACATATGTAGCTTTAGAGTACTCTTGGGCACACCTTTCAAGGCCCTTCTATTGACTAGATCTTCATACATGTGTGTGTGTACTTGTATGTGAGCATACGTTTCACTTAACACATAAATGTCACACATGTTCATATATCAACGAATAAGTCTAGAGGTGTAACTATATGAACAATCCTTTCATATCAACACTGTAAGACAACTTACATATTCATACTTTATCATAATCAATTCCTTATCATCATGCATATAAACATACTCATACTTGTCCAGACATATCTTTTCATTATATGCGAAACCAAACCTAGGACGACCCTATCAAGGCACACATGGCACTGCATAGAAAGGTCCCATACTCTTCTTGGCCCATACCTGTACACACATCAAGTCATCTAGTTATGGAATACATAACATAACTCACATAACATTTTGACATTACATGCATAGTTTGTAGACAATTGAATGAATATGAGATCAACCTTTCATTAGACATAATGACCTTTACCCTACATGATAATCCTGGCATAAGGTGTGAGTGTGTGTGTCATGTCAACATGATCACATGATGCTATCAACAACACATTGAGTCAGCCACCCTCTTAAGAGACCACATTACCTTTCAAGCATAAACACCAACACAATTTAGACAGGAGGCACTCACTTCATATTACAATTTAAGACTCCTAAAATCAGGTATTCACACATTTACATAGGGGTAAATGGGTAGGGGACATCAATTCTTAACACTTCATTAATGACAGCACCTATACATAATCTTAACATATCTATATACATTCTTATACAATATCCACAAAACCTAGATCACAACTACAATAGGAAAGTAGACACATGCTTCACATAATGTGATCATCATAACCACACACTCATATATTTATCAATTTTCCTTCAAGGCACAATCAAACACTATATAATCACAATAAGGTAAACACCACCACCATTAGTGGTCATAACCACACAATGCCATAACGAGGTTTTCATTCACTATCATACTATATAAAAACTTAGAGAGGAAAAACCATCTCTTTCCACTTCTATTAGACTTGATCATCATTGATCACTCACACTACACCCTTTTTATCCAATCAGTAAATTAACGGATTACTTAAATAACATTTATCATGAAATAACCATTGTACAAGTCGCCTACCACAGATCATCTATACAACATAAATACAAGGCTCACATATATTACTTGTAGAAAGTCCGAGGTCATACGATTCACTTACTAATATTCTTTTAATTTGATTACCAGAATTTTTTAACATTCATAATATACAATAATCCACCGAGGTCCAGTATAATAATACGACATAAATAAATCAAGACTAAATCATGCTTCCTATCTAACCCTAATTGAGATCACATTATGTTCATAGCATTATCAACCTTAACTAAACATGTAGATTATCCTTAAGCAAGAATTCTTTGATTCGATACCCAAGGTTTATACCTACAATTTTTTCATAACCAACCTAAATAGTACTGTAATCATTCACCTAATCGCTCACATCCAGCATTATAAGGCCAATGTTATAGTGAACACTAGAAATCGAAACTAGTCATATTCAAATCTTCATACATTGATCCACATGGATCCTTGGCCATCAATTCCTATCAGATACACACGTAAATAAACAGTGGACTAAGCAATTCAATGTAATAGAATCAACAATTTAATCATTAAACAAGCCCCCATCGCGATCCCATAGCAAGATCTAAATCGAGTTGGGAACGGACATGGGTTCCTCATGCAATTGGATTGAAAATCACTTTAAAGACAATAAATTAACCATCAATTCTATTATAATTAATCTCCTTTAAACATTTTAGGAAGACCCCATGGCTAGCTGAAGAAGGTGAAGATTTGAAATCATATTTTCTCTATTTTCATCTTTGAAAACTTTGAGATTAACTCTCAAAGTGAAAAGTTACTTAGAATCAAGGATCACATACCTTAATTGATTAAATCCTCTAAAAAATTGGTTAAGACATCCATGAAACCTATTCCTACACACTGACCTTGATTTCTCATTCTAATGGAGGTGATTCTAGAGGGATAGATTGGGAAAGAGGGGTTTGATTTGGTTTGAGGGATGGATTTAAGTCTTCACGTTTTAATACTCTATATATACTATATAAATAGGAAATAAAACCGCCTAGGGTCAGTTTAGCATGTGGGTGATTTCCCGTCCCATTTACCCCATAATGAGTCCGTGCATGCAGTACAACAGCCTGCATCGGACGTGGGGCGTTGGTCCTCGACGACCATCCTGTGCCTTCCCGTAGTTCTTTGTATGAGGCTTTCTGTTATAAGACTTCCCATCTAAGTGACCATCGATGCCTCCCCATCGATGGGGTGTCAGTCCATAAATGAGGCGTCAGTTGAGCTCGTCGATTGACACTGCCAAGGCAGTGCCTCGACAACCTTTGGGTCCTTCTTGTGGGACCTTTTGTGGGGACCTTGGAAAGTAGTACCCAAAAGTTTCCAATGTAAACATGAACATTAACAAGTCAATGACCTTCCACATCGGTTTCACCCAAAATAATTACACGTAACATGTCCAAACATGCCAGGCACTATCAAGAAACACACATGCATGTATCAAGGACTATATTTTGACTCCATACACTGCTTATAAACATAATTTTTACTCATTTAAGGACTTCATAATATCATAAAACACTTAAAAACACATAAAATCATCTAAGGCCCCTTTGGCGACTATCGTTGAACGTCTTGGTTTTCCCTTGACGTTTGACTTCCAAATCATCTCAAGCTTTACACACTGCATCAATACCATATTATAAACCATTTTTTTACCTTATACCCTTAATTTATATATGCTAAACATTTTTACGCATGATAGTGCAAAAAAAAATGGTCTAATTTGCTGCAAAGAAATTCGTCGGTCATAAGATCACATCAATGGCTAGGAATGTTCCATAATAGATCAACAACCAAAAGATAATATTCTACCATAACAAATAAGAATATATAAAATAATTTCAATACACTTGTAATGATCCTACTCAGTAGAATTAATTAGGAAAATAAAGAAATGTCGACAATGGGAATCAAAGTTAATTGAATAATATATGAGTCAGCCTTAATGACTCAAATAATGAGTCATTAATAAGGTCAATAACAGTAGTTTTATAATGAGGAGAAGAAGGACTCACCGCACTATTAATCCTGATTTCAGACCCACAATGGATGCCAATTTATCTTCTTTATCTAATATTATTTTAATTTTCATCCTTGATCCTATACTCCATTTTCCCTATTTGAACGTAATTACAAAACTGTCCCAAAAATAAGTGTTTTTCTTTTTATTTGTGAATTACAGTCAGGTCCTAATTAGTTCCTGACAATCTCTATTCGTGCGACCTATGTGGTAAAAAATGGCTGACGGAATGAGATCGAGGATGATAGAAAAAAGGCTGGCTTGATCGACTAACATATCGAGAGAGTACCTAATTGATTCCATAGAAAAGACCAATAAGTAGACGATATACTTCCTAATTAGACTAAAAAAAAAGTCGAAACAGGCTAAAGATGGTGCCCATTCACCCTCCCAAGTCAAAGTTTACCTAGTTATGAAGGTCATGTCTTGCTGTGCAAGTGTGAAAGGTATTTCAACTTGTATGGAATGTTAGGAGCATCAAAAGTGGAACTAGTTTCCTGGTAATTTGAATGGTTTATTAGCGAGACTTGGTATCACTCTCAGTATTGTAGAGACTGGTAAATATGGTAAATTTCAAAAATATTGGTATTAGCATGTTTTGGATTTGGTTGTTGGATGATATTTGTTGAATAGTTTAACAAGCTTTATTTAAACATGAAAATAGATGGAATTTCTTTGAAATTTTTACGGTCCTCACAAAAAATTAAAAAATTTTGAGGACCTCAAAGCTTAAATGTTTGTGAGGAATCTACACTTCAATGATGCACACTTTCTTGTCTAGTTTCGAGGGATCATTAAAGTTGGAAAACATGTTTACTATAAAGATTTTTACACCAGCAACTCTTATGTTGGCCATTGAGAAAGCTAGAATGAAATAGAAGGCAATTGAAGTTGTTCAAAGGAGAAACAAGGTTACCACTAAGCCTTTTACAATCATGAGCCATAATTCTCTTTCTAATTTCCAAGGGAACTCGACCAGTAGAGGTAATGATTTTTAAAACACAACCCTAAAGTTTATGAGTACTGGAAGAGAAATAGGTTGTGTTTTCAATGTGGAGATCAGTATAACATAGGGAATTCAAAGTAATTTATTTCCTTAACAAGAGATGTAGACACTGTTGAAAGAGTATCAACAGAGGTGGAGGGCCCCTCCTATATTAACCTAAGTATTGAAGGGGATATAGTAACGGTTGTGCAAGAAGCAGATTGTTTTAATGGATTAGCAGTTAACAATCAAGGGGTCAATACTATACTTGTGAGTGGTACTTTGAAGAATATGAGCCTCACTTTGTTGATTAATTCAGGAAGCAATCACAACTTCATTGATCCACACACAATCATCGAAGCAGGTTATATCAATATTTATTCTGCACCAGTAAGAGTCACACTAGTTGGTGGTAACTATTTCATATGACATCTCATTACCAAGGGTTTAAGTGGAAAATGCAAGGGAGGTCTTTCCAATAGGATCTGCTTTTTATTCCTCTAAGTGGATGTGACCTTTTTTTAGGGAATGGCTGGATGAAAAAGTACAACCCAACCAAGTTTGATCATAAGAAGAAATATGTCACTATTGGTAAGAAGGCAAATAAATTGATATTGAATGGCATAACTGAAGAGCTAGGTTGAACATGATACATAGTGGTGTCGTGAACATACTTTTGAAAAAGGACCATGCTCTATGATAATGTTCAATGATGAGTCCTCGAATTGGACTCATCTAGGGCCTTTTTTAATGCAAAAATTTTGTCCTCGATGTGTATTTTATTCCTATCTATAAAGACTCCCAAAGTTGAAACAAGGTACTTGAGGATTTGGTAGGAGCATGGACACTAAGGCGCAAAACAGAGTAAAGAGATGATGATGCAAAGGTAAGCATTGCCAAGCATACTTGGCGATCCACCGTATAAAAAAGTTTTGCCTTCTGCTGTAACAAGTCAACTCTGAAGGATATGGATAAAAAGGCAATGAAAAGGAGTAGTCGATGAATCGTCGATCAGTTCCGCAAAGCAGAAGATTACTGCCCATAAATCCAGAATACATACACAAGGAAATCATCATGTAAGAGGCGACGAACTGAACAAAGGGCGATTTGCCAAATAACTCATCGAATCACTACTAATTGGGCCGAAAGGTTGTGCCCCAGTCACATTCTGAAGTCCTCATAATACTAATTCTTTTGTTATTCATATATAGAACTTTAGAGAGTGAAACATTCAAAACTTGATATTATTTTATTTACTGAAACATTGTTATCTTAAGTTTTCTGTTCTTTTTTTGGAAATGTTTTGGAAAGCTTGAAGAAAGAGTTCTTCTTCCAACATGGAATTGGCTTCTCCATTTTACCTTCCTTTTCTACTTTTAAGGTTTAATATATATACCAACTTGATTTTCTTTATCATTTTAAGCGTGGTACTTGATTATTGGCTTCGAATGTGTGGCAAAAACCCACAAACCGCCATTCTTGGGGTGTGATTTTAGCAAATTATGGTTATTTATTTGGTCCCGGTCTGCTTGCTTCAGCTTAGATTGCATTTAATGTGATTTTGAACCTAGTGGTTGTGGTCTGAATCCATGCGCATTTGTATTGTAATACAAACCAACCATCTGTGTTTCGGCTTTCTCAAGAGAAGAGCTCGTGAAAACTAGACCACTAGACTAATCTCTTAGAATGTGGTCCTACCATGAGGTCAGCATCGAGAGGGTAGCTAGTTCCATCTAGCTCTCATATCGAAGAGCGATGTGATAAGGCCGTAGGCTAATAGTTTGGACGAGTTTTGTCCGATAGAACCCATATTTAATGGGGTAAGTTTGCCCAGATAGGGAATTGCTTCACTAAACTTAGCCTAGTAACCATTATATTGCAAACTTAGTACCAAAAGCATGTTCTTACCAATGTTATCTTCACATATAGCGACACGATCCATAAAAACTCCTCTCATATACTTGTTTCTCTTTTTTTATTGTCTCTTCTACCAACCTATGAAAAACGAATCTTGAAAAATATTTGACCTTTGGTGTCAAAACTAAATTTCAGTATTTTTTTTTTATCCTAAAAATGTATTAAAACTCTTCTATTTAGCACGAACTTCTATAGTAGCTAATACTTTCATACCTCACTCCTTTGGGATAGACCCCAACCCTTGATTGGTTACTACTCTCGTTTGATTCGCGTAACACTCAGACTGTAGGCTAGTGTCATTGATCATGAGCATAAACCAATAAAGTATCAAAATGGAAACACTGTTGGGGAGTGGTGTCATGTGAAAATGTACTTACCAATAATTTTTAGTTCTTTGTAGTGGATTTTCAACTAATTTAACGTTTAGCTTTTTTATCCCTATAAAGCATGAGTGCTAGTGTTAGTAACAGGATGGAACGACATGCACTGGAGGTAATGATAGGGGAAGATAGAATCCTGATTATCGAACAAATGGAAGGTGAAAAGATTCACAAAATTTGGATTAGATTTAAAGGGCTAATCACTCAATGTCCTAATCATTGCCTTGCGGACTGGATACTAACCGATTGCTTCTACCAATGTCTTACCACCAGAACCAAGAGGCCTGTTGATAATCTTATTTCAGGTGGCCTAGCTAAGAAACCATCAACAACAACAATACAACTTCTTCTTGACAATTGTTAAGCTTAAGATAACCTAGAGGTGTAACAAGACTTCATTTAACAGCTAAATAACCCCGATGATTAGATAAAAAAAGGTGACAAAGTTTTGAAGCTTAGTGCAGTGAAAAGATTAAGTTTTCCCCTCACAAGCGGAAATCTCAAAGATGACGAGGTACAACGCATTGAGAATTGCTTTCAATCCACTCTCTCTCCTACAATCTCACTTAAACAGTATGAACCACCGAGAAATGAAACAAGAACTGAGGGATGAACCACTGATTTGGTCCGCATGCCTAGTTGGTACAAGTTCTTGAAAAATTTATGGGGTCAAGACACTACTTTACACTCACAAAGAATCACAAAACCACATAGTGATGGGTTGTAAACTACCAAAAGGGAGCCTAACAAAGCAACTTGCGTCGTGCCATGACGTTAACTAAGGCTTTGTTTGGGAGGCCACCCAAAATCATTTACTTGATTTCTTTTTGATAACTTGATAAATTAAGCATGTGTCGGTTGTACAGGTTCATAAAGGAAAGTGCTTGAAAAGATGCAAAGTGATGGGGAATAGGTCCTTTTGGCAAAATGTAGGTTCGGCGTATCTAATCATTATTGTTGTTTGACTCAACGCACCTCAAAGATTGAGGTTACAAAACTTAGTGGAGTATAATTTTCTTGTTGTCAACTCGCCAACCCAGTGGGCGACCTCGACAAAGATGTCTTATGCCAACTTTGCAAGAGATTTAAAATCTTGTTATATTTTGTGATAAAATAGATACTCGGCTCTTCACCGAGTCATTACGTGAGATATGTTAATATCGGTGAATGAGTAGTATGTGGACGGTCACAGGCACTAGGAACCAGGGTTAAATGTCCTATTTCAAACCTTTACTTTCACTTTTTCACTATTACATACAATCTCTTTTTAGTAGCTATATTTCTTTCATTTTTTAGTATTTTAAGTGTCGGATTGTGTTCGAAGTTTGATTGCATTACTGCCTAGCTCGTCATTATAATCTAATTCAACACCAACGGTTAGTTATCAAGCCCCTCGTTTATTTTATAAATTTTTTTACTCATTTAGATAATAATTGATAGTTCCAAATCCTTGCTAAGTCTCTAAGTTGATAGGATAGCATATATTGTCAATCATTACTCGATATTTCCTGCGTAGTTGGTAAAATACCATTTGAATTTGCTTTGATATGAATTATTATGTGTTGTGATTGTGAAAATTCTATGGGTCTTCTTTAAATTTGATGTTGAAAATGTTTGAATTGCATTATCAGGGATTGTAGGGTTGAATTTGAAAGAATGAAGTGAAAATAGGCACGTTGGGCTATTTGGCGAGCTGAGTGCAACTCATCGAACTGCTCGATGGTTATCCTTAAAATCACCATTTTTCGTTTAACTGAATGCTTTGTGTATTGGCTGAATTGTATCTTTCGGCGGTCAGGTTGAGTTACAAATTGCATTCATTAATTCACCGAAAGATTTCTTGTTCTCCATTTGTCTGCACCTTTATGTCATTTGTCCATCTTTTTAGTGAATACCCTAATAGAATCAACAAGTTAAAAATTAGCTTGGTGAAGTGAGTCTATAGTCAGAACCTCCCTATCCTTTCTAAATTATTGTCTAACTTGTCATCGATGTTTTTGCAAATGAGCTAGACCACAACTCACAGGATAATGATCCCGCTAGCACAAGGACACATGATTTAAGGATAAGGGAAATAGAGAGGAGTGTAGCTCATATATAGAAATCACCAAGAAGCAGGGCCAAAGAGAATTCCATCAACCTTAATGTCCTCCATGGGCTCGGGTTTTGTTATTGTATGTAACACATGCCTTTAGAGAAGCTCATGAGATGGATCAAATGATAGCAGCCAACGTAGCTGATGAGGCAAGAGCAACTGAAAAAGCGGTGAAACTATAATAATTAGCACTTTAGGAGCAGTTGTCTTATTTCGGGAAGACACTTCGGGCGCTCATTCCCCGACGGATGGAGAAACTGCATAAACATGATGTCTTTTTTACTTGTCCCTTTTGGTTTATCTGTCTTAATTAAAATTATGGATATTGTCATTATTTTCATTTGAGGACAAATGTTGTTATTTGTGGTGGGGTGAGGCCCACCTTATTTTGTTGTGCTGAATGTTTGTGTCTTTTGAGATTTATCTGGGTTGTTTTTTTTAAATTGTGTTTTTAAATATTCTTTTTGTGGATTGTTTGAGATTATGACTCTCTTTTGGAGTCCTAATTTCATAATAGTTTTGACCCTTCCGGAAAAATTTCACTTTTGAAAATTTTGGGACCTTTTGTGTTGAAAGTGGTTGTTCTTGTACAAATTTAAGTCTCGATTTTGATCAATGTCGATAACTTGAAAAGTTCTCTCAGTTGAACAAACATGAATTTGTAGCTACAACGAGAACAAATAAAGTTGTATAGAAAACATGTGAACTCTTAACATCTCGTTATGATTAGTCAATTATAAAATTGATTCTTTTGCAATGACCATTGCACACTAGAGAATGTGTGTTGTCTTGTTTGACTTAAGTATCAATGCCTTGTGTGATGATCTTACTTTTAACCTTGCATGAATGAACCTAGAATTTTCCCCGTTAGTCTGATTGATTTAGAAATGTATCCTCTTAAGATTATCTTAGGCAACATTCAGAGTGTAAGCTAACTTTGACATATACCTCTTTTCTGGCCTACCCATGAGCGTGTGAAACTCTTTTGAACACCCTTTGAGTCTTACCTCTTTTTTTGGAAAAACCTTGATGAAACCCATGCCTTACATTATCCATCTCTATAATCCTCTTGAGATGTATATAACTGAATAGCCAACTAGGCCACAAGCCTAGTTAGGGTTTGGAAGAAGGGAATGCGAAGTCCAAGAAGTGGCAAGAAAATCACTCGTAAACCCAGGTATTACAGAGAAAATTGAAAACCTTCCATGATAAAAAAATAAATAAAATGAAAGAGCAATTAATGAAAAAAGAAAGTTGTGATATAAGCAACCAAAAAACTCAATTTCAGCAATCCATGGAGAGGAATAAAATGACTTAAAGGAACTTGACTAAGGAATGAGGAAGAAAGAAAGGGATATTTTGAGAATGTCACATCTCATTGAGGAAAAATCCACCTAGTGTTTGCACTCAACCCCCAATACAAGCCTTGGAAAAACCTTTTTGATCTTGAGTGAATCGAACCACAAGTCAATTGGAAAAAAAAAAGGAAAAACTATGGTTAAAACATGCATTGTGTTCTTCTTTGTGAGTGTGAGCGTTGCATAAGATTCCTGATCCTAAGTTTATAAAGCTACGTGTGTGAAATTGGATCCTTCTTTTGTGTAAGGCATGCAAGACTTTGTGTTGAGCTTGAAATTCATATAGCAAGTATTGTGAGCTTGAGAATCGTTGGTAATGGGTGTCCAACTTTGAATCTTTAGCTCTACCTAATAATTTGAGTTTCTTCTATATATTCATCATTGAGTCTTTGTGTAGCACTATGTGAGTAATTCCTACCTTGACGACAAACTTGATTTACTTGAGGATCAAGTGAAATTAAATTGGGATGTATGAGTCCTCAAATTAGATTTATCCACAGCCTTATTTTAATTCCAAAGTGGTCCTGATTGCGTATTTTCTCTCGATATATGATGAAAACGCCTAAGTTCAGGTATTTGGGATTTGGTATGGGCCTCGACACTTCCGGCGCAAAATTAACAAAACCCTGGTAAAAGAGCTAAGATGCAAAGCAGGACATCGCAAGCACACTTGGCGATACGCCGTTAGCAAGTTCCTGCCTTATGTTTTTATCAAGTGCACTGAAGAAGTGGATCAACAACGGGACAACAAGGAGGCAGTCAGCGCATCACCGATCAGTTCCACAAACCAGAATATTATCTCCCTTCGATCCAAAACACATAGACAAAAAAGTATCGTGTATGCGGTGACGAACTAAAACAAATGGTGATTGCCGAATCACTCAGTGAATCACGTTTAACTACGCAAAAAATATTTTCCCTCACAATTTTGAAGCCTATAAATACTGAATTCTTCTACCATTTAGATATAAAAATTTAGAGAGTGAAACATTCTACACTTGATATTTATTTAGAAACTTTTTATCTATGCGTTCTCTCATGTTTGGGAGGTTTTGTGAACCCTGAAAAGGAAGTTCGACTTCTTCCAATTTTTGGAGTAGGTCTTCACCATTTACCTTCCTTTGCTACTTTAAGGGTTACTCTCTTTCCCAACTTGATTTCTTGATCATTTTAAGTATATTTGATTATTTATTGATGTGTGGCTAAAATCCCTCATTCTTGGGGTGTGATTTATCAATTATGGGTTGATTAATTTATTGGGTCTTGCTTGCTTTTAGCTTAGATTGAATTTTAATGGTGATGTAACCTAGTAGTTTTGGTTTAATCTAATGGGTTTTTAGTTATAAATACAAAACCATTTATATGTTTTCGGCTTGCTCTAGAGAAAGGTCGTGAAACTAAGACCACTAGACTGATCTCATAAGGAGTGGGTCGACATGAGGTTCATCCTGAGAGGGTGATCTCTAGTTCCATATCCAATAACTCCCATCGAAAGAGAGAGTGTGGATAAGGCGTAGGTGGGATAGTTTAGACGAGTGGGTGTTCGAGAGGAACCCATTTGATATAGGGTAAGTTGAGACCAAGGTACTTGCTTCTCACCTAAAAGTTTTCTTATCCTAGTCAACCGTTTTTCTAACAAAAATTCAGCCATCGACAGGCTGGTATCCCCACTTTTATTTATCTTCACATATAGCGATCACACCCCAAGAACTCTCTCTCATACTTGTTTCTCTTTCATTTTATTGCATTCTACAATTAATGACAAACAAATCTTGATATTTGACACTTTTGTGTCACAAACTTAATTTTTAAGTTGTTTTAATACTTGAAAATGTCTTAACCTATTATTATTTAGAACAGAATTCTAAGTAGCTACTACTTCCACTATCACTCCCTTGAGACACGACCCCAACCCCTGCTGGGGTTATTATACTCGTTTCGATTTGTAAACACTCAAAATATAGGCTAGTGTTGTTGATCAAGAGCAATAAAAGCGATAAAGTATCACTTGACTACATTTCATCCAATATTAAGTGTAGGCATTAGTAATCTAGTATAAACCCAACAAATAATTGGGGTTGATCCCACAAGGAGTGATATGGTAAAGAACTTAGTTACGAAGTTAAAGTCATGTTCTAAACGGTTGTAGGAATTGAAATTATTGAAATCATTAGATTAAATCTAAGGGGTTTACAATAAGTGTCAAATTTGGGAGGGGATAAGGTTTGTCAATTAACAACTAAGAAAAAACAAGAGAGTACTCAAGTAGATAGGATACTTGTGGATGTGATCGATTAATTACCAATTTCGCTATACAGGTGATTACGAATTACTAAAAATTGGTGGATACTAGTGAGCAGGCTAGGAATTAAGTGCAATATTCACCTCTCGATCAACTAGCATAAATCATGTGAGTTCTCTTGAACATCAATGAGCATCAAATTATAAGAAAAATCTTAATTTATCATACTCTTAGCAGATAATCATCAATTATAGTCATAATTCTAAAGCCCTCTCCCCGAGAAGCATAGAATGCCTACCTAGACACTGCATTTATTGCAACTACAATTCACAAGTAAAAACTCATTACCCAATCAAACCCACTTCAAAAACAATCAATCAGTATTAAAACACCCCATCCACTAATTAGACATTTAAAAAATAATCACACCCCCAATAATAAAGGTTTTATTTTACACACATCAAAAGTCAAAAAATAATACCCAATTACGTTTTCCCATAGTTTGAGTATTACACTCCATCTTTTACAAGATCCAACATTCATATCGAAAACCCACCAAATCCTCTATAAAAACTAAAACCCTAAAAAATAAGAAAAAAATATTGTTTCAACCTCAAAGTTCAAAAATGGAGGATCACTCAGCTCTTTCTCAGAATACTTCAAAATACTTTAGAATTACAATTTATACATTTTTAGATTTTGGGCTGCAAGGTCCATCGACGGAATTAGTCGAACATCGCCAACCCAGTCGGTTATGCACCAATTGCTCCTATCCATCACAGTTTGACTTAACTTTTTCAGCATTCCTTCAGATCTCGGATATTAACTCTTAATCGTCGAGCCATGTGGGAGGTTTTTTGTTTGAAAGGCTCCAATTCCATTGCATTTGTTTCTCCTTAAGGCGACATCTAGAACATAGGCGAGAAGAAGTGACACTCGACAAGTCACTAAGTGGCTTTGGCGAGTCTCGATTTCACATCTTCCACCTTTTCATCTTTTTGGCTCCTTTTTTGTCACATCTGGAGAACACCTCCAGATGCGATCGCGTCTTCGTCCTCTAAGAGACTCACACAAGACCTTAGCGGTCGTCATAACATGTCTCAATAAAAATGTGAAAAATTAAAACTTTCAATACTATTGAAGTTTCTTTAACTTCATGCTTAACATATATTGAGGTTACAATAGACCTCTCACGTACAAGCTTACTTAGGCCTTATCTATAACAACATGATAAACAATCTCGCGATAGTCTAAAGTTGTCTCACATTAAAATCATCTAAAGCACATAAACTATCTAAAGAGTCGAGTTGACAATAGCCATAAAATATCAATATGCCATATGCCTTAATGAAATAGAATCCAAAGACCATAAAACGAATAAACAGTGTTCTTAAAACTGCTAAATTTTTCATAAGCTAAAATATGAAATGATAGCATCCCAGAACATGAGTACCTACCCAATACTTGAAGAAAGATTTTTCAAGCTTCTTCAGATTCGAACTTCTAACTTTATGTCCGGACCCTACATTTATAGTAATATAAATTAATGGGTTAGTAAGCCACATGTACTATTATGCGGTATATCACATAAATATTTATGTACAACGCATGAAAAAGACCATTTTCTTTATAAAGCATCCTAAGGTTATTTGAAACCCTAATGCACATACAACAGAGCATATAAAAGATAAGGATCACAACAATATAAAACATGATCACAACCAAAGACAAATCATCATAAAGTCCTATTAACTTTTCATGTTCATTAGATCATTTAACATAACATACAACATATTTACCAATAATTCCATCCCAAGCTTAAAAGTGCAATGACCATGTGAATCCCCATAACCACACATAATCAAGTAAACAAGATTGGAGACCATAAGTAATGCTTTGCTTCATACATCTTACATCAAAAGTGGTCACCATCACATATACACATCTACCCATTTCATTTTCATCCAACATAATCAACATCATAAAAACAAGCACCTCTATATTTAGCATTATATCTTTTTAATTCATATTTCTGAGAAGAATCTCCTAGACTTTCCCTTAGTAGTCCAACTTGGCAATGGTTAGTAGAGTCCACACTCCTACCTATACTAGTAGACTCCTTTAAATCATCCTAGTCCATATAATTTACTTTCCTTTCACCTTTCACTTGAGGTAACAATCACCTAACTGCATAACTATGTGGAGCTAAACATGGAAAAATCCGGTGTCAAGAAACCCACACTCCGAAATAAGGGTGATCTACCGGCCAAGTAAGAAACCAAAACCTGACATAGCATTCTAGGTGGATCTACTAGCTATATCCTATGGTGGAAACATATTTATTTCAAGATTAGGCATATATTTGAACCCTAGTTCAACATTACATGGCAACCTCTATCTTATGGAATTTCATTGTGAACCGCTCTTTTCAACTAGGAAGGGGCACCACCTCCGATATCTAGTTCATCAGTGCTAAGCTAAAGTCCCTTTGTGAATAACCTTTAAGTCATCATTTATTAATAAATCTTATCATAGGTCATAGGATATTAACTCCTTGTATAAACATAATCATAAACACTTTAGGTTTTGATGAGAATTTTCTTTCATCACAACCTTCGTTTGTGATATTAAAATATCATAATCATAGTGTGTAAGGTATACAAGATAAACATACTCAACTTGCATTATAATATCCTTACCATGATCCCACATTTAACATATTCATCGCCAACATATAACAACATCACTTATAAGCTAACAAAAATATAATAAGTACTCACGACTTTAGAAGACTTGCCTATTGCTTCCAAGAACCTTCATCAAGAATTTACGTTCAATTTACAAAAATCCTCCCAAAATATAGTGAAATACTCAATAATATAACCAATACCAACCCTGAAGTCATATACAAGACCAATTGGTAGTTAAGGATAAGGAAAGGGTCATGCAAGAGTTCATGCAAGCTAAAGTTCCAATCCCAACGTTTACATGTGGTCAAGTGATAGGTATAACCCAATCAAAACCATTATTTAGAGAAGGAATATGCTTCACACAAAAATCAAACATTACAAACCAATTACCCAACATACATACTTAATTAACCATAAAAATCATTATTTTTTTATCATTAGTCATAAATCTTGAGTTAGGAATAAAATAAGTTTTGTAGAATAAAAACCCTAGAAGTTGAATTCTTGAAATATCTTTAAAAGGACCACCTGGGGAGAGAAATCCCAAGAGTGAAGAATTCATACCTTATTGACGAATATTCAACGAATTTCGAATGAAAATCTTTAAGTCTTCATCTTCTTCCTTAAGCTTTTCTTGTTCTTCAATGGAGTTTGAAGAGAGTTCTTGAGAGAGATGAGAGGAATTTGTTTAATCTGACTTGAAGTGCGTGAAAGTGGTCTAAAACTGACCTGAAATCATTATAAGCTTGTTCCCTAAAATACCCAAAAGACCCCTCACTTAAATGAGTCTTTTTATGAAGTAAAATTGACTTAAAATGATGCCGACGAATCTGGGAAGTTGTTGTGCGTCACGGGGTCAATTTCACATTTATTTTTCAAAATCTGCGTTGAGACAGTGGACCTCGTGGAGGATCTGCGTCGTGAGGAAACTTTTGGGCCTCCACGTGATGTCTGCATGCAGGCTGTTTCGGCAGCCTTCTTGCCCATGTTCAAGTCCTCCTCAAGGACCCTTCGGGTGGTCCTCGGGGAGTCTTTACTGGACGTTTGGATCCTTTGTACTATGTACTACCTACTTTAAGTCTTTTTCCAAGTTCTGGACTTCATATGACACTCTAAAACCTTCACCAAACATAGGGACGTCTACTAGTTCAATTTGGTTAGTTTCTGGACGTCAAGGTCTTTCTTTGTCATTTTGGCTCTAACCTCTTATAATTGTGTTCATTACATAACTATAGGTCTAGAAACATCATTTTAAATAATTTTTCAATGGCTAAGCTCTAGTCTAAGTCATGGAACTTCCAGAGTGTTAAATTATCCCCCTCCCCCCTCTTAGAACATTCTTTGGGAACGACACTAAACCATATTTTTGAGGATAGGATAAACTCATACTAAGAAACCCAACCAATAACACATATCATTATATGATTCACAACTCAAGGATCCGTCACAACTCTTTTCAACACATACCACAACATTACACATAGCAACTCAATTCATGATGTACAACATATAAGAGCTTAACATTTCATAATAGATAATTAAGAATTTCCTTCTCAACATCAACATGAGCTCAAAATACATTAAAGATTTACCATGATACCATGCTTATTAAGAGAACAATAAAACAGAAAAATCTCAAAATCTCAAGAATACGACATGCATACACTTTTCATATAAGGGCAAGAACAGAGTATGAAGGCATTTTCGTAAAAGTCAAATTGGTACAACCTTTACTAAAACATGCACCTATTTAGAAAGAAGTCATTTCATATTATTCTTATTTCCTTAATGAAGAGGAATATCTAACCTCAAACGAGTAAAAATTGAGGGTATCGGACTTCATGTCGGCTTCGGCCTCCAATGTTGGACCCTCACCAAGATGGTTCCCTCCACATAAATTTAATAAGACACCCTCTTTGTTAGCACTTCTTGGACTTGGAGTATCTAAGGAATTTCAACAATAACCATTCATAGGCATAGGTTCTCATTCCGCCATAAACTTCAAATGGTATAATAGACAACCGGTCACTATGCCTTTCTTAAGCATCAAAAGAAACACCGGTATGAACCGAAGCCTGTTCAATCAGGTAGGTTAAGCTCATATGCCAACCTTTCAAACCGTTATAGACCTCATAAGGACCAACTATCGGGGACTTACCTTTCCCTCTCTTTACCAAACCTCATCACCCCTTTTATTGGTTTAAATCTTCAAGATAGACGTGATCACCATTTCAAAATTCAAGGTTCCTCTATTGTCGGGCAGAAAAACTTTTGACGACTATAGGATATCTTTCATCTATCTCTTATGGATTCGAACTTCTAGATACCTCAAATAAATCAGACTAAGGGAGTGCGGGCTCAACAACCTCACCATCCACACGGATACCTACATCTTCTACCATAACGCGCTTCAAAGGTGGCAATGGAGATGATTCGAATGGTAACTATTTGTTGTAGGAGAACTCACAATGGTGGTGATCCTCCCAATCTTTCTGTGAAATCAATGACAAAACTCTTATACATATGTTCAAGGGTTTGAATGGTACGTTCCGCTTGCCCATCATTTTCTAGATTTGAGGATGAAAAATGGTGCTTGAATTTGTCACGATTGATTATGTACACCCTTTTGAAAGCTTCCAAACAGGAAGTTGAAATAAGCAGCTCTATCTGAACTGGTATGGGACAAAAGGAATCCTTGAAGATCTCACGATCTCATAATGTCAATTTGCATATCTTTGGTCTATAGTAGATTTTACAGGATAAGTTGGCAGATTTGGTGCAGGCTTATCTACATAACCCATCGTATCATTTTTGCCTCCGGTTCGAGGGCAATCCCAACACAAGTCATATTGATCTGATTCTCCTTCTATGTAGGGGGGGACATTCCAGTATGGGTTAAACCTACCCGTTTAAGATGCTCACCTTTATTGTTGTAATTTGGACACTCTTACAGATCAACCTGCTAATCATCCGTGTTTGGTTTTGTAAACCATCGCCGACCTTATAGACCCACTTGCATAAGGTGCATGATATGCTGATTTTGTGGGTCACCGATGAGATAGAATACCCGGGAACGGCATAGGCTTCTCTAGAATTTGATTCCTTGCAATTCGCTCAGACATCGGGGCACAAGCATAGATCTCTTCTTTGTACCTAAGACACCTCGCCTACTTCCCTGGGAGAATGACTATTGAGCTTACCTAATTGCCGATTCCTTCACTTCATCATAGCGGATCATATGTTTGCTAGAGTTCACCTTCTTAAGCCACTATAGATTATTCATATTTATGATGGAGCCATGGATACCAGCCTATTTGGTGAGAATCTTGTCTAAACCGCAGGGCATCGTCTATTGATTGATCTTAACCTATGAAGACCGCTTTCTATCAAGTTCTTCTCTAGTGCTTCCACAGTGAGGACACAACTACTCCGATAGTCTATTGATGACTTTATATGCAAAATGCAACGCACATTGCCTGTCCTTAGGTGTTGCAATTGACACTACTTCATGTCGATAATCCTTCAAAGTTCAAAGCAGTGTCCGTGTTGGTTGGAGATTCAACTCCTTTTGGTTACAACATATTGCAATAAGTGTGTGAGATATAGTTTCGATGGACGCTAGAGGGTTCGGGCGTTACAGTACGCAGTATTGTACTGCTGGAAGTGGCTCTTCTGTGTACTTCGGTTTCCAAGGATCATTGTGAAACCTCACCTTCCACGCTGCGTGAAATTCTCGTTTTATTCCCACATGCATCTGAGAAGCGCCGGGTCGATGTTGTGTGTGTGTCGAAGGAATGCTTAGAGCTGTGTCGCGGGAGGGGGTACTAATCCTTGTGGTTCCCGGAATTGGTCTGGTGTGATTAGGCGATGTGTTATTGTCATAAGCTTATTTCAATAGGTGCTCTTTGTGGTGGTCCGGCCTCATTACCGGTCTGGCTGGGCTAAAGTAACAAATGGTGCTCCCGTAGCATACTCAGTTGTGTAGGGGGCATGGTGAAAACTCGGAAGTTTAGTGATCACGATGTGGGCGTGAATTCAACTGACACAGTGGGTGGGGTAACCTTACTTTTGGAGTATACAAAGGCAGCATATCCGAGGTGGGATAGACAAGATAAGACATAAGTTCAACTTCAAAGGAGCGCTATCCTGTACGCATTTGAGTCCACCGTGTGAAGGCATATGCAAGAGCCCTCCATGGGGGGTGGTGTAGGGTAGATACAGAGGTGTGGGTAGACGGGGGTGCGCCAAGGGGTTGGGTCGAAGAGTGAGAAGGGGAGGCCCGGTGGAAATTAAATGGGGTGTAGAGAGATTGTTTGACAGGGGAGGGTAGGAGATTGGTAGTTGCAAAGGTGACTGGAACGAGCCGTCGAAATGATTGTAGTTAAGTCATCGGTGCTCAGGGTGTAAACGGAGAGTGGTGTGAATGGTCAGTAAAAAAGTGATAAGTTGAAAGGTCGGTATGCAAAAAGGAGCTTGGGCGCTTCACGTACAAGTCACGCACACCCGAATGCGACGCCCTGCACACCGAGGTGGAGCGAATCAGTCTGTCTGAGGAGATCGGGCACGTGAACAAGGGATAATGAGGAAAAAGACTGACTGCGTGAAGCTGGATGGAAGCGGAAGTGCAACGTGAGAAAGACACCCGAGCAAACGAAAACTCCCAACTCACCGGCGGTGCGACAACAACCGGAAGCACCCCGCCCGCACCCCACACAAACCCAGGAAAAAACGAGGCTGTACAACCCGAACAAAGGGGGCCCCCACCATGCCAAACACATATACATTTTAGAATAGAAAACCCCCCCCCACGATAGCAACCCAAAAAAAGAAGGGGAAGAACGAAGAAAAGAAGGGTCAGAAAACAGCACGATCAAAGACAACAATGAAAAGACTAAATAAAACACAGCACGACATGGACAGAGCATGTTAAGAGTATACCCACCCGCGAAGAAACCCAGAAACAATGCACACAAACCCCACAAAACCAGAACCAAAACACACACCCGCCCTCACCCGCTTACCGGCCCCCTCCCTCATCGCCTCTCACTAACCCTCAACCACTCCGCCGGAACACACCCACACATCTACGGCCTACCAGCCCCCTCTCAACTAGCCCAAGAGACCAGTAATTCTACCCTCCGCGCTTACCCAGCCGCTTCGGAAAAGAAAGGGCCCAATTCAAACAGTGCCACCTTATATCGAAACACATATATTTTCTTGGAGAGAATATTCGCGTGACATCCAGGACTCCAAAAAGACGGACCCAACAAGCGAGGGTAAACACCGGGGTGGACCCGCCCAGAGAAGACCACGACATACCGACCTCTGAGTCTCAACAATCCACCTTGACAACCCGGTAACCAGTCATGCGTCCTTAGCCTCTTCAGTCGTCCGCCCCCCCTGCCGTCACTCCCGTGCTCCCCTGCTTGTCTCCTCCCCTTCGCCAGAGTCCCCGCCCACGCTCTTGGCTTCCCCTTCCATCTCTTCACGGCCACATAGTCTTCCGGTTCCCCGTCTACTCGCTTATATTTTTGCCTGGGCCGGGTCAGTAGATATTTAATTACTTCCCATCTCTTTCTATCCTTCTGCGGCGTAGTCATTGGTACGCATCTCTGCTTGCCCAGCTTTACTGTACTTTTAATTCTATATATTAATTTGATGTATGTTCACGATCTATTTTTCCGCAAGCAAGTATCATTTTCATTTTTTATTGTATATTTTCGATTTATAATTACTAAGTAATAACGTTCTTTTCAATGTTATGAGTTTGTTCCAAATTCTATGTGTAATTAAATCTAACAACAATACTTATTGAAAATATAATTTCCTGTTTATTAATTCGATATACATTTATTTTTCATTTTTGTACGTGTATGTTGTTATCAATGTAAGCGACCTCTTAATGTCCCTAAACCCAAATCAACTTAAAAGATGCCTTACTCAACATTAATTCTCGATATAATAGTTGTTTGGTGACAACTTTTTTCTAACTATTAAAAGCACGGAATCTAATTATTTTGTTTGATAGATAAGAAATTACATATAATTTATATGCTCTTGCATTATGTCATCAACTTACAGGTAAAATAAATATAAAAATATATGCTTAATTTTTGCCTTTATTAAGAGTAGGTATAAATATAAAATGTTAACATATAAAATAACAGATAGGAGAAAGAATGGTCAAAATTATATTTATATCCTCAACAATTTATATTTATTTTATATATTTCGTTTATGTATAAGGAAAAGAGTACTTGATTTAATAGTAAATGAGATTTAGCACTAGTAAAATTATTGTTCATTAATGTAATGTGGGTTCTACATTTTTTTTGAGACATGAAAGAACCCAGAGGATGCGGTTACGCACCTTGGTTATTCTCAAGGATTGTCGTTACACACCTGGGTCGCAAACTATTTTTATAATTTACGTTACCATTAATTAAGGATCAAGAGATGTGAATATAAAATTATTAGGTGTGAGGTTCGCAAGAAGAAAGAGGTAGTTATTCTATAATGGTCAAGAACAAGATTGGCGGTAAACGCAATCTAGGTTCAGACTGAACAAAAGTCATAATAAAAAATAACTAAAATAGTAACATGCATAAGTATACATATATATCTAAAAATAGTAAAGATAAGTGATAAATTCATAAAGAGTACTAGTGGGGCTTAGAACACGGGACGCAAGGGATGGCATAATACCTTTCTCATCGGTCACAGAATTCCTTACCCGAATTTCTAGTTCGTAGACAACTAAAGAGTTGTTTTTTTAATTAAGGTTAATACAAAAAGGTTAGCTTGAAAGCTACCATTAACAACAATTTTCTAGTGCGATTGTAAAAAAATAAAATAATGCTTAAACAAATATGGTTCACTATCATTGAAGGAAAATCCTATTTCGCTACCGCTCGCGGCTAGAATATAGGGGTGTGTCAATTAGGGCAATCACCTAGGAACATCGTACCATTCTTCAATTAATCCATAGGCAACATCATTATAGGCTTAACATAATACTCTTAGATAGAGTACTGCTACGACTAGAGAAAACTTACCTATTGTTTCAAAGAACCTTCAGCAAGAACTTACGTTCAATTTACACAATTCTCTGGAAGAACTATAGTGAAATACTCATTAACATAATCCAATCACCAAGCCATTCAGATGTGGCATTATAAAGACATTCCGTATTAAGGATAATGTTAAGGTTTATTAAAGATCCATGAAAGGCTCTAGTTGCCAATCTAAAACTTTTAATGTGTCAAGTGATAAGATATAGCCGCAGAAACCCAATCAATAAGCATTATTATAGAGAAGGAACTATGTCTTCGCACGATCGAAAATCACAAGACATTCAACCAAATTACACGACTAACCTTACATACTTAATTAACCATTGTAAAAATTGTTATTTTTCATGCATTATTCTAAATCTTGACGACCACACTTTATCTAGGGAATAAATCAGTTTGTAGGTAAAAAAAACCGCTATAAGTTGAATCTTGAATCATCTTGAAAGGGCACCTCTTGGGAAGGAATTCTCCAGAGTGAAGACTCATACTTATTGCGAACATTGCCATGAATTCCAGTGAAAATATTGAAGTGCTTGTCCTCTTCTTTAGTAGACTTATCGTTTTCTTCAATGGAGTATTGAAAAGAGAGAGTCTTAGATAGAGATTGATTTTAGGGATTTGTTTAATTGTGATTTGTAAGTGCGTTCAAAAATCCAAAGATGAGTATTTAAAGGGCCTAACATAGATTGTCATGAGGTCTAAATCATGTTTAGCCTTATTTTTAATGAATCTAGGTCATTAAGGAAGTCTAGAAAGCCCGCAACATTCAAGAACGTCCTGACGTCTAACAAAAACTGAGTTTCTAGAGGTACTAGCTACGTGTCTTAAGCCTATTTGGAGATACTACCGCCGTGTCTAAGCCTATTGACGAGCTTTTTGAGTCAAAAACCCATAAAATTGGTGGAATAGGTATTTAATAGGTGGTTTCAATTATATTCTGTCGTACTTACCGTACGACGCCTTTTCAGGAACCAACTATAGGAGGGCTCTCTGGGAGGATCCGTTTCGACGTGGTGTACACTGCTATGTCAGGTGCACCCTCACGAAGAGAGTCTAGATCGCCCGGGCGTGTGGGTATTCGCTGGGGGAGTCGATGCAACCGTCAACCAATAACTATCCATTTCATGAGTGTTCTCGCTGTCAGCACTGCGCGGAACTCTAATCGACGACGTGCAACACGGAAGGGGAGGGTTTGATCCGTCGATTGAGCTACGAGCGTTCGATGGGGTTCCATCTGTAGGGGTTTTATTTTCTGGAACTTTTTATGTTAAGCTCGTCATTAACAATAAAATAATGGGTTTTAGTTTAGTGAGGGATTTAAAGAATACTATTACTAATTTAACTGCCCCATTCATACAAACACGCAGCCCAACCGCTAATATCAAACTTACATAGAACTCTCAAAACGAAATCTGCCTTCTTCTCATCTTCTTCTTCATCTATTGTAAGGAACCATTGATACTAGGCTATATGAGGGGAGGGTTGGGGTCTGTAAGAAGTGAATATTTTCACCATCGAAATCTTCATCAAACATTAAGGTATGTGATCTAATTCACACCTTTTGAGGTACGCATTTTGTCCTCAAGGGCTCTACAAAGTATTTTCAATAGTTGGTTTTTCATAGTGGTTCTTCTCAATCTCTAAAAATTATGTGTATGAGATTGGTTTGACTATTTATTTCTATGGATAATATGAATGATATTAATCATTATTCTAACTTAAATATCTGTGATATATCTTGATGTTTGGTGATAGTTTGTAGGATGATTGTCCTATAACCGCTTAACCCTGAGGTTTGATATTGATATGATATATGTTGAAATTGTTTCAGATTGACTTGGTTATTGATTGTAATTAGAAAGTAACCTTATGTGTTAAAATTGATCATGATGAGCAAACTTGAGTGATATTGTAGTCTGATCATGCTAGTTTTTGGAGATATCTCTATGTTAGCGAAGTGAACTTGACCTAAGTATCTTGTCTTAAGCTATACCTGCTAATATGAATTGTGATGTATGTGATTCTTCTAGACTTGTTATCATGTTGATTATTGAATTATGATGTTGTATACACTCAAAATTTGGTTGGAATTGGGTTCATGGTAAGCGCCTTGATGATGAACTATGGAGGAGACTTGGTAATCTTATGATCTCTATCTATTTACTTCAGAGATGTGATTATTGTGATTAAGTCTAGATGTTGTAATTGGAGTATGTGTCGTTGTAATTAGATTGATAGGGTGTATGATGTAGAATGAAATTTCTTGGACCTATGTTGTGAGGTTGTGATTAGGTGTTATGGGTGATGTGTATTTGACACAATGGATTGTGATGAACTATCATGTGCCTTATTTTGATATGAAATGGTAACGTGTTATCCTCACTAGATATGAAAACGATTTTATATGAAGCGGATCTTTACTCATCGGCAAATTTTATTGAGCTATGCAGCTGATGATGATTATACACTGGTTAGTCGCGCCTGGTCACCTATGAGATAAACTATGGATTGATAAATTAAAGGCTTATAAGACATTTCAAAAGAGCATCTAGATTAAGCCATGAGTGAAATAGAGTGAGGAGTGTCGCGCTCTTCACATGGGAAGGGTAGTAGGTATAAAGTAGGTTGCCAACTGTTATATCTCCGCTAGTTTATTGGAAACTATTTTCCCCGGCTAGGTATTACTAGCTAGTATTATCCATCATAGTTGGGCTATGTTTATGTTTTTGGTACTTACTGTGGAAAGTATCTCTTCCTTCGATGTAGGGTTTTATTACACTGATTCACACAGCTCATTGGTCTGAATGTCGTTAGGGCAAGATGTTCCCAAAAGGTAATATATGAATAAATGATTGATTCTAATTAGATAGAACGCATGAAGGGTCTATTTCTTTAGTCTAGTAATGTATATGATGAACTTGGCACATTGTGGATACTATATGTTGATTAGTTTTCTATGAATATGTGTTGTTTATATGTTAAAGTATAAATAATGTATATCTTAATGTCATGTGATGTGAAGTAGGCTGTTAGTGATGATTCTTTTTGGTTACTTGATTGAGTAAAGATTATGGTGCTTTGCTGGTCACATTGCACTTTAGTTGACTTGATAAGGAGTCATGGGTAATTGTCTGCTATGTTATAGAGAAATAAAATGTACTATTATTCATTGGTCTTATTGTTAATTGCTTTGAACGTAGAGTTACTTGAGTATGATCTACTTATATTGGTATGAATGTGTTGATTTGAGCTGACTTGATTTGCGATAGTATTTTGATGAACTATGCTATGACTAATGTATATAGCAATATGGATTGGTATGGTCCTTGTTGACTTAGCATAAGGATTTTGAATGAAAAATGGCATACCTTTTACCTGATGTTCCTTGTGCTAGGGCAGTAGTTTTCAGAATGTGTGCATATGGTACATCGATAGCTTAGTACAAGTGGCGCATACTAACCCATTTCTTGCCTTCCTCCCCAACATTTTAGGGTCGCCGAGGCCGTTGAAGGTTTCGGATAGCGACTTGAGAATGACTTGGGAGATCTTGATCTATCCAAGTAGGGTAGTTCCTCGATTTCCCGAGGGCGATGTCAATTTTGCTTGTATGTTTTGTTTAGTTACTAAGACTCTTTTATATTCTATGCATCGTGCTTATTCTCCTTTCATTTGAGTAGCGGATTGATAAAGCTATATGGTGGGCTCTCTTTACGATTGATAGGTATGGGCTATGCTCCTGTTCTAATATATTGTTAGATGTTATGTAATGAGATACATCTTTGGTGAATATGTTCATTTTCTATTATACGCTTATATAGCAATAAAAGGAGGTGATATGTAACCTTCCCATATCGAAGGGGTCTAGGTATACTCGTTATATACATTATGTGTATGTAGGAGGTTCTATGTAAGATCTCCTGTATGAAGAAATGAAGAGTTTTAAGATTCCGCTATCTTTGACTTATGAATGTTATTATGTAAGCCTAGAGGCTAGTCTTAGTCCTCAAGAGGACTGTTACGTACGCGCAGTTACGTGCTGGGGTTAAACTGCCGGTATGTGGCAATGAAAGTGGTCTAAACTGACCTTAAGAATGCATGCATAAAATGTTTCCCTATAAATACGCCAAAAGACCCCTCACCATTAATGGGTCTCTATTGTGAAGTACATGACTTACACGATCGCGGACATGGAAGTTGTTGCGCGTCGCGGTCAATTTCATTATTTATTTTTGAAATCTCAAGTTGAGATCAGTGGTCTGCTCGTGTGGCTTCCCCGTGCCGTGAGTCAACTCTTGGTCCTAGCTTGATTGGGATGTGCGTGCGCGCGAGACGCCCAGCATTCCCTCGGGAGTCTCATGTGCTGACTGTTGGACCTTTGTACTATATTCTACCTACTTAAAGTTTGTTTATAAGTTTTCGATTCATTTGACACTCTCAAACCTTCAACGCATAATATAAGGGACGTCTACTATTTCGAATTAGGCTAGTTTCCGTTAACGTCAAGGTTTTTCTTGTCGTTTTGTCTTACCTTCAATTGAGTTTATTACTATTAATAAGGTCTATAAACATAGATTTTAAATCATTTTTCATATAGCTAAGGCTATAGTCTATGATGAACTTGCCGGAGTGTTGCTTTGTTCCCGTCGCACCCGTAAATGTCGCTAACACATTACTCTTTTTGCCTCTTTTTTTAAAATCTGTAAAAATTAGCATTTGAACACGTCTTTGGAGGACAAAATGAGCATCGGAGGAGCCTAGTTTATCTATGAAATGCGACAAGTCGCTATTAATGGGTAGGAAATTGCCGCAGCCACTATCACTCTAAATGGTCATTTATCTTAAAAAACTCATGTAAGCATTGAGGTGCCATCATTTATAAACAAATTAGTCGATTATAGACTATTATAAGACGTTGCTTAAGGATAAGTATTATGAAGTATTTGAGGAGCACGCCGGCGCTAACTTTCCTACTATAAGGGCTCACTTGATCGTGGTCATCCCTCTCTAACCAGTTTGTGGCACAGTAGACACTTGAGAACTCTATCAACATAAGTTTGCCTAAAAGACTGATTGGGTAAACAGTTCTGAAATCTCTGCAATATGGCATTGGTCCAGCCTAGCCAAGTCTCCATTTTCATTACCAGCTGTTTTAGTCACAGAAGAGGGGTTTTCCTAGAGATTCTGTGTCATACTTAGGGGTATTAATGACTAGTCACTGATAAGGAATAATATCTTATACATATATTAAAGATGATGTACTAATGAATTGCATGGTTTATGTGATCTGCTCGCAAGGTTGTACCTTACAGGAGCATTGGGCGGGGGAGGTCACCATTGATTAGGGATGAAGGTTCAATGATATCTGATAAGCCAACTTTAGGGACTAAATGGGTCACTGATGAATTTAAGGTGATTGCCGCTTTGGTTATCCGAATGTCTAGCGCAACCTCTAAGTCCTTGATGACTATGATTTCATTTCAAACATTATCCTCCAAAATATTTTTCCTGTATTATTTGATTGTATATGGCTTCTCGCCTAATGTATCCTGAAAAGTATCACATTTAAGAGAGCATGTTACAACACTTAGTTGTTGTTATTATTACCTTTGAGGGACGCAGCTTTTTGTCTGCTATAAATAAATGTTCTTTCGGTACAACATAGGTTGAGAGCTACGAGTCTAGTCATGTTATTTACTGTAGAAGGAGTATCTGTCGATCCTGCAAATCCAGGCAGTAGTATGGGCTGACATTTGCACATTCCTCAATCTATCTACATCATCATAGAGGTCATACGTACATGCCTCCGTTTTCGATTTCGTGGAAGTCCTCCCGCAGGAGGAAAAAAGTTTTAGGTGATTGCGCGCCTTTCTGCTCTCTATTTAGAGAGGGGGGCGTTCGGCCACTGACCACACTAGTATTGGATTTAATGATTTTACTCGACATTAATTCATTATATAGAGTGATTTTAGTCATAATGGCATTGGTGTTTTCCTTATTTAAGAAGGAATACTGATAGCTTATTTTAGTAAAGTACTAGCGCCTAAGCACAGGGGAAAATCTATCTATGAAAAGGAATACATGGCCTCGTTAAATGTTGTGGACACATGGAGGAACTACTTTCAGTTTAATAATTTTGGTATTCACGCTAATTTGCAGGAATGAAGTCAAAGTAATGAGGCAATGACATTATGTGGATTAAAAGGCAGGCAACGTCTAAAATAAATTGAAGGCATAAAAGGTTGGGCTCGCTAAAGCTCTTAGCTATCGAGTCGGGCTGAGTGGACCTTTGCTGCACCTTAAAAGTCCCTGTACGGGGCCTATCTAGCCTTATGGACAATAACTACACTTGTCGATAGGAGAAGCATGTCCTCTATTTGCCAACGCAATCGAGATGCCAGTTTAGTTTGCCTAAAGTTACATAATATCAATGGTGAAAGTATAAGATAAGAAGGCTGTAAGAGAGGGCACCCAGTGTATCACCGACCAAGTAGATGAAGCCCGAATTACTTCGCCCAGTGACTCCGATGCTAAAATTCTGGGAATGTATAAATGCAATTTTCAAAAGAAGAAAAGGAGTTTCCACATTGTACAGTTCTAGGTTTTTAATCTTCAACATTCTAAACATTGCTTTTACACTTTTTCAGTAGAGCTTTAGGGTTTGTTTGATTTTTAGCTTCAAATTGAGCATTTGGAGACTTGCGTATCGTTGCCTAACCTAATGGAAAACATAGTCAGTAACAATTTCTCGTTCTTTATTATGTTTGGCTAAAATCTCATTCTTGGGAGTGTTATTATATAGTTGGATGCATTTATTAGCTAATGGTGCTGTTAATTACTAATTTTATTGTTGATTTGAATCGGGTTCAATTAATATTTTGCGTTTTTATTAAGGAATTGAGTTGCAAATGAAGTTTTAGCTTAGTAATCTATCCTTGTCTGAGAAAGAAATGTTAGAGTTAAATTGTTAGTTGATAATTTTAGTGATTGTGTTGTTACGTGTCTATATTAAGAAAGTGGGTTTGAATGCAATCTTGCGAATCTAGCTTGCAAAAGAATATTGATTAAGGTTATGGATTTTTTATCTATGTTGTGCTTTTTTAGGTTCGAAAGAACTCTCTTGATTCGTAAAAGTTGATTGAGAAATGACTATAACACTCAAGACATAGCTACCTACCGAGATCCAACGACTTTGAGTAATTAGTAATCACCCATTACATAAAATTAGCATCTAATTCAACACACTCCCAAAAAACTTTCTCTTCTTGTTTACTCCCCGTTATTTGTAGTTGTTAATTGATTATCCAAATCCCTCATTTGACATAAATTGTCAAAACCTTGTCATTAACTTTGTTGTTGAGAAAATATGTACATTTACAAATGATTAAAACACCATTTATTTTGTAATTGAATTATTTACTGTATCACTCCTGTTGAATCGACCCCAACTCTTGGTTGGGTTTATACTTGTAAGTGACTGCCTACACTTAGAATCAGATGAAGTTTAGTTGAGTGTTATCAATCATCTCTTTTGAGGACATTATTCTTAGTTGTAACTATGAAATGTGATTGTGGTAGGACAATGATTTCACAATCTATCATCCTCTTCTTTTCCACCAACTTCTTCATGTTTTAGCATATCTTGATATTTCAAGTTAAGGAATCCACCAATAAGATATTCATTTTTGTTTAAATGAAGGTATGATCTTGATTTTTGCAAAGATAGATGCATTCCATATGCCACTCTTTCTACCTTTTCTTACTATTGATTCATTTCCTTCTGTGATTCATTATCAGCAATCATTGATTCTCTGCTTCATCTAGCTTTATTACTTCTGGAAATGTCTTTCCACTTCTAGTTATAATGGATAGAATGAACTTTTTTTATCATCACTTCCATTAGATGATCCACATTCAGCGGGATTAGAATATGCAAAAGTGGTTCTTCAAGTTTTTTAATGGAAGATGCATGTGAAACTACGTTAGTGGACAAGGCTGAAACAACACTCGTCATTTCTTGTACCACCATATATGATCCATCCACCTTCTCTATAATTTTAGCAAGAAAATCATACTAGTGGATATTCATTTGCTCATGATGCATTCAGTATTTGTTCTCTTCACCTTATCTTCCTTGACACCTCTCATCAACATCATTCTTCCAACCTTGATTGATGACAAGTTTGAAATGACTTGACAAAATCCTCTGATCTTCTTTCTCTCATGTACATCTCCTCATTATATTCATTTTGTTATATAGCATTTATAGAATAACATTTGTCTCTGTGAACATGTTCATACAATATTTCCATTTTAGTAGTCAATCAAGCAATTCCTTATCTTTTTTTTTGTTATTCTCCTCTTGTTCCTTAATGCTCCTGCATGAGGGAGTGATACATAATCCTCACTTGTGTACCAAGCCTACTTTATTTTTGTCATCTCATCGAATAACTTCGTCGCTTTTGAGAATGATTGTCGAATGAAGTCGCCTTACACAAGGTGGTCAACCAAATCTTGTATCTAGATGTCAAGACTCTGATAAAAATATTGTAACAGTAGCTCATTTGGAAACTTGTGTTTGGTATATTCAGACAACCCTCGTTTGAATCGTATCCAAGTTTCATACAATTGTTCCCCACTCAACCTTTCAATGTTTTGAACATTCCATCTAATGATTTTTGAAGGGGGAAAGAACCTTTTAAGGAACATTTTCTCCAACTCTTCCCATGACGCAATTGACATTTTAGGAAACTCCATCATCCATCTAGTTGCTTCCACTTTTAACGAGAAGGAGAACAGTCGCACCCTCATCGACTTTTGGGAGATACCTTCATTTGAGAAAGGTGTAGACTCACTTGCAAACCTTTGGAGGTGCTCAATAGGATTATCATGCTCTAAACCATTGAATAATCCCCATACCTTGTGAGTTGTACATTTTGGTTTTTGTTTGTAATTACAATGTCACTCACTCTCGCCCGTATGAATGGCCCGTGGTGACAGATTGCTCCTTTTGCTCCCACCCTCCGTCGTTAGTTTTGAGAACTACTATACTTCAATTCCGTTCTTCTAATATGATTATCTTGTCCATGGAAACTACAATCATTGCCACACTGCAAATTTAGTATCACACATGAAGGTTTTGAACACAAAAAGTTCAAGCATAAGATTATTCAACCACAAAACAAATTAAAATGCAGATTAATTCTTAAACTAAATTCAAAACTGCCGTTCCCTGGCAGTGACGACATTTTTTATAACACTCAAATCACTCCTCAAAACGAATTAAAGAAATGAGTGGTTATTGTCAATAAAATTTTCCAATTAAGAGTCGGGGTTAAATTCCACCAGGAAGGTTAAAGGTTAAGAATTTATTTAGAGAATTAATAGTGCAATTAATTCAATTGTAGTTCAGTTAGAAATCAAGTGGACTAGTCCACGGACTTTAATAATAACTTTTCAATTGTCAAGTGATTAATATAGGATAACACAACAATTCACAAAATTAACTAACTCAACCGGTTTGCGGGATCAAGTACGATACCAAATCAGGAATGCAGATAATTACTCACTACAACAAATCAATCACAAATAAGTCAAACCATCTTCAATGACACTAATCAACTTTCAGTCTCAAAGCATCCTTGCACAGATTTATCTTTCGGTCTCATGTACTTTCCATTCAAAACAACCTAATACTTTAGATTTGGAACGAACTAAATTAAATTACAACTATTAATCAAGTCACCCACTTGTGATGGTCTTTTTCAAACACCACCACAAGATCAAAATGTAGAATTGAGTTGGCCGCCTTAATTCATAAATTATTCACATGGTAATTAGTCAAATTTGTGATTAACAGTCATAGAATAAAGTAATTCCATGAACCCACCAGATTAAATCAACACCCAATCTCATAATCACACCTTAAGAGGTTAGGATTTTAGTCACCCATCACATAAAGTAAATGGATTATACCTTCAATGAAAGTAGTCGTGGGTAACTTGAAATCAAGAAATTAAGGATAAACCAACTTTGAATTCAACTTAAATTTTCCAAAGTTTAGTTTAGAAAATTGAAATATACTAGAACAAAAGTGTTCTTAATGAATTTGTGTTCCTCCGAAATTTGTTCTGAAAATTTTGCTCTTTCTCATCCCTATTCAACTCTCACCCTTTTTTTTTTCTCTCTACTAACTATTTATAGTTTTCCAAAATCCAGTTTCGTGTCCCTTTCAATGATATTACTTAAGTTCATCAACTTCGTTTGGTGAATCACCATTTCTTTTCAGGTTCGCCTTTTTGTCATCTCAGGCTTCAAGTGTTTTAGGATCATTAGGCGGCCCCGTATAAACTTGATTTTGTAATTTCAGTGAGTCGTTGATTTCCACTATATATCACCCTTTATGTCATCAATTTTTTGTAAACACTGTAAATTTGGCGACGTTTTCTCACCTCGCCTTATTTCATTTGGCGAATCACCTTTAACACTTATCTTCACCTATTGATCTTGAGGGTTGGCTCAATGTATTGTCATTTTGGGCTCCCTCAAATAACTTCGGCGAGTCTCCCTACATGTTAGGCAATCATCAAAGTTTATTTTGTACTCCTTTTGGTTATTCTTTCGATCTTCAGTCTATGCCTTGTGTTGACACCCAATTTTGGCCTAACATTTTAAAAATTTGGGATTGAGCTTTGTTTTATTAATAGCAATTTTTGTTCGATATTTTTTAAAAATTCATACATTTTGAGTCAAATACAAAAAATGCCTTTCCACATTGTCTCTGTCTCTCAAATATTTTCAATTTTTGCAATAGGTCCCACATCGGTATTTCATCCTTTTTTGAGGATTTTTTGGGTTCTATATAAGCCCGCCCCCTTCATTCACACTATTTTTAGGGGAGGATTTGGAGGGAAAAAACAAAGAATACTCATAAAATTTTGAGAATTCTTGTTCCCATATTTCAAAATTTTAAAGTGTTTTTGTGGTTTGTTCCGGTGAGGAGGTGGAGAGTCGTCTCTTTTCAAACTCGGATTCTTTTCGCTGTCCAGAACTCGTAAATTTTTTCTTGCCTTGTTTTAGTTTAATTCTAGCTCTTTTATTTAATGTTTTCTGTTTATTATATGTACTTGTTTTGTTTTTTTAGTTTAATGTAGTCTAAACAGTCCATTACTATTTGTGTTTATTGTAGTTTTAAATATTAGCATTATTTTACGATTCGATGTTTATTTATTATCCAGTATTTTAAAAAAAATTGTTAGTCACTATTTTGCTATCTCTTAGCTGTTCAGTTTTGTTATTATTCCTACTTTAATGTTATTTTTAATTTTTATATATATTATGTTATTGTTTGTTTCATTTCTAATTATGTATATTAGTTTGGTTGTTGTTTTTCCATATTCTCTATCTCTTGGTAAGTTTGTTTATGTTTTGTTTGCATGTCATTTTCTATATTTTATATGTTGAAAAGGGGCCATGAGAAAACCTCTCCGTCGATTTGGAGGCCTTCCCATTTGAAAAGAAGGAAAATTAGTTAAGTTCTTTTTTGTTTGTGTTAAATTGCCGATGAAAAATCTATCCGTCGGGTTTCAGAGAGGCCTCCCCATTTTAAAGACGAATTTTAATTATTCAATTTATATATTTATATTTGAAAGTGGCCAATGAGAAACTCTCTCCGTCGGTTTTGGAGGCCTTCCCCATTTTGAAAGACGGAAATCTAATCTAAGTTTATATAGATAATTTTTGTTGTTGTTGGAATTGCCGATTAAAAAATTACCGCGATTTCCAAGTGCCCTCCCATTATCAGACGGATTTTTATTGTTAGTTTATTATTTTGTTTTATTAGTTTCATGTTAATCATTTTATTCTTTATTAACACTTTTACTAAGTGTGTTTAAGGTACCCTAAGGTGCTTCTTCTCTTGTATTTCATTATATTGTAATATTGACGTTAGCAACCTTAGGCCGATGATTATTATTTATTTTATTTTATTGTGTATGCATGTTTGTTATATTTGTTCATTATTATATTACTTCTTCATTTGAAAAAAAAATGAATCGTCGGGAAACCACATTTGTGATTCCGAAGGGTGCCTAACCCCTCAAAAACAAGATTCGGAATAACTTAAACCCCTTACCTAGATTGGGAATGGTTTCGTAGAATTCATAATTGTTTCCTCTAGTTTTCCTAAAATTAGGTGCGGCTTCTTTTTTAGAACTCGATTATTTTTAAACTTTGTTAAATTTAATCAATTATTATTTTTTTGAGTTGGCCGCGACGTTTCCGGCCTATTTCAAAAGTGTAGGGAATGTAAAGAAGGTGACTCCGCTGGGGATGTTGAGTTTTAACCAATATGAATTTACTTTTTTTTTCAAATTTGAGGAAATTTTTGTTCTAAAATTGTTTGTTATAACTTGTATTTGTTATATTTCGCTGTTATTTGTATATTTATTAATCATAATCCTTATTATTTTATTTCGTGTATATTATCATTGCATTTCATAACCGAATTTCCGTCAATGACAATTAGTTTGCATAGGACAAAGGAAGTTACGTGGCTTACCACGACTACCTTCAGAAAAACACACAAGTCTAATCTTTGAAGTGATAAACTAATAGTTGGCTTTGCGGGTCCATCCAACGTCGGTTATTTACTTTACCCCGTTGTCTGTCCGACTCGGGTAACCGTCATTTCTAAAAACCAACTCTATCATCCTAGGATAGAGCAAACCAAATCCGAAGTTAAGCTCAGCCTAAGATGACTCCAACAACCCAAGGCGTGGTTGAGTCCATGAGAAAGACCACCTTGAGGTCCAATAAGCTTTTAGCCTAAAAGGACGACCATAATTGTGGTGTAATTTGAAGGATGTAGACGTCGTTTACAAACCACAGTCCATCTGAATTAGAAGGGTTTTTTAATATTTTAACTTTTGTCAAGCTTGAGTTTGCATAAACTATCATTTTTATCTAAGGTGTTGACATCGGATGACAAGACTTCAAGAGGAAGACCTCCTTCGACAAAGGGCCCCCTTAGAATAGGATGGTACCCCTATGTGGATTAAGTTTGTAATTTTTTTTTCTTTCCGTTGAATTTATACATAATTCTATTTCGTTTGTTCATAATTACTACGTGTTTTGGGGCACTGGAAAGTTTGTCAAAAGGCGGATACCTCCTTCGAATCGATGGCTACCCTAGGCATAACAGAGTCACATATTTGTATAGGAACGCTCATAATATTTGTATGCTTGTATAATTTCAGTTTGTCCTTTAATAAAAATGTGTTTATGTGTTTTATTCTCTATTTGTGTGATAGTTTACATAGTCATTATGTAACATGAACTAAACACTTTACATTTGATTTGTTCTATCTTTACAAGGCGAAATTAATTTATGTTCAAATCAAAATCATTGTTGTCCGAAGTCGGCAATGAGACAAGAGGATTACCAACAGTTGAGTCCTTGTATTTAACAAGAGTTTAATATCAATTCCAAAAATGATAAATGCACGGGAGTATTGACTATATAGGTCGCATCTACTTTTTTTTTGTTATTATTTTGCAATGACGTCCCTGCTCTCACGATATTCCTCCTTTTTTTGTAGGGATCGTCCCCGACATCACAGTCGTGGAATTGTCCAAAACGATGTCTGGATCTCGTGAAAATTTGGGATGAGACAAGGTCCAAGAAAACATCCAAAAAGAGAATAATAAATCATTACATAGAAATTCGTAGGGTACATTCACAGACAGTTATATTGCGATTAAAGGGCTATAAAACATATTGGTACGAGAGAAAAAAAAACTGCATCACTACAATTTTAGTGGCGCTAGACATAGAAATTGCTTTCAGTTTTCTAAGTCTTTAAATTATTTTAACCTTATCTGGCCGACTACGGCTATACCTGATTCTCATTTCGTGAGATAATGTAGGCAAACCCTTCTTGGGTTCGGTATTATCTTTTCAAAAAAAAAAATAAAAAAATTATAAATAGTTTTGTTGTGCATATTTTTCAAGTCTTCTGGCCGACTAAACCGCGTACCTGATTCTCATTTCGTGGAGATACTAGCACCCTTCTGGGTCGGTATTACATCTTTTTTCAAAAAAAAAAATTATTATAAAATAGTTTGTGCATATTTTCAAGCCATATCAGAACGAACTACGCGTACCTATCTGCTCATGTTAAATGAGTACGTAGGCACCTTTCTCGGGTTCGGTAATCTTTTTTTAAAAAAAATGTTTGGACATACTATTAGAGCCATGTCCTCGGTAACTCGGTTGGGACCTATATGGTTAAGAGCATGTAAATATATTCGATAATATGGAAAAGACTAACTTGGCGGTGGAACTACAGATTCCGGGTAACCTCTTATCTGTCTTTTGTGAATGCTTGAAAAATGCTCTTGCATATCAATCAATCAGATCAAAATAAAAAACTAATCCTTATTTTCATGTGCATATGTTGTGAGATTTGATCAAATTTCAATGTGTTACACTGTTGATCTAGAACTTGAACTAATATTTTTTCGAGGCGCAAATCAATAGTAATGTTTTGGTTTTGAAAAAGGATTATAGGCCTTTTTGACAGCCGATTGTGCCTTTCAAAGCTACCAAATTACATTAATCCCTAGCTTTCCCTTTGAGCCTGAAACCTTCATTTGGAACCCCACACCACATCTTAACCACTAAACCTTTTTGATTCTACGAGCCTATCCTCTCTGGCCAACCTTCGTGAGTGCACAAAGAATGTGCAAATTAAAAGGGGGGGAGATTAATGTTTTGAAATTTCAAAAGCAACGATATTGAGTCTCCTCTCACAAACCAGGAATCAAAGACTCTAGAGAAAAAGAGAAACAAAAAGTGTGGAAAAATTACACAAGCAAAAAATTCCTTTCACAAAGATCCAGTGAAAAGCTGGAAGGAAAATACTCCAACAAAAAAGGGAAAACTTATTATAATAAAGGAAGTGAATAAATAAAAGCTCCACAATAAGGAATCAAAAGAAAAAAAAATAAGAAAAAAACGGGGAAAGTGTTCAAAATGAGAAGTCAAAAGAATTTGAAAGCTGGAGAACAATGAAGAGGACTAAACAGCCAAAGGCGTACCAATCATTAAGATCAACAACTTTTGCTGTAACACGCAAGGAAGAATTCATTCACTTTTCAATTTATCTCAAATCATATCCTACCACATCCAACCCTACGTTACAGCCAATGACAAGCCCTACTGATCGTAATAATTCCAATTCTCTCATATTAGTGTGAAGATTACATAAGGTCAAGCATAATGGTCAATCACAGTTGTTGTGCATGAACATTCTTGTGATGTGGAGTGCACTCTGAAAAATGTCTATAACCAATGTTTCAAATTGTGTGAAATAGGACTAGCCTTTGTCGCGATGGGGCACTTGACCATGAGGATTGATACAATTCAAAATCTTTGTTTGAAACAAGATGAACGGATCTTGTCAATCCTTAAGTATATTTGAGGGTACCGACTTGATAAGCTGTATGAATTACCTAATTCAATCTAAAAAAACAAAGAATGAGAAATTTGCCTTCATCTTAACTGTGATACCAATCCGTGTGAAAATTTTGACTAATCTCATCGCATTTTTATTTTGAAAAAAAAAGAAAAAAAAATTGTTTTTTGAGTTGTTCTTCTAAAAGGTTGTTGTTAAGTTAATCTTATATATATGAGACGCCTATTTACTTCATTGGATTGTCCATCCCCAAAATGTGATATGTCTTGTTTTAGGTTTTGAATAAGCAAAGGATCCATTTGCATACCCACCATGTTTCCATATTGTGCATTTTCCTACTGATAATCTAGATTCCTTTGCAGCACTCATCATCCAAAGAGGGACGCCGTTTGACCTGATTCCTGATCCAATGGGATACGTAGGCGCCACAATGGCTCGGTCATATACCCGTAGAAGATTTTTCCATTTCTCTTCATAATGGAAACTGGGAAAGAACTTTTGAGAGGATCTCAAAATTCATTTGAAGTTGGATATTATCGAGCACCACCTCGTCACAGTTGGAATATTATCGAGCATCCCCTCGTTACAGTTGGACCTTATCAGCATGCCACCTCTTACAGTTGGAATATTATGGGCCATCCACCTCTTACAAGTTGGACTATTTGCGAGCATCCCCCCTCGTTTAGTTTGGAATGATCGGACGATCCACCTCGTTACAGTTGGAAAGATTTTTTTTTATCGAGCACCACCTCGTTTACAGTTGGAAAGATTATCGAGTCATCCACCTCGTTACATTTGGACCATTCGAAGCTACCACCTCGTTACAGTTGGAACATTATCGAGACAGATTCCACCCCTCGTTATATTTGGAACCTTTCGCTGACTTACATCCACCTCGTTACAGTTGGAACATTATCGAGCATCCACCTCGTTACAGTTTGGAATCATTATCGAGCCATCCACCTCGTTACAGTTGGAATATTATCGAGTCATCCACCTTGTTACAGATGGAATATTATCGAGTTATGATCCGCCTCATTCCGATGGAATAAAATCATGCATCGAGAGAAGATTTCATGCATTGCGATAAGATTTCGTACCGTCGCATGAAAATTCATGGCATCGCGAGAAGATTGTCTACTCCTAAAATTCAAGCATTTCTAGAAGGTTTTTCATTACCGTGGTGGAGTTCCTCCTAAAATTCATAGCATCGCGAGAAATTTCATACCGCGGCCGAAAATTCATGCACGCGGAAGATTTCTAACTCGCAGAAAATTCCATGCATCGCGAGAAGTTTCATACCTCGCAAAAATTCATGCATCCAGATTATATTCTGGCATCGAGAGTTAATTCAAATGCATGCGAGTGAATATTCATGCATCGAGAGTCAATATTTCATGCATCACTAGTTCATTTCATATGGGCATCGCGAGTTTAATATTCATGCATTGCGAGTTAATATTCAGCACCGCAAATTAAATTTCATGCCATCGCGAGAAGATTTCAACCTCGCAGAAAAATCATGCATCGCAGAAGATTTCATACCTCGCAGAAAATTCCATGCATCGCGAGAAGATTCCATACCTCGCAGAATATGCATAGCATCACTAGTTAATTCATAATTCATGCACGAGATTTAATATTCATTCATGAGAGTCAATTATGCATCACTAGTTTAATATTCCATGCTCGGAGTCATCATGCATAGAGATTCGATTCATTGATCGCGAGTAATTCAATGCATCACTAGTTAATATTCAATGCATTGCGAGTTAAAATTCATGCATCGCAAAGTTAAATTTTTATGCATCGCGAGAAGTGTTCATTCCCGCAACAGTTTACATATCAAAGAAGATTTCATACCTTGCGGAATTTATGCATCGCGAGAAGATTCATCCCCGCAAAATTTTATTATTGCGATAAGATCCCTCCCTCGCAAAATTTTATGTCATCGGAGAACAAAGATTTCATCCCTCACAAAATTGGGGGTGTGGTGCATCGGGCGGGAATATATTCTGCCATGCAAGCACTCATTCACTGCCAGAACAGAATCGTGCCGTCTCAAAGGAATATTTATCTCTCAACGCACTGACATACTGCCGAGGAAAATTGCGTGTCCGACACTGTGGAAGCATTGTCCTTCCACTTAAATGGCAATTTTACGTTAAAGCTGACGAGTTTTTCTCAATCTTTGGCAGAGCTTTGAAAGGATGAATTCCTTCAACAGAAAAAAAAAACAAAAAAAAAAAGAAAAAATCAAAAAAAAAAAAACAAAGAAAAACAGGTGCAATACTTATTCAACAAGGACTCAACACATCATGGACCCTTTTGGAGACGGTCTGGATGACTTCCACCACAATGCAACCGCACTTCTCTACAAGGTCCTGGTGTTCGGTCAAAATTTGGGTTTGCAATTTTCGTTGTCCACGATTTCTTTCATCAATCATACACCGAAAGGGACAAGCTGTTGACACCCATTTTTGGCCTAACTTTTAAAAATTCGTGATTTGAAGCTTTGTTTAGTTAATAGCAAATTTTTATCCGGTGATTTTAAAATTCATACACATTTTGAGTCAATTACAAAAAAAATGCCTTTCGCTCTCACATTGTCTCAACAATTTTCATTTTGCAAATAGTCCCAACCCCATCGGTATTTCATCCTTTTGAGGATTTTTGGTTTCTATATATCCCACTTCATTCACTATTTTTTTTAGGGAGGGATTTGGAGGCGAAAACAAAAGAATACTCATAAAATTTGAGAAATTCTTGGTTCCCATAGTTTCAAAAATTTTTAATTGTTTTTGTGGTTTTTCGAGTTGAGGAGGTGGGTGTTCTCTTCAAACTCGGAGTTCGGTTCGCTGTCCAGAACCTAGTAATTTTTTTCTTAGCCTTTGTTTTATTTAATTCCTACCTTTTATGTTTTCTTTCTGTTTTATTATATGTGAGCTTGTTTTTTGTTTTTTAGTTAATGTAGTTCTAAAGTCAATTAACTATTTGTGTTTATTGTAGTTTTAATAATTTGCATTATTTTTAAACGATTTTGATGTTTCATATTTATTATATTATTATTTTAAAATTAATTAGTCACTATTTGCTATCTAAACGTTTCAGGGTTTTTGTTCCTTATTCTACTTTAATGTTAGTGTTTAATTTTTTATTCTTTATTATGTTTTTTGTTGTTTCCATTCTAATTAGTTTATTTTAGTTTGGATTGTTGTTTTTCGCTATTCTCTTGGGATAAGTTTTTGTTTATGTTTTGTTTGATGTTCAGTTTATATATTTTATAATGTTGAAGGGCCAATGAAAAACTCTCCGTCGGTTTTGGAGCCTTCCCATTTTAAAAAGACCGGAAATTAGTTAAGTTCATATTATTTTTTTTGTTAATTGGGCCGATGAAAATCTATCCGTCCGGGTTTAGAGGCCTCCCCATTTTAAAAAGACGGAATTTAATTCAAGTTTTAATATTTATATGTTGGAAGTGGCCAAGAGGAAAACTCTCCGTCGATTTTGAGGCCTTCCATTTTGAAAAACGGAATGGTAATCTAAGTTTATATATAATTTTTTGTTGTTGTTTGAATTGGCCGACGAAGAAATTACCGTCGTTTCCAAGGCCTCCCATGTTAATAAGACGAGTTTTTATTTTTAGTTTATTATTTGGTTTATTCAATTTTAATCATATTTATTCTTTATTAACAACTTTTTACTATGTGTTTACAGGTACCCGCCCGAATGTGCTTCTTCTCTCCTTGTATTTCAATTATATTGTAATATTGACGTTAGGCAACCTTGTCCCGTGATTATTATTTTATTTTATTTTATGTGTAAGATTGCATGTTTGTTAATTTTGTTCATCATTATATTCCTTTCGCATTTGAAAAAAAAATGAATTCAGTCGGGACCACATTTGTGGATTCCGAAGGTGCCTAACCCCCTTCCTTGGATAACTTAAACCCCTTACCTATAATCGAATTGGTTGTATGATTAATAAGTGGTTTTTCCTAGTTTTTCCTAAAATTAGGTGGCGCGACTCGTTTTTTAGATCTCGATTTTTTTAAAAACGTTGTTAAAATTGAATCAATTAATTATTTTTTGAGTTTCCGCGACGTTTCGACCTATTTCAAAAGTGTAGGGATGTAAACACCTTGTCCAGTTTCCTTCATTGCTACAAATCATCAACATTTGATTAGAAAACGACAAAGTTGTCATTGAGGACACCAATTATTGGGATAAATGCTCCTTACATAAGTGAAAAATTTACCACTCATCAATCACTAAAAAGCACTAAGAGAATATTCTGATAATGGAAGGGAATTTTATATCACTCACTATGTTGTAGTGGATCTGATTTATTCATAAGATGTTATACAAATGTTGATTAGTCTGGTGATCGATGTGATAGAAAATCAAGCTCTGGTTATGTTTTTTACTTAATGGTGGTGCTATTTCATGGAGAATAAGAGTCAAACTTGCACAACTCTTTCAACTTGTGGCTTGTGCATCTCTAGTACAATAATTTATTTTGTGAAAGAAATTATTTGAGCATTTAAATATTGCACAGATAATAAGGGTATCATGATTTTATATTGTGATAGTCTAACTTCTATCTCATACATGAAGGATCTTATGTATCACAACAAGACCAATCACATTGACATCAAGTGTAACTTTTTGAGAGAACCATAGCAAGTGGAGAAATAACTCAGCAATACATTCCTACTCGTGAAATGATGGTTGATTCTTTTACAAAAGCGATATCTAGAAACTTGTTTGAGAAACATTTTAAGGCTCTAGGTTTGCGTTGGATATGATAATATTTATGTATTATAAAATAACTTGGTTGTTATAATATTCTCATCAATATATGACTTCTTTGAATTTGTATTTACATATCATATGCATGTGTTAATTATTTTACAAATAAAGAGTGTCAAAAAGTTGCAAAATTGTCTCTCTCACACGAGAAATCGTCTCTTGCGTTAGAGAATGTGAAGACATGATTTTCACTATGATGCTATGATCTTTTATAAATCAAATAAGAGTTTCTCGAAGAAAATGAGTTTGAGAATCACTAAAAAGAGGAACTCGGGTTTAACACTTAGAGGTGTCTAGATGAAGTTTGTATGATGTTGTATGATTAAAAAACTGAGACCCGGTGAAAACATGGTAGCACGTGTTTAATACCACATGAGTTAAAGCAATCAATAAGTTAATGAAAGAATGGTTTCATGCTTCATCATTGTGTGAGACTCTAATAAGTTAAGATAACTTATCCCTGGAATACCTTTTGACCTTTTACTGTTTCTTGAAATTTCAATCAATATTTCTAGTTTATCATATCATTAATATCCCTGAATTATTCGGTAGTACAATGCATGTCTAGGAAAGAAATTGAATTGAAATAGATAGAATCGAGTAGAACGAAAAGACAATTAATTTAAGGGAAAAAGTGAATTGAAATAGATAGATTCGAGTAGAACGAAAAGACAATTAATTTAAGAGAAAAAACACAAATATATCTCCGAACTTTCACAAATGGTATGTGTATACCCTTCATTAATACTTTTAGACACCAGTACTCTTCTTACCGTCCAAATTTGGAATATATATCTCCTTCACCCTAACAGAGTACCGTGCCTTAATCTTACTGTCGACCCATATTTTTTAAACTTCTACTATAAATTGAAAATCCACCCGAAATTAAAGAAAAATCCCCCAAATACATCTAGCCCACAACCCAAAAATATTAACCCAAATCCCCCAATTAATTCCTTAATATCAATAAGAATTTTAAACATTTTTTAATAGCATCTTTCCCCAATCTTCATCCCCAAATCATCCTCAACAGTTTACCACTAAATCCTCCAAAACCAATTTCTCATATCTTCATGAGGGAAGAACCCATCCAAACCATCTTCATTCCCCCCCCAAACCTCCCTCCATTTTCGTCTTTAACTTCCCACATGGTATTGTTGACTCATTTAACCTTTTCTTTGACTAAATCAATTATTTACTCATTACCATCATTATACCTTTATATTATATTTGATCATATCTCACCGGAAGCACTGTTGGAAGACTTTTTTTTAAGAACACAACAAAGAATATAGATAGCAACATGAAACATGATCAAATATTAAGTCTTTTTCGCCAATTTCAGAAGAAAGACGTAAACAAGTTCAATTTTAGTTACCAAATACACCTAAATACATTACAACAAAAATCTTATTTTTCAATCTCCATTGCTTATGCAGCTTTAGCTTTGGCTAATGAAGTCATCCTTGTCTTCATTTTTTTCTTATCAACTTAAAATCCATTAACACCTTTAAACTTCTTGTCCTTACCATCCACCTTCATCTTGTTCCTTTTTGGTTGTAGCTTCTTCGCTAGTTTTTCTTCCTCATTTTCCCTCTGAAGATTTAAGTTGTTCTGTTTTTTTCGGCGACCCAAATCATTTTTCTTCGATATTTCGGCGATGGTAGCTACTCTCTGCGATTTGGGGTTGGACTTCCGTCTAAAATTAAGAAAAGTATTGATTTGGGGGATTTTGGGTGGGTCTTTTAATTTTGGATAGGAAATTTAACAAACATTAGATGGGCGATTAAGATTGAGACACGTGTATCTCTGTTAGTGTAAAGGACATATATGTTCCAAAATTTGGACGGAAGGATACTGGTAACCTAAAAATATAACGAGGGGTATACACATAGTATTATGAAAGTTTGGAGGTATATTCGTCCTTTTTCCCTTAATTTAATAATAATGTAACTTGTATAAACCAGCAAACTATTACACTAACCTTATCGGTATGGAGTGTAATTATACATATTTAGTTAAATATGAACTCGAGTTCATCTCTTTAAGAGGATGAGAGATCGAATAAGCAGCTACTGAAGTTTGTGGTATTGTGAGCAATAATATCCTCATAATAGTAGTGAAATCTTTCCATGTGTGATTGGATTTCTGTATAGGGCTTGTAAAACCTTAAAGGTAAATATGAATGCTCACAAGCCACATGAATCATTTGTCATATGAATTATGTGTCTAGTTGATGTTATATTGGTTTGGGTCATGTCCACAATGTGTGAAGTGAGAGTTGTAACATTTTTTGAGTTGTGTGTCGCTCATGTGAACCGATCCGCCCCAATTTGATCCATCTTACTTGACCCAATATATTATTTATTTATGAAAAAGAATTAATTAAGGATAATTTTATTTTTTAAAAATAAGAAGGATTCAACCTCTCCTCTTAGAAAGAACAAAAAAAAGGAAAAAAAATCTTTTTTCAATGATTAAATCAACACAAAAAGAAGACACTTTTGTTTGTGATAATCGAATCTCCGTTTTTTAAAGATACGAAGTTGGTTTGGGGTTGTTTTGAGTTAGTAGCAAATTTAACACATTCCGCTGTAAATTGAAGGTACACATATAATAGTCTTTGCTCCAAATTTATTATAGAGACCGAGTTTTATAAAGATGAAGTGTGAAAAACATCTCTCTTTTTTTGGCTAGCATGTCACACCACTTGAGATGAAAAAGGTTATAATGAGTTAAATGTATTATTGTTAGTTAAAAGTTTTAATGGGTTTAAATAAGATATAAGTTATAATCATATCAAATTATATTATATATTTATATAAAAGAGAACCCTAGACTCACTTATGTCGCGCCACCACAAGCAAGAATTTCCTTTAAAATTTATTTATTTCCAAAAATAACCTTCCTCTTTCACAAAGAGTTGCGAATTTAATGAAATTTGAATTTTTCAAAAGTTATACTTTTAATGAGAATTGAGCGAGTTTTATAAAAAAGTTGTGACTCTCATGAAAAGTTGCGACATTAATGAAGAGTTACAACTTTATGAAAAGTTGTGATTTTTACAAAAGGTTGTGAACTTTCCCAAGGGTTGCAACTTCTCCAAATAGTTGTAAAATTTCTGATAATGCACAATAAACATTTGTTCACACTACCCTTTGTTCTCTATAAATAGATGGATTTCTTCTCATTTTAAAACAACAAAACTCTCGATCTTCTTCTTCTTCCGTAAAACTAAATATTCTTGTACTTTGTTCATGTTAAGTGACTTACTTATCCACTATTTTTGTATCAATAATTTGTGAATAAAATTGTTTCATACATAGAGCATGTTATTCTTTAGACCTTTGGTATTGGAGGGGAATATTTTTCTTAACGGGACATTGTGCATTCAGTGGACTCAATTTTTTTCTCTCTATTTCAATCTATTTTTACATTCCTGGTATGTTTTACAACTCATAATTTATGCTATGATATTAATTGATTTTTTGTACAATGTTTTTCCTCTATTGTTTAAATTTCTGGCAAAGTTATTCTTTCCCAGTTTATTGAACTACACATTAGATCGATATCATTGTGTAAAAAATACGAATTGTACTCAGTTTCAAGAGTTCAATGTTTTATTTCTATATAATATTTTATAACTTAAAAGTACTATATAAGCTTACAAATTATCTATTTTACCTAGATATGAAATTTCTCACTTACCAATGAAGAAATATATTATGCAAATTCAAAAGTGATAATTGTTTTCATGTTCAAGCATAATATTTTTATTTTTTTTTTGCATATATTAACAAATTTTGTGAATTCTCCTAAGATATATATCACAATTGTCTAATCTATGCAACTTTAATGTTTCTTTTTATCACGGAATACATTTTTATATCTATTCTTATTTTCTTCTTTGTTTTTTTTTTAATGTTTATTAAAGGACCAATGATTTATTATTTCATGAATAATTCATTCATTAGAGGTTCTTAAGTTATGTAATAATTACAAATAATAAAATTCATGTTGGAATATTGCTCATATTTTATTAAGAACCTATTTTTTTTTTTTTTTAATTTATGTATAATACTAAATATTATTTATAAGTTCAATTAAATTCTTATTTATGGCGCCCCCATAAACAAGAATTCCCTTTTAATTTATCTATTTCCAATATTAGTCTTTCCCTTTCATAAAAGTTGTGACTTTTATGAAAAGTTTTGACTTTTATTGAAAAGTTGTGACTCTTATGAAGAGTTGCGACATTCGTGAAAGGTTGTGACCTTTCCGAAAAATTGTGACTTTTCCAAAGAATTATAACCTTTCCAGTTAGAAATAATTATAATTTATTCAAACTGTCCTTTGTTGTCTATATATAGAGGGGTTTCTCTCATTTTAAAATAACGAAAATTCTGAACTTCTTCTTCTTCCACAGTTCAGTAAATATTTGTATTTCAAACTACTTCTTCTTCCTTCTGAACAATTAAATATTTGTGTACTTTTGGCTCCTTTTGAGTGGTCCAACACGGAGCGCTCTGCATTCATGGGCTCGATTTTTCCTTTTTGTTTCATTGTACTTTCACAAATTCTAGTATGTTTTTTTTACCAATTACTTTGATGTAAATGCTTATGATATAATTATTGTCTTTACTATTATTTTTAAACATTGTTGTTTTTTGTTTTTTTGTAAAGGTATTGTTTATAAGTATTTGTTAGTATAAATGTATTGTACATTAAACTATGCGATTCACCAATACTTTTATAGAATACATTTATTTCACAGCATTCTCCTAATGAAATATTTCTTTTCCAAGAGATCAGTTATATGATTTTTTGTTATTTTTCATAAAATGTTCAATATTAAAGGAAGCAAAAAAATAGAAAAGTGAAACTAATAGAAATTTTTCCAACTAGACAATTAATTATAATTATATGATATACAATAATGACTATTCTCTAACATCAAAGTACTTCTTTTAAACTTTTATCCCATTTTCTCTTACTTCTCTTCCATCCTTTTCAAGGATCCTTATGTTTTGTGTTTGTTTGTGCACAACTTCAATTCCAAAACACTATCTAACTATATCACACTATCGAATTTGAATTTTGAAAAGATTGTATATTATTTTAAAAACACTCTAATGACTAATATTACGTATTTTTGTAATCAGATGATTACGCAACTTTGTTCTTTATTACAACCTTATTTATATATATATTTTTAAAAATATATTATATTTTGGAAAGTAATTCATAGTGTTATAATAAAAAAATTCACAAAGAAGAATATAGAAAATATTTATTTTGCATCTCTCATAAAAGTCCTATGTAACCATGGGGTAAGAATGAAATTAATGTAACTAGGCAAAATAGTGTTTATGATTTGTAATTTTTTTCTTTTCTTTTAATATAACAGATGGTAACGATAATTAATAACCTTTTCATGAGAAGTTTGTGCCTTTTTATTGGAGAGTTGTGGACTTTTAAAAGACGAAAAATGTGACTTTATAAAGAGTTGCGACTTTTATATCAAGGTTTTGTGACTTTTTAAAATGTTGTAACATTTATAAAAGGTGTGACCTTTCGAAGAGTTGTCTTAGCGCAGAGTTGTTGAACCTTTCAGTAAGCCGATTAGCATTTCGGCACCTAACCACACCCTTTTTGGCTATAAATAGAGGATTTTTCTCTCATTTTTCAAATAAATAAAAAAATTCCTGAAATTTTTTCTGCACAGTTACATATTTGATCCAAAACGTCTTTTTCCCTGTACACTTTAATTTTGTGTATTTTGCTCTTGTTGAGTGCCCACTACGAGGACAACGCTCTGCATTCAATTGGACTCGCTTTATTCTCTTTTTGTTTCACTCTAAATTGTTACAAGGTCCTGTTGTTCTTATAGTCATTAATTTCTGGTTTAATATTATTTTTGTTTTTTTAACAACATGTTTTACTTTGTTATTTATGTTGGGAAATGCATAGTACCCTAGTCCCCCGTACCCCCCCTAACATATGACCGCATCTCAAGACACCCTTATACTATAATCAGGTCTATTACCCCCCTTGATTATTTATAGGAATTTTCTACCCTTTTTCGGCCTACGTGGCACTGGCTTGAAATAAAAAGTCAATCATCGTTGAGCTCACAAGATAGTGTCCTGTAGCCCAAAAAGGGGTAGAAAATTATTAATAAAATAAGTTCAGGGGGGTAATAGGACCTTAATGTAGCATAAGTGTGTCTCGGTGATTCCGAGCATAGGTTGAGGGGGTACTTGTCAAAAAATAAACTTATGTATGAAAAAAATTAAAATATACCTTAAACTTTGCTAGAAAGATCATACATACCCCTAAATAATTTTTAAAAAAAAATTAAAGGTTACAAATATAACTTTAAAACTAATCTTTTTACTCCCGTTAAATGAAGGGTATATGTGAGCTAATTTTGTAACTGTAAAAGTGTATGTGAGCCGTTTGTATTACGGTAAGGATATATACGAGTCACTTTCATAACGAATGATATATAAGAGCTCCAAGTGACAAAGTTGAAGAGTATATCGATCAGACCCTTTTCCCTAAAAATAATGAAAGAGTAATGTTCTTTCAATGTGGGCATTTGATCATGTCATTTTTCTGAAATTTGCATTTGTCATAATTTTCGGACTTCAAAAATTAGAAAGAAAAAAAAAGAAGGCCAAAAAAACTAAAGAAAAAGAAAGATGAACAATGTTTTATGTCTTAGAGAGCGCCATGCCATTAAGTCTTGTTTAAATATTTTTTTTCTTACACATAATAAGTATATTAAAAAAAATATTAATCTTAAAAAGCATTTCGTAAGACATTAATTTTGAAGTGCTAATTCAAACAAAATTAAGATATCACCACACGTTGTTTTTAACTATGAAGTAAGTAAATAAAAAAGAGATAATTATGAATACATCATAAATAAAAAGTCATTAATTAAAATCTTCCTAGGATAATTTTTTTTCTATCAAGCTAACGATGTGATTGAATTTAAATAAGATACGGTTAACAAGGATAATTCACAAGTACCTCCCCAAACCCCCCTTCAACCTATTCTCAAAAATTCTCAAGACACCTTATACTATACTAAGGTCCTATTACTCCATTACTTCCCTGAACTTATTTATTAAAATTTTCTACCCCTTTTCTCGACTTACGTGTACTACTTGTGGGCCCAATACTCTGGTTGATTTTTTCGTTCAAACTATGTCATGTAGGCCCTAAAAAGGGGTAGAATTACTTATAAATATAAGTTCAGGGGGTCTAGGGCCTAGTATAATATAAGTGTTCCTCTGAAATTTCTGACATAGGTTGAGGGGATACTTGTTGATTTTCCATGTTAAAATACATCAAACTAATCAATATGCAGTGTAATGTCTCTCTGTTCTGAACTACATATATTCGAAATAACTGTTATCATATTAATATGGATTATCATTACTCTCAAATTTATTACAATTAAAATTAGGATAAATAGCACACTATTTTATATAGCAATATATATTGTAATTGACAAAATTATTACATTAAATCTTTAAAAAAAATAAAAATGTCCAACGCTTCCCTAGTTGACAATCATTTTATGTTGCCTTTAATACACAACGTGTATTAGGTTTATTGTAGCATCATGTCCTTGGATGATGCACCTGTAATATTAATTTTAATATTAAGAGTAATGCAAAGTATGTTAATATTTGTTACAAATGGTAGTTATCCTATTCGTTTCAAATTACATTTTTTATTAAATGTGATATAATTGATTTTTATATTCCACTTCTTCTCTTCTTTGAAACTCCTATATGCCACCTATATAAAGATGTATTTTGGTGTGAGCATAATCAACCTACATCCATATATAAAAAGAAAGAACAAACATTGTTCATCCTATTATATTCTTAGAATATTTTTTTGAATAAATTGGATTTGAGGTCAATCTCCAAACTCATCAAGCCATGGTGTCACGTGTTGTGAAGTAACTGTGGAATCCTTGGGGAGCGACCGGCTGGCAGCGATTTGCACCGGATGGTCAGCAAAATTGCTCCTCAAGGCATGTGTTTTGCCACGAAACAGTGTTTTGTGATAAGTTATTTATACTAATTATAATTAAATTCCAATATCTAAGAATCCTATTGTGAGGGGTAGTATTTTCCCAACAACACCTTGTATATGGAGAAATAACTATTCAAAATATACTAAAATAAGCAACAATAAGTTAGTGTTTGACCATAGATTTTTAAATAATTGTTTTGATAAAATTTTGGTGAAAATTTGGGTGAAATTTCACCATGTGTTTGTCCATGGTATTTGGAAAATATATTTCACCTTTTTAAGAAATGTAATTTATACCATAGGTTTTAAAAAGCGAAAAGACATAAAATCTTCCTGAACTTGTCAGCACAACTTAGTTTAGCACTTTAACTATACGAGTGTTTAAATACCTCCTTAACATCTTTTGAGTGACTTTTTCCAACCCTCCGATCACCAGCCCAGTTGAAGGTTGTGTGTTATTAAGTCACACGCGTTTTCATTCGTCCACATGTACATTAACTAAATTTCTAATTAATTTTTTAAATCTTTATAATAATATTTTTTTTAATATTGAGCCAAAAATTAACTCATTAATAAATGGTAACTTCCTCTATCAAAATTAATAATTCAATTTCCATCATGCGTTTTTCGTTTTATATTTAGGTCATACCACCTCTTCAAAGATTAAAAAAAATTATTTGCATAAAATAATAATTTATTAATGATTGGGTGAAATCTCCATAGTCAATCTTTCCAATAATATCTTTCGGAATTTTTTTTTTAATGGAAATCAACTTCATTTCTATACCCTATTTAAATGGATAGATCTAATAATTTTCATTGATGTTAAAAATGTTATCGGTGAATCAGACACAAAAAATTTTGTAAAAGAAAACAAGAAACTATAAAAATAGAAAAAGAAAGGACAAATGTGGAAGAACTTCTCATTTGAGCGATACATCTTTACTAAACTAAACTTCGAACTAATAAAATAGAAAGGTTTATGGGAGGAAAAATACAGAAGAAGACGTAGACAAAAACAAAAATCGAGGAGAGAAAACCTAATTCCCAAACAAATATTTACAAAATGACGTCACACGTCCGTTATTACTGTATGTTCTTAGCCTTGTCAGTTTTTTATGGGTTTTTTTTTGTGATTTTCTCCGTGTTTATACAAAGTTGGTGTAAAAATTTTATCACGTCCATTCTTTAAAGGGTAATTAAATTCAATTCAAATTAAATTTGGGGGGGGAGGTTTTTTTTGTGTTTTTTTTTTTACTAAAATCAATGTATAGTTAAAATTTTAAAGTAAGTTGTGTGGACAAGTTAAAGGGAGATTTTATCAAAACTAACCACAAGTTTGTATTACATAGCACATGACTTTGTTACCCTAAGCCGGTTGTTATATTTTTCATCAACAAGTATATCATCATTTTCATATTAACTGCATATTCCATCACTACTTTGATATTCACGTAAAAAGTTATGCAAAACAACTACTATAGAGGATGTTCTTATAAAAAATAAAAGTTTGGTAAAGAATTTGAATTACTAAAACTTCCCAAATACTAGTTTTTTTCTAGGATGTGGGAATTTGAATTATTTTCCAAATAATAAAAAATTATATGACCAACACTATTTGCCAAATCCCCCCCCCCCCCCCTCTCCATCCCTATCCCCCCCCCCCCCCCTCTCCAACTTTTATTTGGAAATCTTTGCCAGCGGTCTTAAGTATATTTTTTACTATAACTAGAAAATGAAGGCACGTTCACACGAGCCCATATAATTAATTATCTTTCACAGTTTAATCTTTTTTACCTAAATTCAATTATTTTTATTTTAATTTCCCAAAGTTTTTTAGAATTCAAAAAAAATTACAAAATTCCTATTACATACAAACATCTCTCTCCTCTGTCGTACCTCACTATCCCTCCTCTCGATGCATACATATCCTCTCCTAGTACATCTTTCATCCCTCTTGGGAATACCTCTATTGCTCTTGGGGGGTAGCCATCTCTCTCCTCTCGGTCTCCATATTCCAATTCAAATATAACTCTCTCCTCTCATATCATACCGTGAGCTTGTGTCTGCAAGTTTCCTTCCTTTCCCCTTCCCTGAATTGCAATGTAATCTATAACCGATGTATCTGCATGGCTGCCGATAAATCTAAATATTTTTAATTCTAACTGTTTTTTAATTTTGAAAAAGAATAAAATATAATATAATTAACATCTTAAAACTATGAAAATTTAAGTCATTTTAACTTTAGTTTATGTGACATATTTTTCTCTATAGTCAATTTCAAAAGGATGATGTATTAATATATTGGGATAAGCACCAGTGCCCCTTCAACCTATACTTAAAATCTCAGAGACACACTTATGCTACACTAAGGTCCTATTACCTTCCTGAACTTATTTTATTAATAATTTTCTACCCTTTTTTGACCTACGTGTCACTATCTTGTGGACCCAGCGTTGATTGACTTTTTATTTCAAGCTAGTATCACGTATGCCGAAAAGGGGTAGAAAATATATAAATAAGTTCAGGGGGGTAATTGACTTAGTATAGGCATAAGTGTGTCTTTGGAATTTCGGGCATAAGGTGATGGGGAGTACTTGTGGCATTTTCCCCTATATGATTAATAACATTTTTGACTTAAAATATACATTTTATTCTTAGTAAAATATTTTCTAGTCATTTGGGGAACATCTATGGTTTGTTTTTAAACCAAGAGTATTAAAAATAATTTTTTAAAAAAGGGAAAATGCACAAGTTACCCCCCAACCATGCCGAAATTCTAGAACACTATTGATCAAGTCATTATCCCCTAAACTATTTACGAATATTTTCTAATCCCTTTTTTTCGACCTATAATGGCACTAGCTTAGAAAAAATGTCAACAAAACACAACCCCCTCCGCGTTGGGCCCCCCCACACAAGATAGTGTCACGTAGGCCCGAAAAGGGCGTCGAAAAATCATTTATAAAATACGTTCAGGGGGGTAATAGGACCTTAGTATATATAAGTAGTCTCTGAATTTTGGGCTATGTTGGGGGGCCGGGGGGTTACTTGTGCATTATCCCTTTTTTTTTGAAAAAAAACTTCAATTTTAATTAAAATGTATTATTACATAAATCGAAATGGAGTAAGTACTACAAACATTTGTTAAGTTTTTAAAAAAAAAATTATTTTGTCGTTTAACAAAAGTTAAAATGAAAATGTCAAACCTTTTTCACAATTATGTTTTATAATTTTTTTAATCAACATCTAGTCGATAATAACCAAAATTTTAATATAAATAAGATAATAAAGTAACTTAATTCTGAATTTCATGTATTGATATTAATTGAGAAAATATTTAAATAAATTGTAAATCATTCATAATTTAACATTTAAAATGCTTCTTACTCTCTCGAATGACACTAGTTTATCATAATTCAAGACTGTAAGAAGTAGAAATCGTGACTAAAAAGTGCAACTCACTATTATATGAAGGTCAATCCATAGTTTATCTATCGTGGAAGTTTACTAAGTATATGATACATAATCCTACACAAATTAATTTTTAATCCCATATATTTATACTGTTCAAAATTTATCCCGTTAATTGATTATGTATTTTCTTAAACTACAATTATGCAGTCATTATTTGTCAATTCTTACATCATCAACTCTATGTTCTTTTTTTAATCTCTTTAGATTTTGCTTTTTTTTCATATTTAATTCACAATTTTAAAGATAAAATTTCTATTATATAGAAGACTGAAGTGGTAGGATAACCAAGGGTAAAAATGTAATTTCATTCTAACAAAAATATAGTAAATAATTCTAAAAACATCTTTCTATAATATGAAGTGAATAATTATCAAGGGTAAAAAAGTAATTACCCCTCTAACCAAAATCTACCAAGAATGATAAGAAGAAAATTAAATATTTCCTTGAAACATCTTTATTTATTTATTATATTACTATTAACTTAATTTTGGTTATTACTTCACTTTCTTTTCTTTTCTTTTTGTGAATCTTCAGATATAATAATTTTTGGTACTCTATGTTACTTACTTTGATTGATTTCGTTCTTAATATTTTTATATTCCTTATACTTTAAAAAATGCCTACTTTTAATCTAATAAATTTATTATGAATTAATTCTTTTTAACCTTTTAATTTTGGGCTCTAATTAATACACTGAAAGAAATAAGTGTGATCCCCTTAATCCTATCAGTAGATTGCCATATCAACAAAAAATGTCGAACCGAACCCTTTCCAACTAAATAAATAGGATGACAAACTATTTGTATTTAAGACATCAAGAATAAAAATTACGTCATTTCAATTCTACAACTAACAAAAATAATTAAGAGAGATCGCATAAAAACAATAAATTTCTAGAAATATTTTTCTACATATGAAGTGAGATGAATTGAAGTAAAAATGTTAACTTCATGCTAAAAATCTACAAGAATGAAAACAAAAAAAACTAAATGTTCTAGAAACTCTTTGCGTTATTTTTATTGCTATTACTCTTTTTGCCTATTACTTCACTTTTTTTTTTATGAGTTATTCGTGTCTATTCATTACTCTATTTTATTATTACTTTAATTTATTTCTTAATATTATTTTATTCATTATACTTAGTAAAAATGTCTACTTCAATATGATACTCATTATTTAAATATATAATTAATTACTATCACTTTTATTTTGGCTCTAACTAATATACCTAAAAAAATAAGTGTGATTATGATTTAATAATATATATTAAATTATAATTAAAAATAAATAAAATTAAGTCTCAATATATAAAATATATATTTTGTAAAAAAATAGGCATTATGTTTTTAACTGTTAAACACCTATAAAAAAAATTTAAATGTATTCAGAATTGATCTATATATGGATCCTTGATTCTATCTTCAAGGATAGTTATGAAATTGTTGATATATTGAGCGAATAAATTTTCATCTTTCTCTTGATGATTTTTAAATAAATAAAAATATCATTACAATTAATTATTTAATTTGAATATATTATTTGACACGATGTAAATAATCATTGGACATTGATATTTTGATTATTATTTCTCATCATGTTTTATTTTGAAACTACATATAATTTTTTCTTTTTTGACAACTAATTAACTTATATCTATATATTATATATATATATTATCTATATATATATTATATATTATATTATGGAATTTTCACATGATAGCCCCACTTAAAATTAATTATTACTCTCCTAGCGAAGTTTGAATAATTACAATTTGAGCTACTGTTATAATGAGGAGAGAGTGAGCTAGCACTGGAGAGAGGGGGAAAAGAGTGGGACAAAGTTGAATGTGTATATGTAATATTGGTTAGATATTCTATATTATACATATGTATTTTGTATATATGACACGAGAGATTTGAGAGAGGGAGGAGTAGCGCCTTCCATACTTGAAGGAGGAGAGAGGCGAGCATGATCGAAGAAGGAGGAGAGAGGCAGCGAGAGAAGACAGAGAATGGAGAGAGGTAAATTGTATATGCATATATTGTATATTATACATATTGCATTTGTATTATGACAAGCAGATTGGGAGAGGCGAGATTTGATAGAAAGAGGAAGAGACGCGAGAGAAGCCGAGAGTGGCATAGAGATATTTGTAATAGGTTATATATGTTAAATAATTGTATTTGTAGAAACATATTTAAGTTGTTATATCCCCTGACTATTTAACATATACAAACTTGATAATTGTACAAAGTCCGAAGTCAGACCATGTAATTATTGTTATAATTTTTTGTCAAGTGGTAATCTAGCAAACTCTAGTAATTTGAAAGTAATAAAATAGGGTATAAGTTTTTGTTTTGTTGGCATAATTTTCCCATAATATATATAATATTGTAAATATTGAGTCCGTAAATCGATTTTTCATCGATATTTGAGTCCGTATCACAGCCTTAAATTATCTATTAAATATTATGTTTATAGATAAAATATGATTTAAAATAAAATTATATGAATACTTATGTTTAAGAAAACATTATATAAACACAAAGGAAATTACATACCTGGAATTAACATAAATAAATATTATTTTGGAGATAACAAAAGTTAAATAAAACCATATGAATACTTATGTTTAAAGAAGACAGTATATATAACAAGGAAATTAACACACATTAAGATTGTAGGATTAATACCCGAATATGTTGTAGTAGTATAAACAATAGATGAACGAAGAAATTACACAATTGAAGATCGTAAGGACTATACTGAATATGTTGTATTATAATAAACCTAGATAGCCGATTTTGAAATTGTCAAAAGTATAAAAGAATATATTTTCATATTATTTTATAATTGTAACGACCCTGTTTAGTCTTTTTGATCAACCAGATTTTATTTCTGGAAAACACTGGCTGGGAACGGCGGTGTAACGACGGACCGTCTAGTCACGACGGCCCCTTCGAGGAAGTTGTCGTCCCATGACCTTAGAATTTTTGACATTGGGTACTGAAAATCGACTTTCTGTAAATTGGGACGCACCGCAAGGACGTGCCGTCACATACACGACGAACCGTCGTGATTTTTCGTTGCAAAAAACCACTTCAACTTTTTGAGAATTTTGAATACAAGAAACGAGGTTCCTGACCGTCATGCGACGGAGGAACAGACGGATCCGGGTTCACAACGTGACGGGCCGTCACAAGGCTAACGTAGTTCGAGGGAGCTTGCGACGACCTGTGGTGACGGACCGTCGCACGCACGACTGCCCGTCACAGGTTTGCGAGTCCCAGGCAAAATAGGGATTCCTCTACAACACTACACGTTTTGGGGTCGGTTTGGACTATTTTCCTTAATTCTAAAGATTGAGGGTTATATTATAGGTCTAATTATCTTGGGGATTAAACAAGAAGTAACTTAAGTTATTAGTGGGTTTATTTCCTCCTTTCACTAATTATCTTTTAATTAGGGTAAAAAGAAGAGGGTTTGAATAAAACAAAACAAAAAGAAAAAGAACGAGAAAGAGAGGAGAAACGAACGAGTATAGAGAGAGAAACGAGACGATAGCCAAGGATTTTGAGAAGATAGCTTTTGTTCAATTCTCGGTGGAGGTAGGTTATGTTTTATGTGACGATATTCGTAGTGAACTCTTAATAGTGATATTATGTGTTTGATAGTATTGTAAACCCCTGCATGTGCTTAGTTGTATGCTTGCATGATTATGATTATGAATTTGTTGATATTAACAAAGCATGATGAAGCTATTGACTCCAAATCTTGAAAGACCCTATTCGCATTGATATATTATATAATGAGAATGATGATGCACTTAGAATGAAAGAAGGCTTAATAAAATTATATAAGAAATGATGATGCTTATTGTCAAGAAGGCTTGATGAATTTAGCGGGATCGGGTGCCCCCAACGCCGGTACCGGATCGAATGAATATGAGGATCGGGAGTGTCACGTTCCGACACCAGATAAAAAATGGATCGGGTGCCACGTTTCCGGTACCAGGATAGAATATGAGGATCGGAGTGAGTGTCACGTTCCGACACCATGATAGAAGAGGGAAATCGGTCCACGTTCCGGTACCGGGGCTTTTCAAATATGGGATCGGAGTGTCAACGTTTTCCGACACTAGGATAGAATATGGATCGGGTGCCACTTTCCGGTAACCAGGAGATAATAGAGTATCGGAGTGTCACTTTCCGACCCAAGTGCCTGTAGGTCGCCTCGGTATGGATCGTGTGCCCACGTTCCGGTACCACCAGTATAGAATATGAGGATCGGAGTGCCCCCCACGTTCCGGCACCAGATAGAAATAGAGGATCGGAGTTGTCACGTACCGACACAAGAGGAAGAAAGATAATGAATCTGAAGATAATGAATAGACGCAATCTAATGAACTTAATTCCCAAATAGTATGTTATTGAGCTTGAGTCCTCAGGGGTGAACTCGGTGTAGTTATTGATGAATTCCATGTTGTTATTGCTACAATGTTAGTATGTAGTTGATTTAACATTATTAGTGATATATACTGTTCCCTATTTTGAGTTGGCCGATGAATATCTACTCAGTCGTGGTTGTACTGACCGACCCCCTACTTTCATGTTTTCCTCTTTGTTATTTGTGTAAATGCAGAAAACGTTCCGTCAACTTCAACTCAACAGTAGATCTAGCCAGTCTCCTCATCGAAAAATCAGGGTGAAGCTAATGCGTCTTAGCTTTGACTGGGTCTTCTTCTTTCAAGTCCTTGATGCCTTGACTTCTCCGGCTGGACTTAGCTTTTTAGTTATTTTGTTTCTTAGACATTCCTAGTTAAGTAATTTGAAGATAGATGTTCTTGTGATGATGAACTTCCCAGATTTTGGGGATATATAAGTATTGAATTGTTTTATTAATGATTTTAAGTTCTTCCGTATTATTTTTCTGTTTGATATATCTTGAAATGTTAATGGTTTAGATGGTGTTGGTTCGCTCACATAGGAGGTAAATGTGGGTGCCAGTCGCGTCCCTGATTTGGGTCGTGACAATAATCAAACAAATACAAAATAATTTTTTAAATAAATAACACGAGTTTATAATCCACTTATGAAACCAAACTCTTGTGACTCTTGAACAGGAAAATTGAATTCGTCTAGAAAACTATTTTGACAATTAGTTATACAATTATTGTAATGACCCAGAAGGTCATTTTTGAAAAATTCATAAAAGTTATAATTTTTAACCTTCTTGATAGTTGCTCCGAGTAATTTTTGATTAGTTGGTGAAGTGATTTAAAAATTTTTAACAATCTTTGCCCATAATTATGTTATTTAATTGATGAGGATTGATTAAATATGTACTATATTTATAATTAATTAATTGATATTAAACGAATCAGGCCTATATTTCATTAATTAATTTTATATATAATATATATATATATAAATATATATATATATATATAATATGTCTAATATAGATATATATTATATATATATATATATATATATATAATATATTATATATATAAAGCAGATATGGTTAACTAATTTGTTGGTTAACCGCAAGCTTGATGCGGCAAACCACTACAAAGAGCTGGTTGAATTCCTTAGAACTTCAGATACGGTGCTTTCTTAGCATTGGTTGTTAAAGTTTTTCTATGTCAATTAATTAGCACTAGAGAATTTATATTATTATTAGTATATGAAGAATTGAGTGTAGCAATACTTATATAAAATTGTTAGTGGGGACAAGAATTAGGGGTAGGAATTAATGAAATTATGAACTATGATATGGTGTTGAATGAGAAAATGATTTGAACATATGGATTATATGATGATATTGGGTTCCCTAAGCTTATTTACTTCGGATTGACATTCAAATTGCCTTAATATAGTAATTAATTTTTTAAACATATAATTGAATAAAAAAAAAATTATACTTGGTGAGTCTTTGCATAGAACTAAGAAACATTAAAATGGATTAAGATGTTCAGTAGTGGAAGTTATATTAGGAATGATTTTCAACTCTCTTTTCATTCAATTAGTTGCAACGAAAATAAATTGAAAAACGAAGTAAAGTGAGAATTAGCAATAATGTGTGATCACAAGTGATGAACTTACCGTATGGCATGGTTGAGGATTTTGAGTTTTATCATTAAGTTGTAACTTTCAAATTAAGCTGGGTTTTGACATGGATGTAAAATTTGGTATATTTGGAGAATATGTAATTTATTATTTGTATGTTTATACAATATGAAAACTATTACGATTGTATTATTTTGGGAGAAATGAAAACTTAACCCTAGCTTGAAATTTTGAAATAGGAACCTTGACATCTTAGTTTGGAATCAAGCCTTTAGGAACTTATTATAAATTTTTTGGGGGCTAGTTATTGGGGTCGAGACTAGACACTACTATATGAACGTTGTTTATTTTTGAATTTATTCGTGATAATTATTTTAATAGATTGCTTTGAGTTTGACGTTCAATGAAAAAGAAAGGCCTCAAATCCAAGTAATATTTTTAATTGAATATGGCAATAGAATTTATCTTAAACTCTTGCCCTTAGTGTATGGAATGCGTGTAATTTCTTATGTTATGTATTTGTGAGTAATAGATTTGTAAAGAGTTAACTTATCCACCACATGTACGGGAGTTTTTCTTAGCCATTGGTGTTAAAGTTTTTTCTATGTCAATAATGAAAGCACATAGAGAAATTTTTTATATTTTGATAAATGAGGATTTGGAGTGCATAATAGACTAATTGATAATCGTAGTGGGGACATGAATTAAGGGTAGGAAATAATGATATAATGATCTATGATATGGTGGTTTATGAGAAAATTGATGAACATATGGATTATAGGATGGTATTGGGTTCCCTATGCTTGTTACCCTACGGATTGACATTGCAATTTCCTTAATTAGTTTTTAATGTTTTTAAACAATAATTTGGGGATAACAAAAAATTATACTTTGGTGAGTCTTTGGCCTAGAACTAAGAAACTTTAAATGGATTATATGTTCATTAGTGAAATTATAATAAGGAATGATTTTCCCAAATCTCTTTCATTTCAATTAGTTGTGAACGATAAATAAATTGAATATGAATAAAGTGAAGAACTAGCATTAATGTGTACTCACAGTGATGAAATTATCGTTGGCCTGGTTGAGATTTGCTGTTTACCATTAAGTTTTAATATTCAAATAAAGCTTGTGTTTTGACAGTGGATGTATGATTAAATTTTGGTATAGTTGGATGATATTAATTTATTATTTGTATGTTATACAATAAGAAAACTATTACGATTGTATTATTTGGAGAAATGGGGAACTTAACCCTAGGCTTTAAATTTGAGAATAGGAAACTTGACATGTTAGTTGGGATCAAGAATTAGGAACTTGATTATAAATTCGGAGCGAATTATTGGGTCGAGACTAGACACATAATATGAATGTTGTTAGTTTTGAAATCTTATCTTGGTAATTTATTTTAATAGATTGCTTTGAATTAGACGTTCAATGAAAAAGGAAGGCTCAAGTCCAGGAGTATATTCTTGATTGATTAAGGCAAGTGGATATCTAAACTCTTGCTAAGTGTATGGAATGCGTGTATTTTCTTATGGTATGTGTTTGGGGGTAATGGGATTTGGAAGGGTTGACTTGTCCACCTTGATCAATTTTAATGATAAAAATGGATAAGTAAAGCCAATGTGATTATTTGTTTGTATATAATGTGTTAAAATGATACGAGTATTGGTGTTCTAATGGGAATGTTTACTACTATAGAATGCGAATTTATAATTTCGAGAATGCAAAACATATGGGGCATGACTAAATATATTAGTAAAAATTTGATTTATTACGTGGTGATTGTGTTCTTGACTGAACCCTATAATTGGTGATATTGAGGTAAAGATTATAAGGTCATAGCGACATTTTGATTTTAATTGAGAATGTGCATCCTCTCCTTGTTTGATATCATATTGTCACATCATAGACATGAGATTGCAATGTGAGTACACCGGTCTAACACTGGAGGATCGTCCGGTTGAGAATCGAGTATTGATTATTAAGGAACTGGAGATCGTCCCGTGCGATAGAAAAGTTATGATCATATTTGAGCCACGTGGAGATAGTCCGTGCCAAATTTTTTGATTATGAAATAGTGCATGAGATTGTCCGCAAAGACACGCGGATATCGTGCCGTATCGGTATAAATGGACCTCGCGAGTCCCCATGGTCATGAACTATTGATTCTTTTTCGAGGAGTATCATTTATTACGGTTGGAGAAAGAAATTGGTATTCTAATGCATATCACTTCATGGTTCATATTGGCCTTTGCATCCCATGACATTCTTCATTCTTGACTATTATTGGTTTGATTGGTGGCTTGAAAATTTACTTGATATTTGATTACCTTTATTTGACGACCTTTGAATCTTGTGTGTTGCTGATTTGTTGAGTGCCTAAAATTGTGAGTGTTGAATATTGAGTTTCTAGTTGAGATGGTATGTGAATTTTTAAAAATATTTTGATAAGTTGAATGCTATGAACATTGTGAAAATGTAGGTTTGGGGGTTGATTTTTATGCAGGTTTGTAGTTGGAGTGTCGGTTGGCGGTAAGGAAGTTTTTTTTTTTTACTCAATCTTTTAATAATCCCCTTAGCTTGTATTTAGACGTTTACCTTTGATTGGGTACCGTGTGGTTTTGGTATTCCCCCCTTGCCTACTCAATTTTTGTAGGTTTACTAGCTCGGAACTTTTGTGAGATCTCTCTTCTCTCCTTGTCTGAGGTTCTTGGAGATTTGTACGGTAATTTGTTTGTCGTCTCATCGTACTTTCTTTCTCCTTATTTATGACCTTGTTCTATTCTACAAACAAGTTAATTTGAGACCGAGCATTGCTTTTGAATCAATTGTAATACTTTAGAGGCCGTGTACCGTGACAACCCGAATCTTGGGAGTGTTTTGAATTGAGTTCTCATTTTCGCATTTTTATTGTAATGGTTGAAATTTAAGCGACTCTCTGGTGGGATAATACGAGTTGTCATCACGTCCATTTTTGGGTCGTTACAATATGGTATCAGAATTTCAAATTCATAGGTCTCACGTGTGTACAAGTCGAGTCTATGTAGAGTCTCGATGATCTGTACGGAGATGTATGTACCTATCTTCGAGAAGCTATGGTGACTTTTAGGAAAAATCTTCACTTTTTGAAACTCTATCGTGCGTACTTGGTCTGATTTTATTCTTATCGATCCATTCCATTCCCTCTCATTATGTGGTGACTCATGTATCGTTCCTCGTGTCAATAGTTGGTGTTGTGTATGTCTTCGATGTCAGATATGGTACTAGGGTTAGAGTGATATACTTATGGAAATGATGTGTGGTTAAATATTCAAAAATTTAAAAGGGTTGTGTTAGGTTAGTTACTGTTATAAGTGGATAATACTTGTGTAGTATAAATAAAATCTCTAGTAATTCGATAATTGGAAGTGGAATAATTAAAAGGATGGCTAGATAATGAATATTGTAACTTAGGAACTAAAATTAAAGTTGTCATAACATGAATGACTGCTTTGAAAATGATGAGCATAATGATGCACCAATTGAGGTTAGAATTTATACTACGGCTGTAGAAATTGTGTGTACATCAAAGAATATCATGATACAACTACTACAATAGTATCGACACTTACTTGGTAAGAGGTATAAAGTGTGTTACTCCTATTATCACCCTGATCTCGAAGACATCACTTTGGATGAGAGAATGAAGAATTTAATTGTGTATTGTAGGCACCTTATGGGTAGAAATGTGTAGGTTATTTGAGTACAATCTTCGTGAGGGGTAGGATGTTTTAGTGGTGGATCTTTGGTAGGGTATTAATATGTTAGGTTATAAAGTGTATCCCACGAATTCTAAATAGGACTAGTAATTTCTATGTAAATTCTAAAGGAGTGTATTGATATCGAAATGAAAAGTTTATGGGTAAAGAAAGTCCCAAAGAGTATACTTTGTGTGATGGTAATTGAATTTCGTCATATACGACTTGAGTAAATGCAGTAGTTAACATTTTGATATTTGTGTGCAGCATGATATACGATTCCTTCAAGAAATTCATCAAAATAGGAAGTCATATTTACTTGAATGGCTTATTATCATACCGATCAATGCAGATATACTCATCTTAGTTTATGCCATAGCCCGTAAATTATCAATCGCTCTATGGGTATAATAAAAATGTGAAATATGCCATCTTACTCTAATTATGGCGTGGAGTTTGTTGTACAAAGAAAATCCTCAAATAATATTTTATCTATATACTGTACGATGCTTGATCTTTCTTGATTGTAAATGCATTTTATCACTTTACACTAAGGGAAGTACACATCATTTAAGCTTGATGCCTTAAAATAGAGGAAATTGCATATTTGGTTACCTGTCCTCCTGTAAGTATTTTTTTTAATTGACTTCTTGCTCATTTTTGTTTTGAACAATTTGACATTTTCTTAGTGTGAATTCTAAGGGCATGTTTGGTCTGCCATATGAAATCATGACTTCAATTTTGTGCTCATTATTTTTTTTTTAAAAAAAAATTAAAAAAAATCCTTTCAACGTTGAGTTAATGATAATAGATAATGGGATTGTGTTCATGGTGGGGATAAAAAAAAAGTCAAAGATTTTTAATTTGTGAGTTTAGAATTGGGTGTAAGTGTGTTTTTTTGGCAAAGGTATGAATTGGTAAGTAAAACATGTCGTTCACAATGAGTATAACCATTTGAAGGACTTAAGAATTTGAGTAGTAAATTTGGTTACTTTTGATTGTCATACTTAAAAAGGGTTTCACTATGTTTTTGAATTTGAGGATAAGGTAAAAAATTTATAATAGCATGATTGGGTTTGGTAAAAGGATAAGATTGGTAAGCAAAGTTAGCGAAGAAAAAAATAGAATGGTGTGTTGAAGGGTTCAATACAAGATATTTAGAAATTTTATGGTCCATGGAAAAAAATCTACGAAAAGGAAAGAATAAGACCTCCTCGTATAAACCCCTTGGTTTTGTAGTTGGAAGGAATAATTGATTTTTTTTGCTTATGAGGTTAGATTGACTAATTAGATGTAAAATATTTTTTTCAATTACAGATTGTGGATGATGTGTTACGTAGACATTTAATATTGAGTAGAGGGTTATGAGCTTATAGTATAACCAATTATTGAGAGATAAAAATTCTTCTTAAGTGTTGGTAAAAAGGTGTATTGATGGTTTTGAATATTAGTTGCAATTGGTACACTCAAAAAAATATTTGGAGTTGAAATTGAGTGTGATTCAATTGTTGTATCTCGATGATAAAGTACTTTTTAGATGTGAGTTAGACGTTCAATGAAAAAGGACGGCTCAAGTCCATGAGTATATCTTGATTTAATCAGCAAGTGGATTTCCTAAACTCTTGCCCATAAGTATTGAAATGCGTGTATTTCCTATGGGCATTGTTTGGGAGAATGGGATTTGAATGGTTGACTTTGTCCACCTTGATTAAGTTTTTTTTTTTAATTATAAAAATGGATAATAAGACAATGTGATTCTTGTTTGTATATGATGGTGTTACAATGATGGAGTACTGGTGTTCTAATGGTAATGCTTTACTAATATAAAATTGCGGATTGTAATTCGAGAATGCCAAAACATATGGGGCATTGACTACTATATTATTAATTTGATTTAATTACGTGTGATTGGTGTTCCTCCTACTGAACCCGTATAATTTTGGTGATAATTGAGGTGATTTATTTCATAAGCGACATTTGATTATTGAGATGTTGCTCTCGCCGTAGTTGATATCATATTGTGCACACTTTGCATTTACATGAGATTGCATATGAAGTAAAGGTCTAACACTTGGAGATTTGTTCATGTTGAGATTGAGTATTGATTTATTTTGGCACGTTGAGATCGTCCGTGCGATAGAACGTTTATTATCTTTGATTTGAGCACGTGGAGAATAGTCCTGCAAATTTATTTTGATATGATAGTGCCTTGAGATCGTCCGCAAATCACGCGGAGACGTCCGTGTCGTATACTGGCCCTCGCGAGTCCCCCTGGTCCATAACTCTCGATATATTTTCGAGGAGTACAATGTATATCGGTTGAAAAAGAAATTGGTATTCTAAGACATATCACTTCAATGGTGTCATATTGCATTGGCATCCATGAACATTCTTCATTCTTGAACGATTATGTGTTTATTGTTGGTTGAGATTACTTTGATATTTGATTCCTTTATTTACTAACTTGAGCTTTGTGTGTTGCTGATATTGTGAGTGCCTCTTTTGTGTAAAATTGTGATTGTTTGAATATTGATTTCTCGTTGATGATGTATGGATTTGTTAACATGATTTTGATGAGTTGAATGCTATTAACATTGTGAAATGTATTGGGTTGATTTTTATGCATGTTGTAGTTGGAGGTTCGTTTGTGTGTCAAGGAGTACTCATATTTTAACCCCTTAGCTTTGTATTTAGAAACGTTACTTTGATGGGTACCCGTGTGGTTTGGTATTCAACCCTTGATACTCCCTTGCTTACTTACCTTTTTTTGTAGGTTAACTACTCGACTTTTTGATATCTCTCTTCTCCTTGTCCCTGAGTTTCCTTGGAGATCTGTGGGTTATTGTCTATCGTCTCCACATCATCGTACTTTCTTTTCTCCTTAGTTATGACCTTGTTCTATTCTAGAAACAAGTTCATTTGAGACTATCATTTTCTTTTTTGAATCAAAATTGTAATTACTTTAGAGGCTTGTACAGTGAGAACCCAGATTTTGGGAGTGTTTTGAATTGATTCTCAATTTTCTGCATTCTTATTGTAATGGTTGAAACTTAGGCTGACTCTTCTTGGTGGAATAAGACGAGTGTCATCACGTCCATTTTTGGATCGTGACAATTATAAATTTAGAACTTTAACCATAATAATGTTTAAAATTATAAAATTGTCATTGGTTGTCCTCATTATGGCTCTTGTATATAATAGAAGTAAAATAAAATTTGTAAGTCATTTGAAGTTCTACTTTACTAGACTAATTCAATTATCTCTTGATAAATCTTCGTCACCATCATTGAACTTCATTCTTAATATTTTGATGAACTTGTACCAAATTAATTTTATCATTTCTTTTGGTGAATCTTATATATTGTGGAAAAGGCATAAATTCATCCATGAACTTGTATCGAAAAATCAGTTGCACGTTTAAACTAGCATAACGACCTCACACACCATTACAGTTTAAAACAAAAAAAATTTACCCCCTAAAATAAACGGGATAAAAAAATAAAATAGAAAAGTGTGTTTGACAGTAAAAAAAAGTAAAAAAATAAATTAAAATATTCTTTTTACTATCATCCTACTCCCACCCAACGCTTCTTCTTCTTCTCCTCCTCCTTCTCCTTCTTCTTCTTTATTTTTTCATATCCAATTTTCATCCACCCCCCACTTAACCTTCACCAAAATCCTCGCCCCCCCCCCCCCTTCATATCATATTGTAATGCTTATTTGATTTTACCTTCTTCTTTTTTTTGGTTATATTGGTGCTTGATAAAATTGGTACTCCACTCGGTCTCGATGTGCCTACCTACTGTATGAGTCTGAGTCGTCCAGCGAGTCTTGATATACACACACGTACGCTTCATGAGACACTCGGTTTGTTTGGCGTTGTGGAACAAAGAAGTCAGGTATTGAAGGTGTGGAGAAGAAAAATTGATATAAATAGTGGTAATGATATTGGTGTGGGTTTGTACCTTTGAATGGATGATGATTAAATTTTTATTGAGAGGTTTGGTTTTATGGGTTTCAAATTTTTTTTTTTTTTGTTTGTGGCAATCTTTTGAACTTTGGTGGGGATTATGTGACATAGTATGATTACGATGATGGTTTGTTAATCGTAGTGGTGAAAATTATGTATGACTATTTTGATTTCAGAAAATGGTGAAATATATAGATTTGTCGTAATCTATGACGCAACGTAGTGGTTTCATGGTGGGTGTTACTTGAAGAGAAAACATTGAATGATATAGAGAATTTTAGGTCCAAATTTTACATGGGATTGATTGGCGCATTGGGATACACCTCCCATTGTGAGAGTGGTTCTACACGTGTTATGGTGAAAAAAAATCACTAGCTAATAGCAGAGGTGTGTAATAGGTCATTATATTAGTTTAAGCGTGTAACTGATTTTTCGAGATAAGTTCCGGGTGAATTTATGTCTTTTTCCTATATTTTGTTTTTACACTTTCTTTTCTTCTTTATGAACATGTGTTTGACAATCATATATTTATATATAAAAGAGGAACCTAGGTCCGTTTATGTGGCGCCATCACAAGCAAGAATTTTCTTTTAAATTTATTTATTTCCAAAAAAATTCTTCCCCTTTCATGAAAAGATGTGACTTATAAATTTGAGTATTTTATGAACCGATGCGACTTTTATGAAGAGTTGCAACTTTTATGAAAAATTATGGCTTTTATGAAAAATTGCGACCTTTATAAAAGGTTGTGACCTTTCTAAAGGGTTGTAACTTTTCCAAATAGTTGTGACATTTCTGATTAGGCACAATAAGCATTTGTCCGCACTACCCTTTTTGTTTATAAATAGATGAATTTCCTCTTATTTTAAAACAACAAAAATTCTGAACTACTTCTTGTTTTGCACAATTAAATATTCGTGTACTTTGCTCCTACTGAGTAACTCACTGACACCATTATTTTCTTGTATCAATACACTTGCATTGCGAATAAAATTGTTCCATCAGGAGAGGATATATTCTTCTAAACCTCGGGTATTAGAGGAGAATAATTCCCTTCATGGGACATTGTGCATTCAGTGGGCTCAATTTTTTTCTGTGTTTCATTCTATTGTTACAGATCCTGGTATATTATTTTACCTTCATTATTTATGCTTATGATATTAATTATTGTTTTTGCGTAGATGTTTTAAACTTTGTTGTTTATATTTCTGTAAAATTATTATTATAAGTATTTGTTAGTATAGATAAAGATCATTTATTTATTAGAAAATTTAGTATATCATGTTGATGTTCATCTAATTTCCCAAAAGTGTCAAATAGTAACACTTCCTGAAGGCAAAAAGATAAATTGTAAAATCCAATTAAAGATGATTGATTGAATGATAAGATGTTATAACTGTCATTTTCTTTTATATTATTAATGTTCATTACTACGTAATATTGTATGTAAGACAACATAATATTTTAGTTTTAATGACCAATAGGTTCTATATATTGATTTACAAATTTTTTGATATCAAATTCCCGCATAAAACCCGAATAATTTTACTAATTATGACATAAGAAGAAATGTTGAGGAATATATCTATGATCTTTATCAAAGTGATGATCATAAATTATTACATCACCTATTTTAAAATGTGACTCCTCACAACTGAAGATAAGAAATGAGAAAAGAAAAATAAAAAAGAAAGATATATTGATTACAAAAGTGGGGGGTGGGGTTTGACATATGAGTTAGTTATAGATTGATTAGTCATGAAAAAAAATTAGAAGGGAATTGAGGAAACATGATATTTAAGTAGAGAATATCTATTATATTTAAGTAGAGAATACAAATAGATAGAGACTTTCTTCAAACTCATGAAACATTATTAGATATGTATAATTATTAATGAAATAAATGATGGGAAAAAAAAAAAAGTAAAAAAGAAGATGAATATGAATTGGTGGTAGTGTCACATAACCTTTTCCATATCAAACTTTATTATATATTTCCAAGCAGTGTACCTTCTCAAATACACTTCCTCTTAGACAAATATACACAAGCTTTTAATAATATAGAAAACTATGCTTAATATTCTCCTGTCACATTTCTTTTATTAGCTCTTGTCATATCGATACTCTACATAAGAAGATTGTGTAAACACCTCTCCTCAACGAGGCATGTCTAACAACATCTCATTCTATTTCTATTCAAATAAGTAGCTAAAGTTTCTAGTACATTTCAAAATCACTAGCACTAAAACATGACATCAGCCATAAATGCCAAAACATAATTACAAGTGAATTCCTTCTCAACACACCCCAGCCCAAGCGAAGCCACCGCACTGCTTTCCAAGAAAATACCATAGCTCCAGGTCGCCTACAACTAATCGGCAGCCATAAAAGGGTCTGTATCACCCAGATCAGCCATTAATGGTTCCAAATCTGCTACATCTTCATCTTCTTGGGCAAAGTAAGTGGGAAATGGAAGCGTTAATATATCTGGTTTCTTGTACACAGAATCTTTGATGAACACAATGTTACCTTCGGCTCCTGGAACCTGTTGAGGAACATTTAAATAACAGGATGAGTTATCAACCGAAGGAACGTGCCACATCTAAAGAACTCTCTTTACAAGATTTACATGTCCCCACGTAAAGATCGAAATCACCTTTTTCTCCCCAAATTCACAGTTCCAAGAAGGTGAAGTCAAACCGCAGTAGTTGTCAAATAACTGCAGACTGTTTATATTCATTAGATATCACATGGGAGAGGTCAATTTTTTTTTTATATAAAGTACTTAGAAGACTCAAAACTACAGCACAGGGGAGAGGTTCATTGTGTTGATTGTCAACGGTAATTATCAACTCTGTGGAGTAATTCGCAATTTGCACCCCTAATGTATGCTCTTTCGTGACTTGCACCTTATCCTATCATTTTTAATGGATTTACACCCTAATCTCCTTAGCTCTTTGCAAAAAAATTAAAAAGTATCATTTTTTAATTCTCATTGACATTTAATATTGCTTTTATTTTTAATTCAAAAATCACTTATTATTTTTCTTTATCCGTGCAAAATAATATTTAAAAAAAAAAGGAGACGGTTTTATACTTGGTGATCAGGTATATCATGGTCGAATTCTTCAGAAAAATGTGGTCTTCCACAATTGAATCGCGAGACAGCCCCCGCCCCCCCCGGGGTCACCATAGCCATGTCCTGGGAATAAGGGGAACATAGGAACGTAACCATCCCTTGGTTGGGGGGTGCTGTGCAACAAAAAAAAACTGACATTAGTTGGTGGCAACCATTCAGAAATCATAGATAAAGGTGTAAGTCACAAAAAAAAGCGCATACATTAGCGGTGCAAATCACAAATTACTCATCAACTCTGCCTCTCTCTCCTTTTTTGGTAAGTTACAATTCTATTTTAGTCAAGACGAGTTTGAATGCATAAAATTTCATATGAGAGATCGCAGAAAAGGAGAATTATATTTACACTAACACACTAATAAGTTTCATATCACTTGTTTTAAGTATAGAAAGAAACAAAGAAGATATTCAAAATCTTGCCTGGCCTTTGACCCACATCAAGTTTCTGGCAGGATCAATCTTGTAGACCCAAACATTTTTAACTGTTCGTTGCACTCCACCCATGCGCCCAGGCATCTTTTTCCCTTTAAATACCTATTAAGGAGAGAGAAGACAAATGTAAGATTGTAACATTAACTAGATTACCCAATGGCATTTTCCAAAGCAACTGTTCGTTTAGTTCAAATCACACGCTCAGTAGGTTAATCATAAAAACTCTGAACGACTATCTAATGCAACTTCAGAAATGCAAGTTCTCTGCCCCAGATGAGAGGTTAAAGCTCCCAACTACTTTAGAATGTCACAGGCTATTGTCTATACTATAGACCACAAGGGGTCAAACTCAATGACATGATGGAGGATTACATTAGCATACTTCTAGAAGTAGCCCACAGGGTATTAGAAGTTATCTGGCAAATAAATTCATCGAAACAAGAAATAATTGTTACTTCACAAGAATGGTTGTTTTTTTGTGAACTCAATCTGCCCCCAAAAAGTGTGTGAGGGGGGGGGGGGGGGTTCAATTCTGTAAAACCATGCAAATTAAAATTTATTGTAAGCCCCATCTCTGGTATTAAGAACTCACCACACAGCTATTTTCATGGAAGTTTCAAAAGTCCGCACAAAGATCTCAGCAAATGAACTTTGTCCATGACATTGTGGATGATCATGTTTTGGCACTTGTAAGCGGTAAAATTAATTTCTTATAGTTGTTTTTCTGTTTCTCCATAATTTTACAGTTGAAAAGCAATCAGGATTGGAGGGTGAGAACAAAATGACAAAGAGGAGATGAAGGATTTAACAGCTCAAGAGAATAAACGGGGAAGTCCTTACCAAAAAGAAAACAGGGAAGAAAAGTATTCAAATTTCATTTTAGTGCAATTAACATGAGTTCACCTGGCCTCAGTGAGATAAACCACATAACCTGCTTGAAGCATCTATAATGCAGCTTTTTGACATGAGTTAAAAGTTCTTACATTGAGTAGTCACTACTTCCACTACTAAATGATTTATACAGTCAATACACACAATTTGAGCCAATCTATTTCAATACAAGATGCGTCTAGGAGGTCAAATGTGCAATACCACGTATTTTCCAAAAAAAAAAAAAGCAGCATAGTAAATACAAATTATGAACCAGGGGAGTATGACAAACAACAGAAGTCTAGAAGAGAAACAAAATGGAAATGTCTTCTTTTTTTAAATCAAGTAAAAGCATTTCAATTAATAAGCATAGCCAGAAATCTGACCGTATAACCAAAAAGTAAAGAATCTACAGGAGGACATGATTCTCTTCAAACTCAACTCCATCATCTATACAAAAAGGAACTTTAAGGGTACACCAAAAGAAAATAAGGGGTCGGAAACTACTCCTCAACGGAGTAAAACTCGACTCTACACCCTTAGAAGCTCTCCTATTTCTCTCCCTCCATACAACCCACATCAATGCAAGAGGAACCACATTCCATGTCCAACCTCTTCTCCTTCTCCTCACACTCTAAGTCACAACATATGACCATTCATTCCTCACCTCTTATTTGGCATTCCCAGAAAGTTTAAAACTTATTAGCAATGTTTGACAAATAGAGATCCCCACCGTCCTGTGGCACATAACACCAGTTTCTGTCGACATACTAATACTATCTCGAAGTCTGTCTTCTCTACGTGTTTTCTTCATTCATATCAATCATCCCTCTCTCAGTAGCTCAGTCCAAGTGATAATAAACATACACCTACCTTGGTTTTACCTCTCAACGCTTATACACAATAAATTAGAGAGGACTCCTCAATCCTTCTTAGTCAAAAATTAAGATAATTTACTGTAATAGCACAAACGTAATTGGTGGTTTTCATCTTACATAAAGCCTTTTTCTTGACAATCTTGTTCGGACTGAGACACTGTCCATCATTTGTTACTACGGTAAAATTTCTCTCCCCCTTTTTTGGTGATGTTTCCAAGTCGTTGAACAATTCAACGATTAGGTATGAGAGGACCTCCTAAAACTATATCTTACATTCACCCACAATTCTACCCAAGTAAGACTTTGAAAAAACACAAGCAGGTGACCAATTAAAAATATAGCTATGTTCAGCATTACTATCTCATTGGATGACATTCAGAAGACATTAGATTTGCTTACTTTGTAAAATAGTAGGTGCAAGGGTTTAGAATCTTCTATTTTTTGTGTTGTTGAAGGCGCGAGTGTCCTTTCATATAAGGTACTAACTACCTCCAAGCATACTTTTCTCCATCTGTCTACATCTCCAAGTTTACTTAATTTTTTTGTAATCATTATTATTCCACATTCTAATGTGTCTACCTAGCTATTTCTTTTTATATGCTAGGCCTCACCCTTACTAATAATTGGGAAGTGTTGTAACTCTGTTCTGCTGTTCTTCCTCTCTGCAACAACTTCGACAAAGGCGTTATATGCATGCTTCCACTGTTTTTGGGGTAATGCGACAAGGTCATCACATACACTACAGCGAAATTCAAGCGTTCAACTTTCCTACTCATTCATCATTCAAAAAGCACAAGGTTTAAGAAAATCACATAAACTAGGCATAGAAGAGGATGCTGGTCCTTATCAATATACCAGGTATATCAAATGCTGCCAACTACTCGATGCTAGTGTGCTCAAAACAGACAGATCAACCCAGTATCAGTTGACGAGGAGGACCATTAAATACTGAACACCAATTTAGGTGAATAGATGATGAGATTTCCATCTGTAGGGGTTCCTTATCTATGCAAAATTTCTTTGAAAAATCCCCTTCTAACTACTTAATAAAATTGGCGTCTCTCGAAATTGGAATTAATCTTGAGAAAGTCATCTCAAAATATAGGTACCACCCTCCAGAACGAGGAAACTCTCGGAAGACTGAATACAACTTTTTTTTCTTTGTGTTTCTAAATGGGTGTAAGAGTCCCGCTTGCTAATCTTGTGGAACGCTGCTCTATCGCCTGCAGAATGATCAATTTACAGAATGAACAAGTATGAGTTATTTCATGAATTGTCACACTGTACATACTTTTTTTCAACATAATCCCCCGGCGTAAGAGAACTATCCCATATGTACACATCCGTCATGTAAACCCATTGTAAGGACTTGGTGTTTTCTGTCTCACTTCAGCCAACTCCATTTACTGGGCCCAAAGATACTTCTCCTGAGACCTGGCCTAAATATCTTCTTTTATTTAAGTAAGCTACATGGTCCCCACCCTTCCAGATTGACACATGTGGGTCATCACATGTCACCATACCTTTTTTCCTAACTGTGCATCGTCAGTAACGCTCCTCCTTATGCCCAGTGAATTTTTTTAACTATCCATTGAGTAAAAGAATTTGGCAAAGCTTCCTCTCCAGTGGCTATTCTCAGGACACCTTCGTTTTTATCGTCACCCCGTCCTGTCCCTGGCCTGTGTTGCCCTTGATTGCCTTCGTGCTTCTTGTCCGTTCACACGCTGTTGGTTCCAACTTTCCCCCTTCGAACTTTTGATTCCCGCCAATATTATGTTGGTTATGGTATGCTTGGTGTTTTTTCTGCTGTTGTCAGGCCCAGCCACCGCGAGTGTTCTCGTCGATCTAATCTTAAAGTGTATTACTCGGATCACAATTTTCTGTCGTATATGGTGGAGACAAGGATTGCCGACGATTCCTTACCACCCACATCTCTTTTTGGGTCTATTCCAGTTAAATCCAATATTCGCTCACAGGAGGGGATCCATCCACCATTCGAAGCTTTTATCTGGGGGCTTTCACTTCAAGATCCAGTCTCCCTCTTCCATGACTTTTCTCTGCTATGATCTTCGATGAGAACTCAAACTAAGCTTGTCCACCGGTCCCCATTTCGCATATGCTTAATCCATGAGCTTGTTTTCCAAGTGTACATTTGCTAGCCACCTTCCTGTCAATTCAATGTAAAAGATCGTCGAGTAAGCATTACAGGCGCCCACGAACTCCCTCTTTAAGACCTCAATTTGAAGGGCCTGGGCAGTGTTTTAAAAATGAAAAGTAAAATAATTTCTCCGCTTTTGATTGCACAGTTTGTTTCTGTTTCTACCCCATTTCTATTCTCCCATTTAACACTCCTGACTACCTCTGCATATGGAATATTGCTATCAGATAGCCTAATTCCTTGATGTTATTCCTCATATTCTGATTACTGAGGAATGTGGCCACCTTTTCTACAATATTCACCCACCCAGAATTACTCAACAATTTTGGAATGATAAGAATTGATCTCCTTCCCCTTACGTTTATCAGACTGATTAACGCCCAAAATTGTGTTAAAGTTACATGCTATGGAAATCTCTGCCAGTGTCTCAGTATTCCTCCATCTTCTAACAATGTTTACTTTCATTTTGGATGCTTCTTTTATGATCTGCACTATCCATTCCATCGATCTTTTGTTGAAGGAGGTCCTGGTGATGGCATTTCTACTCACTTCAGTCCACTTTCCATCCACAACACCCTGTTTTGAGTTCACTGAGACTTTTTCATAGGTCCATTCGATTTGCATCAGCTACTGCGCAAAGTAATACTGGTGTTCTCCCATTTTTTCAATGATGGGGAAGGAAAGGCAGACGAGGAAAAAGAAAGGTTAGGATTCCGGTGATCAGAAGGACCACCAAAGGTGGTGAGGGAGGTTGGGAGAATGAATTTTACATTTTATTGGAATACGTGCCTGGGAACATTTTTTACCAATTCTTCCTTTACCAAAAAAGGTTACTTTGTCAAAGATATCTTGAAGCGCATGAAATTTGACCGCTTCAAGTTAAGAAGTTATAGCACATTGGAAGAGTATAACCATGGAAGTCTTAGCGTATGTTCAAACTAATGTTTATAGGAACTTTCTGGATGTGAAAAAGTTTACGCTCCAACGCCTCAAAATTCTAGTTCTTACTCTACCATGAACAATGTTCTCCCCCTCCCCCTGCCCACATTGATGTATCATCCATCAAACTCAAAATCAAGACTTCACCAATTTCATATTTTTATCAGAAATGGTAAAATTTAATTACATCAAAATAGCCAAGCTGGTACATAGATGCGTGTAATTACATAAACGATAAGAGGCTTTGGTTCCTTTATTTGCACGGTAAGTCACGTAAGGTGTACATATCAACCTATCTGCATCCTTTACATAAAAAAGATATAACCAAAAATCCAAGTTGTGATATATGGCCAAATTTTTTTACAACTACAATCTTCATATGCATGTTTATTTTGTACTTTTAGACGTGTTTTTTTTCCTTCTTACCACGAGTGACAATTCTCTGCTGTGATTTCTTTCATTCCTTTCGGAACACCCTAAGTATCTATCTAGTAGGAAAACCATATAGCCATGAAGCTCATCCTCAATCCTCTCTATGTGCCCAGCTACGATACACTTTAAATGACACTCATCCAATTATGCTAAGCTGACTGAAGACATACTCCATAGTATTTCACCAAGTTCATATCCCTCATTTTCATGTTTATTTTTGTTGAATCATATCCCTCATCTTTGTATCGCTAGTAAAAACACACCAACCCCCATATTATCTAGAGCTATTTGCACTATCTTTTATCAATATTTACAAATCGTAAGCAGCCCATAAAACATTCAAATAAGTGATCAACGTATTTATATTTCACATTGGCTGAGAAACAATAGAAAGGGGAGGAGAATAACCACTACATCTATGGTTCAACAAGTTATTTTTTAGCGAGATTATTTTTTTAGAGACTTCCACTGAACATCATTTAGTTTTTGTTTCGTATTCGGCTTCTGAAGGGTTGATCTGGTGTCTCTTACAGAAACAGTCCGGTCGTGGCCTTCCCTTAAAATCTTTGCCGTCTCCTTTTGACGTTTTCAAAGTCTATGTTTGCTTCTTGAAGTTTCTCTTTTCTTCATCACCGTCATTTATTTTCCTCCCCTATTCGTTCAGTAGACGCATTCTTTCCTGCATTTTTAGTTAGTAGGAGTCTTAGACACTGTGTCATTTCCCGGTTATGCCAGGATTTCCGCTCTGTCGGACTTTATGCGACCCGGCTTTTCTTAGCGCGATCTTGATCTTTCTCCCGCAATTGGCTATGTCTACGTTTCACAGTATCTGCTACCTTTCCTTGCAAAAACGTGTAGCCAATTATTTCAGTTTGATAGATGGTGAGTTTTCACTTTATATATCATGTTTTAAAAAACAATTAATAGAGTATTATCCCAACATTGCCTATTTCTCATATAAATATTGTATAAGGTAAATCCATGAGGCTTTGTCGCCCAAGTGCCCCAACATATTATCATTGTAAATAAATAACACTCATGCGCTACCAGCTTTTACAGGAAAGTTAAGTAAGGAAACAACAAGAGAGGAACAGGTCCATTTCACACTACCTTTCGCCTGGGAGCAGTCTCTTGCCCTCGGAGGAACCAATACCTTCTATGTGATAATGAAGCACCATGTTGCGATGCAGTGCATACCTCTCAACCCCTCTTCGCTATGATGTGGTCTTTGTTTTAATAACACCCCATCTGTTTCAGACCCGTCCCCTACACAAATTTGAAACCCACCCATCTTTAGTACACTTCTCTAGATTAATATATCACTGAAAACGATAATACGCTCAGTCATTTTGCATAATAAGAGGTGGAAAGTAGAAAGGTGGAGCAATTTTGTTCCACAAATAAAACAATCTTTCTCTTTCTACCATTAGCTTAGAGAGTTTCAATATCCAATATCATTATAACATAGCCAAGAAACTCTACTTCCCGATAAACTGCCCATGAACATAAGAGAACATGTTTCCATTAACAAAAAGCCTGGAATCAAATTCAAGCTGTCTTTAATTGGTGTGTGTGTATCGATTAATTACACGACGTATGAAAGGACATTGGTCTTCTCCAAAATGACATAATTGAATATCAATACTTGAATGTAATCCTCATTCAAAGAATAAACTAATGCACTCCATTGTCCAAAGGTAGCAAGTCAAACACAATTACATTACACACCCTCCTAGCACCACCCACTCAATCAGGGCCCGTATATATAGGCGGGGTGGGGAGGTGGTGGATTTTCTCCTTGGTGCGCACTGTGAATCTCATGTCCCCTCTCGCGATCATGTCGGCAGGGTGGCGGTTTGGGGTGGGTGTCATATTTTTAAAGAATAATATAGATGTGTGTACCCACGCTTGTAATATCATATAATGCAGTGATTGATTTCTTTCTTTAATCTTTCAAAATTTTCAAGTTTGTCAATTGATTCAACTGATCTCAATGAGATACCTAGAATTTGGAATATACATATCCATTTTTTTGTAATAGTGCACCCATCATCTCGAAATTGTAGATACACCGCTGACCACAAGGGTGTGGCCTAGTGGCCAATGAAATGATTGAGAACTCTAAAGTCTCAAATTCAAATCCTAGTGGAGACAAAAAAACACGAGCAGATTCATTCCGTTTGTCCTAGCAGAGTCACCTGATACTTGTCGCTAGTGGGAGGTGGCATGTATCTCGTAGAATAAGTAGAGGTGCACGAAAGCTGGACCCGACACCACAGTCATAAACAAAAAAAAAATTTGATGTATTGCCGGTTCTACCCATGATTGCATAACTCTACATGACAAAAACATTCATCACAATTTCACAATCATAACATACATACTACTTCTCACCATTTTGTTTGATCCAATTACTTTTTTATAACCTAACTAGGATTAACCGTGATTCTCTTATATTTTATAAATCAAAATCATTAGTTATAATTATTAATTTAGAAAGCAACTTAGATCCTGCTTGGCCATAGATTTAGGAGTACATTTTCAAAGAAAATTGAAAACATTGTTTGATCATAAAATTTTGTCAAGTTTTGAAAATTTATCTTCAAAAAGATTCAAGTTCCAAAAATTGGCCTAGACTAGTTTTGGGGTGAATTTCACTTCCACTCACAAGTAAATTGCATGTCAAACACAAGTAAATTGCATGTCAAAAATCCAAGTAAATTGCATGTCAAACACAGCTTCAAAAACTCATTGTTCTCACTTTTCAACTAAGCTAAGGCCAAATGCGCTTAATCTCTCTCTGAAGCTAGATAATTTAATGAACTGTCTGAAGACATAATAATATTTGATCAAAGACAGTCAATAAGTTAAGGACAAATGAGCACTTTCATATGCATTTTCCACATGTATTTTTTACTTGTATGGATTCTTACATTTGTGTATTTTTTTTATTTTATTTTATGACAAGGGAAAACTCACCGACGCTATCCATTTGGGGTGCCACAGGTAAACCCCCGCTCCTATGGCAATGCTCCGCAAACCATCTTAGAGAGGTCACCTGCACTAGCAAGCCGTTGTGCGAAGCTCGCGAGAAGCAAGCCCCTTGCTTCGCCGCAAAGGGGTTTTCGAATTGAGACCGTAGTTGTGTCCCAAGAGGCAGTCCAAATCTCAAACCACGGAGCCCACACCCCGAAGGATATGGATCTCGATTGTTATGTGTTTTAAAAAGGTACCGTATAAACAAATTATGTAACAGAACTCGGTCTATGTTACGCCAAAAAACTTACTTTCCCTTTCAGCTTAATTTTGGCAACATTATGTCATACTTCTCATAAATAATCCCTATCTGAACTTTGTGCAGTGCTTCAGTGGACTACTTGGATAGAGATTGATTTCAAGGAGTACATATGACTCTAGATAAGTTCAAATTTCTACTAATTTCAGAAATGTAGTTGCGGTCCATCAAAAACTTTAAGTATCTTCTTGATAAGACTAGTGTCGAGTGGTTGAGAGCCAGTTTAATTTTATATTAGGGCAGCTTGTATATACTGATCATGAACATGAGAAGTGGCACCTCTTTGTTGCCACCTATAGATGAAATTCTAAGCACTTCCAGAGCAAAATTCAGTTTCTTTTGATAATTATGCCTTGCTGTCTTCTGGAGTCCATAAAACAATTAGAAATTCTACCTACTCCTTTAAATAGATATCTGGAAAGAAGCAGATGACACAGTCAAGAACCAATGACATGTAACCGTAACATTACACGAGCACAAAGGTATGAAGGGACTTAGCAGATGCCACGTACGAGAAGCCTTTTAGTTACGGTAAGGGGAAAGCTGCTTATATAGAGCGCTAACCCGTTTTCTTTTCAATATCTTATAGTACGGTGAACATAACAGGTACAAAGAGCAATCAGTAAGACTAATAAAAGAATAAACACAACAAGATTATCCTTAACCTGAAAACCTTTCCCTCTTGTAATTCCAGCGACATCCACATACTGGCCTGGAACAAAATGGCGCACACTGATGCTTGTTCCAACAGGAAGAAGTGCATCTTCGGTGACAGGAAACTCCTTCAACTTTCGCTTCATGGGCACACCTTGTGCTCTAAAATGACCTACTTCAGGTTTTGTCAAATGCTTCTCCTTTTTGTGAGCACATCCAATCTAACTACCACCATAATAAAGATCAAATAAACCACAGCACAGCACAAGGAGTAATTCATAGTCCTCAAAGCCATTTATTTAACCAAGTTCTTTAATTTCTGCTTTTTATCAATCAGTAAATAACTTATTCAACCCATATCAAGTGTAAAGGCCACAAAATTTTCCATTCTCAGGCTTGAAAACTTCACATGAACATGGTCCTCAGAGCTATTCCTACCAAGCAATAATTATAAAGTAACAAAACTCTTTCAGTGATGCTTTTGAATTACGGGTCCATGTGTAGAGGAACGACAATATTGCATTGAGGGGTATGATGTGCACTACCTACGACCACTCATATAGCCCATCTCGATTCTGCCTGCGAAACAGAGGCGCCCTGTACTCAGATCCTTCACACAATAAGAAAAAAGAAAGAATTCAATGGATGTATGGTTATCGCGGCAAAATTTGGAAACAATTATTTTTTATGGAATGAGAACATAAAGTATTGAGAAGCTTAAATTGTTGATTCGATGTACTTAAGTTAGAGTTGCCAGTATAAGATATTGGAATAGTGTTACCGTCCCCTATTGCTATCTTTTGTGGACCATGGTAGGTGTGCACATCAGTGAACATCTGTGCATTAGAGACCATATGATGAATGACACATGTATCAACAATCCAAAGGGCCTGTTGAGTTGGAGATCGAGAAGCATAATTTGCTCGGGCTTATAGGTGATCATTTTGATATGCAAACCTTAGCAGAATGACCATGAAGGTCACACAACTGGCACTTCAGAGTGTCGTCATGACATTGTTGTTGGTTATTGCTGCCAGCACGCCATAGTTGGGCACGCCTTGATTGGTTGGTGTTGGGGGAATTCGCATTTGAACGCCTATTAGAGGTGTTTCCTTGGAAAGGTTGCATGTTTGTTTGTTGTTCAATAGCAACAGTAATGGGTGTTAATAGTGGCTTCTTTGCTTCTTCGTGCTTGAAATTCATGGTCAAGTAACTACTCAGAAAGTTCTGGATAAGAGATAGTAGAATCTCTTGAATGGATAACAACTGATTTCAAGGAATTCAGGTCCAAGTTAAGTGAGGATTTTGATAATCAGTTCCTAATTGGACAGGAGCTCCAGCAGTGGCATGTTCATCACAGAGAGATTGAACCTGCTGTAGATAATCATCAATAGGAAGGGTTTCTTTTGCGAGACGAGCCAGACAATCTCGGAAACTAAAATCCTTGTATGCGATTTGTTTGCATATGTAGTGTGCAAAACATACCAAGCAGTCTGGAAAGTGGATACAGTCACAACTGTAGCAGCAAGAGTTAGATCAACTTAGGCCAATATGACATTTTGAATAAGGTTTTCTTGGCGATACCATGAAACAAATGCAGGATTTTTGACGTCCTGATTATTTTGAGCCAATGTACAAGAAAGGGCTGGTGAGAACCGTCGAGATGGCCAAAAAGGTTGTGACCACACATAAACATTCACACTTGTGTTTTTCAAAGGGAAAAAATGTGGTTGCCAGTTAATTTGATTGGTTACGAGCTAACAAGATTAAATTGAACAGTCGTTGTACTGACATTGAAGTTTGTTACAGTGATGTTTGAGGCCATTTTTATGGAAAGGGTGGGAGGGTTTCTTGACAGAAATTTACTCATGAGAGTTAATTGACTCTTGATACCATATAAAGTATGAAGTTTCTAGTAGAATGAAAGGAACAATGCCTTTTATTGATTGTAAACTAAGTATATATAGATTGTACAACTTCTACAACAAATAGATAAACTAAGAAAAATGTAAGACTTATCTATAAACTATATAGGGATAATGCCCAAGTACCTCCTCAACCTATGCATGAAATCTCAGAGACACACTTATACTATACTAAGGTCCTATTACCCCACTAAACTTATTTTATTAATAATTTTTTACCTTTTTTTCGCTTACGTGGCACTATTTTGTGGGTCCAACGATGGTTGACTTTTTTTTTCGAACTAGTGTCACGTAGGCTAAAAAGGGGTAGAAAATTACATATAAAATAAGTTCAGGGGGTAATAGGACCTTAGTATAGTATAAGTGTGTCTCTGAAATTTCGGGCATAGGTTGAAGGGGTACTTGGGTATTTTCCCAATATAAGGATAAAGTTATAATAGAGTCCTAAAGAGAAGAAACTACTAAATCTAATCTGTTCTATCCACTTAGTTGAGAGGTTCTATACACCGACACAGTAAAATAGTTCTGACAGAGTGGATGAGATGGTATATCATCACGTACCTCATTGATGTCATGTCCCATACTATGTAATATACTATTAATATGGTTAAATAAAATGTCGAGATTGTTTCAAATATGTGTTATGTAAATTGTTGAAGTCTTTTGATATTGAATCTTCAAATTGTTCCCATAATTCTTTTGAATTGTTGGGACTACAATATACTAATATTGTAGCAAAGATACGTTGTGAGATATAAGGCATTTGATAGCCAATAACCTCCGACATACATTCAAGTTAGTTGTTTAGTTATGATGCATCATCCTATTTTTCAAAAATCACTAAAATTTTCACAATCATTTTGTGGGTTTATTTGCCCTAAATTTCTTACATAATAGGTTTTCCTGGTAGGAAAAAGGTTTTGAATTGACTAATCTTTTCTTGTGAAAAGGTTTAGGACTCTATATAGAGGCTTGTTCATTCTAAAATTAATCAGCATTCAAATGTAGTCTTTAAGAGCGTTGAGAGTTTGGTTGGGAGAGACTTTAGGGGCACAAGTTTGATAGGTTATCACTAGTGTGAACCTCCATGTATTCTGAGTGAATTGGTGAGGTTGTTTCTCTCTGTATTTTGTACTTCATATTATAGTGGTATTGTATTCTTTGGGACGTAGGTCGATGACCGAACCACGTTAGAATCTTTGTGTCTTTGTAGAGTTACTCGTTGTCTTTTCTACCGTGGTCTTTCGAGGTTGATGTGCTAGCTTCAGCATTACACCTGTTATTTCGGTCCTAACAAGTGGTTATCAGAGCCAGATTGTTAAAGACGGCATTTAGTCAGGTTAAGTGGTTCGATAATCGATGATTGAACCAGGTTAGAAAGAGGTGTTCATCTTGAGGGATATAGTTCTAGCGCAACCTTTTGTACAGTAACGACGATTTTGTTGGAAAAGAAATGTTTTCAGAGAGGTTCTCTGGTTGAGACATTAATTTTTCAAGGAGATTATGGAGAGAGAAGAAGGCAAGTTGTTTAAGGATTAAGTGAAGAAGGTGGACAAATTTATTTTTCAGAAATTAGGTCAAGGGGGAGATTTTGTTGGTTTTATTGCCCGAAATTTCTACCATAAATAGGTTTTCCTTGTAGGAAAGTTTTGAATTGACGTAATCCTGTCTTGTGGAAAAAAGGTTTAGGACTCTAAAATAGAGGCTGTTCCTTCTAACTTAATCAACATTCACAATGTAGTCTAAGAGCTGAGAGTTTTGGTAGGGCGAGAATTTATGGGTCACAAGGTTGAAGGTTATCACTGGTGTGAACCTCCATTGTATTCTGAGTGAATTGGTTGAGGGTGTTTTCTCTCTGTATTTTGTACTCTCATATTATAGTGGATTCGCTCATCTCCTTGTGGACGGAAGGGTTTCGACAGTTGACCGACCACGTTCACTTTGTGTCTTTTTGGTAATATTTATCGTTGTCTTCTTTATCGTGGGTCTTTCGAGGTTTGACTTGATAGCTTCCGCATTTTTGACACCTGATATTTAGATACTACATATTGTACCATATATTTCTGAATATTTTATAGGAATATTGTGGCTCTTTACATTCATTAATGTAGCTTAGAAGTATATTTTCATTTTTTTGATGAAATATGACGACACGGGCAATAGCATTCCTTCGTTGTCTGATGTAACATTTTGTAATGTTGACTAAACCAATATTTGAGAATTCTTTATATAATAAATTGAGTTTGTTTAGATATTCATTTGTTTTTTATCCAATAAGAAAAACACTGTCAAACATGTCTTTTCATCATAGGGTTTATTAATAATTTTGTCTTATTGTTTGTCGTTTTGTAAAGGAGACAAATTGTTGTCATTAAAAGATGTGTGGAGATGATAAACAGATAGATACATTTCACTAATAGGAAAAACAAACAAACGTCATATGACTTTCGGTATCGACACCTATATAGTAGATTGATATTCTTTTAATTCATTTATTTTTATGTTTGTGTTATTCTCTTGTATTGGAAAAACTATTTTATCATGTACCTTACATATATATTTGGCAAACTCAGACGCCAGCGAAAAATCTTTGATATCAAGAACATATGTTAACTTGATATGACAATTTAATTTGCAAAGTAGGTAATTGGTTACAAGTAACAAACCCATAAAATTTAGGGAAGCTACTTTTTTATCTTTATTAAAATTGTACCTATTATTTTTTCATAGAGGCATTTAAAAAAAGTGACCTTATATTGTTCATCAGCAAAAATTCTTGGCTATAATTTGAGGAATCGTTTTTTCTCAATACAGATTTTTTAGAATATGGAGATTTGTCTAGAAGAAACTCCTAGATTGTAGATATTTAGTAGTAGTATGTTACGACACTGAAGGTTTTTCTCGAAAACTACCGTTATGTTGAAGATATTTTGTAGTAGATATGTTAGAAAATTAAGTTATGCCTAGAAATTCCTAGCTTGTAGATATTTTGTAGTAAGATATTTAGTCTTGATTTAAGATGAGTGATATTTAGTGACTCACATATGTACATAGTTTGGTGTGATATATTTTGCGTATTATGTGGTTGTAATTTTCACATTTTATCTATATATAGAGCATATTTAATGAAATATCAGGTGAAAAAAGTATATAATTTAAGAAAACCTAAGCCTACTCCTTCACTTTCAGATTTTTTTTCTAGCAATTTACCCCTACGATTTCGTACTGTTGACACCTTGTAGACCTAAAGTTCTTCGTCATTTTGTTTGTAACATGGTAGGGGAGCCTATTTCCTAATGGATCCGAATCAAATGTTGTTTGTTTGGATCGTCTACTTTTTGTTCTTTCTTGAATTTTCTTCTTGAAAAAAGTCATAACTCCTAAAAATTAACAAATGACAGGTCCTTTGACTTTTACTGAAGAGAATTATCACATATGGGCTATCAAAATGAAGAATTTCTAAAGGCTTTTGAACTTATTGGGAAGTTGTTGAGCTTGGAGACAATTGTTCATCCATGATAGTTTAATGCAACCTCAATGGACTTAAGAAGTATGATGTTGGTTGACTAGACTCCCGAGCTCTTACCTTCATACATTCAAGTCTACAGACTCATGTTTCGAGGATTATGAACTTGTGAAACGGGCGCAAAGAGACTTGAGATACGTTAAGGAGGTGTTTGAAGGCACAAATAGTAAGTCTAGTAGACTCTATTCATTAAAACGAAGTTTTGAGCTTTTGAGATGAAGACTTTGATAGTGTGAAATAATCACTCTTCCAAGGTGATGGAGATTGTGAACCAGATAAGAATACATGGTTAAAACTTTCCAGATCAGAAAGTTTTCAAGAAGATTTTTGTCAGCCTTCCAGAAAAGTTTGAATTAAAAAACCTCAGCTATTTAAGAGTCTTGTGACTTGACTACTCTTACAGTAGCCAAACTAATCTCCAAATTGCAACTCCAAGAGCAATGGGTAACTATGAGAAGTGAATGGATAGTAGAAGATGTCTTTCAAGCAAGATATAAATTCAAACATCAAAAGGACAACATAAAAGTCTGGTTGGTTAAATCTGAAGAGGTAAAATCTGGTGGGAACCAAGGTGATTTGTCGATAAAATGAAATTTCCACCTCGTGCATTTTAAGAAGGCAAACCACTTAGAGAAGAATTGTTGGTAGAATTTAAAGAGGACTCCAATTCAATGTAGATATTGTAAGCAGTATGGTCACATTGAGAAGTATTGTAGGCAAAAACAAAGCCAAAGTGGCCAATCTTTCCATCGAGTGAGTTTTGCAGATGATCACCAAGTTGGAAAATAATAAGAGGAGGTTTTAATAGCCTCACATATATTACATGTTTACCAATGTAAATGGTTTGTTGATAGCGCGTGCACAAGGAACATGGTGATTGATGAATATCTGTTTGTACCCCTCCGGATTTCTTTAGGAATCAAGTGGAGGCTGGAAATGGCAGTTGGTGGAAGCTCGTGGTAGAGGGTCAATGAAATTTCTTATTGACAAAGGTATGAAAATTATTAATGATGTTCTTTATGTTTCAAATTTGACTAAAAACTTGTTAAGAGTTGTTCAATTGCTTCGTAAAATTATTCTCTTAATTTTAAAAGGACAAACATTTGTCATTATATCATAAAGCTTTGAAGTACCTAACGTTTAGCATGTTTGACATTCCTTTCCAATTTCCCCCCCCCAAATGCTATTCTATTATACTTGATCTTTCTACTCGTGAATTGAGTGATACCTGATTTGTCACAAAAAGGTTCGGGGGCTCAGTTATTAGCTCCCTTGCGTATATGCCAAATCATAAAGGGTATTGTGCTTAAGTACCATATTGACATGTTAGAGATGTTTGCGAGTCTTCATTTAGTAAAATGCTTCGATGATGTCTTTGGGAGCTGAAGGAAAAATATGAGGGTTTGGTTCATACATATTTACGTGGACCAATGAGAAATGCTTCTTTGATTGACACATATTTTATTTCTCTTGTTGATGACATCCACTCTAATGACACAGGTCTCCTTTCTTAGTATCAATTATCATTGTTTTTGTTTTCAAAAAATTCAAGCATGGTAGAAAGGGAGAGTGCCTGCAATTTAAGTTATTAGATCCGATAAAATGGAACTCATATCTTCATATCGGTCGCAAGTATGTAATGTAATTGGGTATCAAAAAAAAAATATCACTGTTCGCTACTCCACCACCAGAACAGGGTTTTTGATGGGAAAAATAGAACATTAATGGAGATGAAAAGAATTTCATGTTGGAAAAAAAGGAGATGCCTAAATTACTTTGGGGCAAAAGTAGTCCAATACTACCGCTTTCTATTTGCTAAATAGATTACCAACTAGAGTAGTCCAAGACATGACACCATTTGAAGCATGGACGGGTATTAAAAGGTTGTCCGCGCAAGACACTTTAAGGTATTCGTTCGATAGGCTATAACAGGTTGCCTGATGCTAAAAAGATTCAAATTAGATAGCAAGGCAGAACTGTTATTTTGTTGGGCTATAGTACAATTTCAAAAGATACAAGAGTCGGTGACAATTTAGAATGCAAGAGGTGTTTGTTATAGAGATCGAGTAGTATATGAGTCTAGCCACTATGATTGGGATCGAGATACTTGTGGGAAGAACCAAGGGTGGAAGTACTAGTTCATTTGCAAGTCCCAATTAGCAAAACAGTATCTCCCTCTAATCCATTGCTGGAAAAAAACCCGTCACGGTTAATTGCTACAAACTACTCCCCTGTTTTGTAGACCAAATCACTCAACTTGAACTTTATAAGTGTTCCCTTTTCTCTTTTTGAACCTCCCGTTTGGATGAAGAAACAAATCACAAGTGTGGATTCCAGCAATGGAGGAGGAACTTCCTACCATGATCATAAAATGTGTACTTGGGAGTTGGTTGATAGCCATAATGAGAACAATCGTATCGTGTCAAATGGTCTAATCGAAAACTTCAATCCAGATGGCGCCCTCTCACGAATAATCTAGACTGTAGTTAGGATATTATCAGTAGCCTGCAGTAGAATTTGACAAAAGTTTTTCTCATGTTCATGGAATGAGATCGTAAGAATTTGTAGTCGTTCGCTCATAAAATAACAATCCAATTGCAATATTCCATTTTGGATGTCCTGTTACTTCTCCACCGAATTGATTGAGGAAGACATTAATGTTGAACAACCTAAAGATTTTACAGTACCTGTGAACAGACAAGGATTACAAAGCTAAAAGGGCTCTCTATGGGGCTTAAACAGCCCCAAGAGCTTTGTATAAGTAGCTAGATTCTCTCGTGGGGGGGGGGGGGGGGGGAGGGGTTGTCTCAAGGCTTCAATAGAATCCTAAATGAGCCTACTTTGTACTTCAAAAGACAATCAATGGGATGTCCGCTTGTGATATCAATTATGTTGATGATTTAATGATCCAAGGTGAATTACTTGGCTCTTCAATAAGTTAAAAATAAAATGATAAAGTTATTTAAGAGCTTTTGCCCATCTAGGAGAATGAAAGTTGTGTCCTAGGAATGGAGATATATCAATCTTGTGAAGGAATTTTCTTGTCCCAAAAGAAGAATGCCTTGAATCTTTTTAAAATGTTTAAGCATGATAAATGCAAAGTTGTTGCAACTTCACTTGTTGTGAATGGAAAATTAATGAAGCATTATGGCGATGAAAGAGAGGATCCAAAATTTTATAGAAGTCTTATAGGAAGTCTATTGTGTCCAACAACTTCTAGGCCAGACATAATGTTTGTTGTCAGTTTATCATCTCGATATCTAACTTCACAACACGAAGCATTTTTGGAACTGACGAAATGGGTGTTACGGCCCATTAGAGGTATGATATTATGGAAGTGTATAGATGTGAGATGGGCTCTTATTGATTGCATATAGTGATTGGGGTGATTCTTGTGAAGTGAGAAGAACTTCTGGTTACTGTGTATCGTTTGGTTTCATTCATTTTTTCTTGGATCATAAAGAGTCAAAATATTGTAGCATGCAATTTTTTTATTTTAGGCAGACACCGAGTATGTTGTTGCTGCATCTGCTACAATCAAACAATTCGTTAAGAAATTCTTGTTGAATTTAATTTTTTTACAAAAGAACCAACAAATACTCTAGTGGACATAATCACAAACCATTGAATTGCTGCATATCTGTGGAAGCATGAAGAACAAAGCAGTATCAACATAAGTTTTTCATGCTTACGAGATTCTTGAAAATAAATTTGTGAAGTTAAGTTGTGCAATTGCATGAGTGAAGACGCAGCAAGCGATATTCTAACCAGGCCTCTTTTTCACTAGAATTTTGAGTACAAAGTTTGTGCAAGGAGTTCAGTGAAAAATTTTAGGAGATGTTAGAAAATTAAGATTTGTCTAGAAATCCTAGATTTGAGATATTTAATAGCGTATATGTTAAGAAAAGAATGTTTTCGTCTAGAAACTTCTAGGTTGGAGATATTTTGTAGTAGATATGTTAGAAAATTAAGTTATGTCTAGAAACCCTTAGATACAAGATATTTTGTAGTAAGATATTTAGTCTTGATTTAAAATGAGTGGTGGTTAGTAAGCCACATTTGTACATAGTTTGATGTGAGATATTTTGTTTATTATGTGATTGTAATTCTCACATTTTATCTATAAATAGACCATAAGATATTTAGTCTTGATTTCCTACTGTTTTACACATACACCTTTTAGACCTGAAGTTCTTCTTTTCCTTGTACAATTTGTAGGATTTCAATCGAGCAACCCTATGCAATCATCATTTTTTTAAACAAGTTCGTTGTAGTATGATTTTTCAAGATTAGGAAGTTCAGCGGAAGAACACTTGATCATGAAGATTTGGAGCGAGTAATCTGAAATTATCATCAAGGACATTAAATAAAATGAGTGTTTGGAAGGCCCAATTTTTTAAGCTCAATAGTGTACATAAATGCTACCACTTTTCAAAAATATTTCTTTTTAATATATTTGTTTTTAGTTCTTCAAGTTTTGCTCTAAATTCTTGGAAAAATTAAATCAGATTCATTTTGAGCTTCATCAGTTGTTAGTAAAAAATCTTCCTTTCCTTTCCAAGAAGGATGAAAAGTTATAATAAAAAATATGTCAGGTTTTCCAAAATGTTAGACCTAATGCAATGTCATCCATATTACGTTAACACATATCTCTAGGACCTCATGTAAACTTATTGGAAGGAATCTCTGTTTTCCTATATTTGAAGCATCTCTATCACCATGTCTAAGAAAATCCATAAACCCTGTAATGCATTAGTGCGATATAAATCCTAATCACATGAGGCAAAATCTAATCGAAAAAGACATAAAGTAACCATTGAAGTTGTTCTGGATTTTTAAAAAGGCACTTAACTATGTAACTATCTTATTACCCCACTAAACAATTATGAACCTTTATTATTATACCATTTTTCCATCAACTCCAAATTTTAAGAAGCAAGTGTGTTCACACACCAATCAATACATGCTACGTGTTAATTTATTAAATGTATTTTTTTTCATTTAAGCACGTTTTTTTCCTTTATCTTTATTTAATATTCTCTCTCCTCTCTCAACTCTCTCTCTCTCTCTCTCTCTCTCTCTCTTACTATTTTGATTTTAATTTGATTATTTTGAATTTCCATCATTTCACTTCCATCCACCTTTCCTCCATTTTCTTTTTTTTCCCCCCCACCCTATGTCAAATTGAATCTCACTTCCCATTTTTTCTTTTCTTTTCTTTTTTTTTCTTCTTCTCTTCTCCGATCAAATTCTCTTCATTATTCTTATACTTTAACTTTATTATTGATACAAATTATTATTTGTTCTAATAATTTAAAATTTTAAGTATCATCACTACGCATTTTCAATATAAATTCAAACTAGAATCATAATTTTAAAAGAAAAATAAGTTCTGAAAATTGGAATATTTATTTGAATCAAGATAAAAACAAAAAAACCATATGATACTCTAATCTCTAATTAATTTAACTTCATTTTTCATATAATTTCAAAACCTAGAATGATCATATTGACAGAAGTCATAGTTCTCCGAATTTGAAAAAGTGTTTAATTGAAATTTGGTACTTTAAAAACTAATAATACCTACTAATCATCTTGAAATCTAATGGCTTATAATGTCGAAACGGTAATATAATGCTTATTATAGTTTAAATTAAAGAGATAGTAAAATAATAGCAGTTCAAACACTTCAACTCTTGAATCTGGAATCTGGGTTACTGGGAATCCACTTCTCTGAACTTCATTACGAACCTGTAGGACGGACGTTAATAGCCAAGAATGGACCGCACAAGCCGTCTATCCTACACTTGGTCAGACTTCCCCATCTTCCCTTCATTAGCGGGCACTACGCTGCCACCCTACGGGACCGGACCAAGCACGACGGACTGTCATAAGCTCCGTAGTGGTCTCTTCTGCATTCTTTTCTTTCTTCTTCTTCATCAAATCTCCGCATTTACTTTGGACAGAGTTTCCTGCAAACAAAGATAAACTTATATAAAAATTAGGCACAAAAAGGCTTTGGACAACACTAAACTTAAGGAAAAGTATTAATAATACCGTGAAACCACGGTATATCACAACACCCTCAACTTAAATTCGTGTTTGTCCTCCACGATGCACTTGACTCACGACTCAATCTTTGTACAATAGATCCATTGTTTATCCTTGCAATCATTGGCTATCAATCACGATTATCTCTAAATCTATGCATGCCTATCACTATTAAGGCTTGAAATTTTGTGGGATCAGAACATGACACAGACTCACCATGCACTAACCTCTCCGCTTCAATTCTCACCGAGGTGCTCACATTCTGTTATTGCAACTAAGTGTCCTCCTTTAAAACAAAAAAATCCCCTTTTTTTCACCCATGTTTTCAGTTTGAGTATAAGGATTACTTTTCAACATCGCTCTCAGAACAAAGTCACACTCATTTCATACCTTTTGCCATAAGCTTGCCCTTATTTCACTGCCTTAGTTCGCTAATACACCCTTAGGATCCTGATAGGCTTTGTTGGCTAGTAACAATAGGCTCTGGGTCAGTTAAGGTTCTATTTGGTATACTTAGTGACTTTTGGCCCGCTTGATACATATCGGCTAAACTTCCACTGTCTCTCACTTATCATCTCTCCCATTTCTCCATATTCTTTCACCTCACACCCCATTGCTATTTCTCTTTTTCTTCATTTGTGTAAGTGACTCTCTTCTTTACTTGCTTGTATTTCTTGTGTATTGTTTCTTTTTCTTTACTTTGCTTTTCAACTAATTCTTGATCACTTTACTTTTGTTTCTTTCTCTCTCTTGTTTCTTTGCATCCCCATCCCACTTTCCAGAGCATTCCTCATAGTAGCCACCCTCAACTCATGGCTTGCCTGAGTCAAGGTATACACATCCCAAGTTGGGTCAAGGGCCATAACTAGGTTTTTATGCATTAGCCACCCTCACCTTATGCTTTGGCATAGCTGAGGTGCACATGTCCCAGAGGGACCAGGGCCACACATTGTTCCCAGAAAGAAATCAGTTTGGGGTAAAAAGAAAGGTCTAATTTTTAAGGCTCATATTATTTGATCAAGAAGGATAAATTTCATTCATTTGATTTTCTTTATTTAGGCTAGAATGGGCTATATTGAATAAGGGCCTAATATCCTTTCCTAATTGTCAATTACATTTACTTTTAGTCAGTACTAACCAGGCAATTCTTAGTCCGTACCAATCGTGGAACCTTCAAATTTCCCTCACTCACTCTTGACATCTCATCATTATACGCAGATTATCAAGGTGAGGTAGGGCAAAGTAAGAGGGGGGGGCCAGAATCACTTGACAATCTCATCAGTATACCAGATTATAGACACTAGTTCGAATTTAAGACTTAGGGTAATGCAATGTTGTAACTCTATTTCATCTAAACCACCAATTATCAAGTTACTATGCCTAGTCATTGCATATTTTCCAGTTTTATCAGGATATCATTAGCCATCCTGCTCCAGATTAACTATGTCAACAGATAAACACATCCGGTTCAACAGAAAGAAAGTAGCAGTCTTTTGGGGAAAAATAACACAGGCAAGAAAACCCCAAAAGAGGATAGTGAACTGGCTACTCCAGACTTCAACCCTCAACACCCACTTTCCAGTTTACCCCACCCACACCAAAAAAACATGTCGTCAATTGTCCCCCAATGCATAAAAATCTAAAATAGAGAAGTGGTAGGTGAAGCACACCTGTGGCGCAAAGCGCCGTCGATCAGCAATGATGGTGTGTTCGTTCCACGAACCCCATCCTTTGCAATCTGGACAACCTCACGTGGTGTCCTCAAAGCACAACTACCCTCAAGTAGTGCCTCCTCATTCCGACAGTGCGGGACTAACTCCCCACCAGCCCGCTAACTCAATGCTCTCATCTGGTGCGCCGCCTCCTCAGCAGTGATGCTCTCCGTGGCAGCCGCCAGCTCTCGGCGCACCTTCTTTCCTTGATCACGCCTCGTCCTCGTGCTCGACCCCTAAATCCTCTTGTCACTCTCTGGATGGGGAGGTTTGTGGAATTAGGAAGTAGCGGAGGGCTGCCAACCACGGTGTTCTAAAAGCAGGATTCAACAAAGGGGCTCACACTCCAACACCCTAGCCCTGCTAAGATCGTGTCGATGTCTCACGAAGACTGTCTACTATGGGCATCAGCCTGAAGAGTCGAACATCCACCGGGGGGCTGGTCGTGCTAGCACGCTTAACTCACAGGCATCAGCGCTGTTAACCTCGAGATTTCCTCTCTGTAGTAAACTGCCCATTTTCCCTCTCTAGGCGCTCTTTCGGACTTAGTATCGCCTTCTGCATCCACGTCTGATATAATGCAGAAGAGTGGCCATTTGTTCCTCTAGTTTTTTGGACCTTGCAGCGGGACCAGTGTCGTAGAGGTCTGTGCGAGAGGACTCGTGCTTTGCTACTACCCGTGATATACCTCGACCGGGGTAGTGTCACGGCCCCTGTGTAGCTTGCGGACCTGGGCTACCGTATCAGCAAGAATAAATCAGCAGTTTGTGGCAGCTCTGGACGGGGAACCAGTCTGCGTGGGAGCCCACTAATTGCCTCGTCTCTCTGATGAGGCCGACGTCAACATGCCCTGGCGGGGTCTTAAAGCTGATCTACGTGCCATATGGTCACACCTGCTGACCTACAAAGTGCAAAGATTCATGCACGATAAAAGTAGGTAGTAAGTGACCTTGAATGCTCTCTCGTGCATGACTTCCTGTAGAACCTTCGAAGTCCACCTCGAATCCCGGCTATCAGCTCCGCCATCAACACTTCTCATTCCCAGGTACGAGATAGCAGCAGCGCTGGGGGAAAAGGCAGTGACGGATAAGCAGCCACAAGAATTTGCTGTGAACGGAGGTTGGCCTTCTTGTGCCCCCTTCCGGATCAGCAACCAATCACAACCCTCTCCACTCCACTAACAGTTTTAGGGCCATCCACCTCTTGTGGTCTCTCTCCGTGATGGTCGCTCAAGACAATGGCCATCCTCCAACTATCTGCCAGCGTTAGTCAACTCGGTAGTGAGGGGTCCTGAGTAAGCATCAAACATATCGCCGTAAGAACCGTCAGATGGCTGGTAGGGAATGTCCACCCTGTACTCCCCGTACTCGTACCTACTCCAGTGGGGCCTTTGTTTAGCGGGGCAACCCGCCTATCAATAGTTATCGGAGAGTTTGTCCACGTCGATGCGTAAAACTCCTCGGACCATTTCTCTCTCGATGTATCATCCAAGGACGTGCTGTTCACTCCAAGCGATCCCGGTGGAAGAGTTTGGATCTCAGGCATCGTCGGGTGACTCCTTGTAGTACCTACCCGCCGCTTCCAAAGTGAGTGTTCGAGTCATCACCCTTATCAGTCAGGAACTTGGCGTCGAGTAGACTTGAAACTGCCCTCGACACAACCCGGTCCACCGGTTGGGCTGGTGCCGTGGCTAGGGTGGGGACCTGAGCTGGTGAGATCCGGATGTAGAGTCTGAACTGTCATCCTCATCAGATGAGGCGCGACGCTGGCAGCGGTTGCGGGTGCCGGGAACCCTCTCAATAGAAAGGAGGCTTCCTCGTACTGATACTCCTAAGGAGCCATACGCTCCTTCCTCTTTGTGTCTTTAACCCAGAGGGTGTGCCGGTCAGTGTGCGCTCCTTATCATCAACTGGGGACAGTGACTACGCTGACGCCCCCTTTTTAGGTGTGGCTCTGGGAACAGTGCAAGCACGGGAAGGTGTTGAAGTGCCTGGGGCAACATACTCAGGGTCACGCTCATCATCAAGCAGAATTATCATCGGGCAGACGGGGCCGACAACAGACTTTGATCGCCCGCGTGCGTAGATTCGGATCTTCTTGGGTGCCATAGTTGATAGTACCTACAAAGGATCAATATTAGTACGAGTAATGGCAAACACAAGACAATCGAGACCATACGAAATCAAACATTGAAAATAGTATTTCATTGCTGTAAGAACGTGACCCACCTACTACGAGGGCCTGGTGATGGCTCGTCGTGACTATGATGGACCATCGAGGGTCCGTCTGTTTTACTTGACTATGTATATATAGAGAACCCTGAAGGAGAGTCTCTGACTAGCCCGACGGGTATTGCAGAACGGACCGTCACAGGTACCACGATCCGTCATAGTACACTTTGGAAAAATATGGAGACCCTTAGAGAGGGTCTCTGACCGTCAGATGGTCGTTTGCAGGACGGCCCTCTAGATCACGGTCTTTGCATGTGTCCCGTTGAAGGACATCAGAAAAAAAAATGGATACTTTAGAAACGGTCTCCTGACACCAGAACGTTGGGCAGGGACGGACCGGCTGAAGCGACGTACTCACATGTGTCCGTGGGGAACACTTTGGGAAAAACTGAGAGGACCCTAGAAACAAGGGTCTCCTAACACCGAAATGGTTGTGCAGATGGTACGTCATGATACGATGTCCCGTCACATGTTTCTGTTGTGACCGGGTGTAGGGCTTTGCAACGGACCACACGTCCGTCTCGTGGTCTCGTTTGAATGACCGTGATAGAAGTAGGGTAAAACTCTAACACCCCGTGAACCCCTCAACTTTAGTGTTTTGGACCACATGTGTTTTAAACCCAACACCTGGAAACTAGCAATGCAAAACCCTATGTCTATTGTGGTAAACAGGGCAATTTCGAACATTTGTAACCGAGGTTAGACCGAATCGTATAAAAGTAACAAAATACGATGAGAACTAATCTGGATACTAACTATAAACAAACCATTCAAGATAAATAGTATAATTAGAGACACATACTAGAAATGGAGAAAAAAACAAATGCACAAGTACTCGGTGGCAGGTATCCACTCACAACACGATCCAGTCAGTTTCCACTAGTAGATAACACTTTAGGGCTTTGGAGAATTGTGAGAGGGAATGATCGTGGTTGATCGAGAATAAGATTGTTGAAGTTGAGAAGGAAGAGTAATTGGAAATAATGAGTAATGGGGGTGAAATGAGGGGTTGGGGGTTTAAACGGTCTGATTTTGAAAAAGGGTCTAGCCGGGCGGGTCGGGTAACCTCATTAATCACGCGACGTTTCCCGACGATGGTCCGTCGCCGTTGTGTCGACCCATTGTTTGTTTTCCGTCGGTTGTGCCCTTGTTTCAAAATAATAGAAAAACGTCCGGTACGACGAGGCATACGACGGATCCGTCGCAGGCTCAACGGTCGTCGATGTGTCCGTTAGTGATTGCCTGCAGATAATTTTTCTGGCAGAATTTCTGGTGATGTGCCTGCAAATTTAACAACCCATTAGTAGAAAACTGCTAGACCATTACTTAAAAAGAACGATAAGCATTGGGTTGCCTCCCAACAAGCACCTGATTTATGTCGCGGCACATGATATGTCCTCTATCACTTTATTGCCGATTCAGCCGTCCGAAAATGATTTTTATGCGCTGTCCATTCACCTTGAAACCGCACACCCCTCCCTTAGTTTTTCCAACTCAACTGCTCCATGGGGAATATTTGGGTAACCAATTAAGGACCAATTCCCATTTGTACTTGAAACTTGCCCAGAAACAGCGCAACCTGGAAATGAATAAAAGCACCAAATCCCCGACCATCACTCCTCGCTTTTCAATTTTTGTTGTCATGGTACTTCTTCCTCTTTTCTTTGTATATTGCTGAGCTGTCATAGGCCTTTTAGCGAAATTCATCGAGTTCATTAACCCATTTAACCGTTGCTCTGCAGGTTTTTGTGATCCTTCGTTCCAACCATTTTTAACTTCTCATAGCCCACATGGCTTTATGCTCGAATCAAACCGGAAGAGAGCAAGCCTTTCCCCATATACAAGTTGGTATGGAGACATACCTATGGGAGTCTTTGATATGCCTGTCCGGTGGAGCCCAAATAGGCATCATCAAGCCTCCTTGACCAATCGTTTCTACTAGCGTTCACGTGTTTTTTTACAATATCTTTTTATTTCCCGAGTCGACACTTCAACTTGGCCACTTAGTTTTGAGGGTGGTAAGGAGTGGCCATATTATGGAGAACCCCGTATGTCTCTCCAAATACCGCCTTGAACGAATCTATTGCAGAAGTGGAGCCCCCATCACTAATAATTGCGCTTGGGGTGCAAAACGAAAAAATATATTCTTTTCAGAGGCAGTGACACTTTTCTTTCATTTTTTGCGAGGCTATGTCTTCGACCCATTTCGATACAAACCAACTGCCCTCGAATGGAACTTCCATTCATTCAATGAGAGCTCATGAAAGGCCCATAAAGGTCAATACCCACAACATCAAATAACTCAATCACAAATGGGGTTTGAGTGGCTCTTCTTTCTCTAGAAATACCACCATCTCTTGGCATCTGTCCACATGCTTTAGCAAAGGAACTCCATGAGCATCCTTATGAAGAGGTTGGCCATAGTAAACCACATTGTAATATCTTATGTGCGTTCGGATACCACTGTGATGTCCACCGGAACGGTTAAGAATGGCATGCCTCCAACACAACTCGACATTCACATTCTGGCACACAACGCCGAAATAATCCCATCGGCACATACTCCTGATACAAGTAATGGTTCCATCCCAAAGGAAATTCTTCACATCGTACATGAACTTTTCCTTTGATCCGAAAGGACAAGTCGGATGGAACTATCACTAGGCCATATAGTTCGCAATCTGCGAACCATGAGCAACAAGTCTTGTGAAGCAGCCAATACATGTTCAATCGGGGAAAGTTTCATCAAGTGTCATCTTATCCCCTAACTAATCCCATAGCTTCATCATCATCTCTAGACGAGACAGTGATCAACAACTTGATTTTCAGTTCCTTTTCATCCATCACTCACACTTCAAGTCATTCTTTTATGCAGTAATACCCCAACGAATCACACCCTATGGTTATCCGTCATCCTTCTTTCTTTCTTCGCTATCATCATAGCTTCAATGCTGAGGTGGTCAGTTTGCACTATACTCTAGTACCTGCAAAACGGAGGACACGTCTGTAAATGTGTCCTGGCAAAAGCAAGACCTGGTAGCAATCTTTTTTTAACTTCTTTTCAAGTTGTATCAGTTCTTGCTCAGTGGTCACCTCTGTTTGTGCGTGAACGTCTCTTATTGACATCTCTTTCCCATTCCTGCCTAGGGCTTTTTACTTAGCTCATATGCTAGAACTGTGTGGGGTTGTGGAAGGTCATCGTCTTGTTTTTCTTCTCTGTCCCCAATATCTACATTTGCTAACCGCCAGAGCCACGTCCCACTAGCATCGCAAATTCCTCAAATGGACTGTTTTCCAATCTGGAGAATAATGATAGGCGCAGACACTCTTTCTTTTTGAGCTGTGAAAAAGCTCACCGAATGCTTTAAGACGGATTCACTCAAAACAAATTTACAATTCCTTTTCCTCATGCATTTTGCACAATGGGGGGCACTCTTTGAAAAGTCTTTGATGAATCGCATCTTCCGTAAAACCTCATGCCAACAGAAAGCTCTTCACAGTCCCTTTCACAAGATCGGGGGTAAGTCTCTCTATGACCTCGACTTTATCTCGATCTAACCCTTCTATGCCCTTTTAATGAAATGCCGATGCGCCAAACACAATAACCCTCTTTCACCAGAAATGACCTTTTTCCCAGTTTATACTAATTGTAGTCTTCACATCTCTTAAGACCCTCAGATAAATTTGTCAACACCGCTCGCGTGATTTGATGCTACTCAACCAACCCCAGACAAATCATTTCCATAAAGCCAACTTCTTATTGCTACTTCTCTCTCACTCCTGTCATACAACATCTCAGTCTGGTGACATCATACATCTCTGAATAATGTCTGCGCTGGTGTGTCAAGTTGTGTCACCTACCCCCCACACGTACCTATCTCTTTCTCTTGAATTCTGCCCACTATATGTCCCACATTGGGACGAGTGAAAAGTGGTTTTCTCTTGAGCTTCTTGGTGCAATAGGAACACTTCTTGTCTTTAATGCTCTCCGATACAATCAATGAATAATCAGACTAACCACTTCTTTTACCCTTCGCAATCTACCAAGTCTTATATATATTACCTCCAACATTCATCATCCATGAAGGGCCATCATAAAAGTCGGTCTTTTTCAGTCCATGAGTTCAGGTTACGGTAATCCATACACACCCTCCATCAGTCACCGGTATCATTGGAACAAGTCTCATTTTTTTTCATTCGTGGACCACCATGCGAGTCTCATTTCCCCTTTACTCCCCCCTCACGCACCCCTTGTATTACGGTGACACACTAGGACCGCGCGCCTTTCCCCAACTACTATCTCGGCGATTGGTGGATAGATTACTTCCGGCAGTTCCAACAACAAATAATGCTTCCTTCTTCACCACCTCTGCATCGGAGTGATTCAAGCGTCTCTGGTGCTCAATACTCGGCTATGATCAGGCATGAGTTGGGATTTTATGAGACCCAAATTACAGGAGGATTCCAATAATGTACGCTACAGTCCACCCAATAGCTCTTTTGAACCTTTTAGTACATTTAACCAAACTTTGAACTTGTTGTTCCTTTCCTGTTTCTTAGCTCTTTGTCCAGTTCTGATGCATGGGATTTTCCGGCAGTTTCACCATTTCCTAAGAATTCATACCCTGATATGAGGTGGGATAGCTTTTTTCTAATTTTGGAGCCTTCTCCAAGATGGTTTCGCGGTGGGGACTCGCGATTCTTCATAATAAAGCTCAAATTTCTCTTTTCTTTCTTCGATTTAAAAAAAACCGAACATCACACCTTCGGTAATAGCCGCGACTAATGACTCATACTCTTTAAATTCATCGCTATCAAAGTTCATTATCACTGCGCTAATGCTTTCTACACCTATGACGTTCTTTTTTTGTTCTATTTGTTCTCAGATGCTCACTCAATGGTGTAGATATAGCAGATGCCGATGGAGCTCACCCCTTGCCGTCATGGGACCTCAAATATAAAGGTCCTTCCTATTTGTTCAACCAAAATTTCATCTGCCCTTTTCCATGTCTACTAAGGCTCTTCCCGTAGCAAGAATGGCCTCCCAAGAATAATGGCACTTTCAAAATCGACTTCGTCATCAAAATAACAAAATGTTGCTGGAAGATATGAATTACTCCACTATACTAGCACATCGCGAGTCATACCTATAGGACTTTTCCTGTTGATCATCCATCAGAACCCGCATTCGTATGGGCTTTGGGTCACCCAAACCCAACTTCTTGTAAATCGAGAGGGGCATGAGATTTATTTGCTTGCCCCTATATCACATAATGCTTTCGCAACATGTCATAACCCGATTGTACAAGGAATAGTGAAAAACGCACCCGGATCTTCTTTCTTTTTGACTAGAGATCTTTAGCAATATCACTCAATGCGCATTCTACTATCATAATCCTCAAAAGTAACCGATATTTTCTTTGTGACCTATCTTTCATAAACTTGGCATAATCCGGGCATTTGTTTTAAAAAGCTCTACCAAAGGTACATGAATAGCAAAGTTTGCTTTCAACATTGTTTAAAACGCCGATATGTTGCCATCCTCGGTCTTTTCAATAACTTGAGGAATGGGGGGTGGTGGCCTAGGCATCGGAGTTACCTTTTTATGGCACTTCGCATCTTTTGCAAGTGTTATTCTCTAATTCAGCATCAAACATTTACAACTTTATCAGTATCTTTTTCAACTTAATTCTCATTAGATGGCATAGTGGGTCAATGGTTTTGGCTTGCACTGGAGTATAATTGCCCGATACAATGGTCCATCATTTTTTGGCTTTTGGACAGTGTTGCTAGTAAAATTGCCCGGTTGCCCGTGTGTTTACAGTTGCAGATATTGGGCCAATTGTAACTCAGTTGCTTAAATCGATATTGCATATGTATCAACTTTTTTCCCATACCCCCTACCCGCTAAATCATTCCTCAACTCTTTATTGTGTTCATCACTATCATCAAAGCAACCTCCTCATCATTCTATGCAACATATCCTCAACTCGCGACAGTCCTACCTCCACCATCCCTATGAGTAAACTTCAACGATTTTTAGGAGGAACATAGGTCCATTCCTGTCGTTTCTATTACCGATAGTTTACCCCTGTTGAAGTTGTTGTCGTCGATGTAGTTTCCATCTCTGACTAGTGACCCATCACGATTGTCGTTACATAGTTTCGACCCTTGGTTCCCTTGACCTTGGTGTCACTTGGTCGAACCACCCGCATCTGTTCATCTTACGCCTGGAATCCGCCTCATAATAACACTCACATTTTGTGGCGGTGGTTTCGACAAGTAGTTGACTGCCTTCATCTTTTTCTCCCCAGTGATATGTTTTAGTACCAACCCAAGCTCTGTTCTCATCTGAAGCCATTGCTTCCCGATATCATCTGTGGCTGGGTTGTGAGTGGACTGCACGGCGAAGGTGTTTCTCTGTATCATACTTCCTAGTACTCGTCCCCATCTGTTGTTATTCCCGGAGATTTTCTCTATTTTTTCAGCATCTCAGCATAGAGGGCAATTCTCCATAGATCCACCTGCTATAAGTGTCCAACACCGCTTTGTTGTATCATCCTGTCCCCGATAGAAGTAATTCCTTCATGACTCATCATCGTATACTGTGATTTGGAACACTTCTCAGAAATGAGGTTGAATCTATCCCAAGAACATACCTGACTCTCCCTGGTAGTTGCCACAGAAGTCTTCACTCTGTCTTTGTGGTTTAGTTTTCCTTGAGACGGGATATAGAGTGCCAAGAAAACATCCCTATTGGTTCCGAGTGAGATTGAGTTGTATGGGAGCTCATGTACCATATAGTCTTTCCTCCTCCCGTCAGTGGAGAAAGAGGCAAACACTCTCTGGCCCATATTACAACATCTAGATCCAAATCAGGCTCCCCACACAACTTTGTACATACCCTGCCCTTACCTTAGCTATATGTGCATTGGATTCTTCATAAGGGTTGCCCTGAACATCAACCTTCTGGCTTCCTAGTTGAGAGCATTTCTTTAGTTTTCCAAGCTCCCATGTCTGTTACTAGTTACACTGTTATGGTCCGTCTTTTTACAATGTGTGGCCTGTGGCCTTAGAGTGGGGCAAGACAAGTGGCCCATCTGACAGCTGGATCCCTATTTATCATCTCACCCTCTGAGTGCTTGGGGCCTTATTGGGCGTGGACGGATTTTTGTCCTCCCTCGTTGAGGTTTTCACTCGCTGGACACATGCTCGGTAACATCTGCCCCATGACAACTTAACCCCAGTTGGATCTGGGGGATTATTTCTTGTTCAGATCCTCATCATTTTTCCAAGTTTCGATTCATATGCGCAGTGTACGTCTAACGCGTGATCGTAGGGACAAGGGTTCTCTGCTCTCCGTGTAATTTGGATACAGGAGGATAGTTATGAAATACAGGAACTCACGCAAAAACAACAAAACAAAGTAACATCAAGAATATTCAACTAAACATAGTAAGAGTTTTCACGTTAATCTAAAATCTAATCCCCAGCGAGCGCGCCAAAATTTGGATACGCCCCCCCCTCCCCCCACACTTACTTCTCAATAAGAAGTAAAGAGGTCGTGTCAAGTCAATTACCCAACTATTGAGGTTGGTATCGTTCCCACGAGGAAAATAGTCTAGACTAACTTCAACCTGTGTATTACTATTTGTTTGGTCAATGATTCTTGGAAGTGAAAATATAAAGGGGGGTTTCTATTTTCTAAATGAGTGAAAATAAATAACGAACTTGAAAAGAGACCCTTCACAGCTTTGAAGTTGATGTTAATCAATTAATCAAAGTAACTAGGGTTTACGTTTTTCCCCACAGGTTCATAACTTACTAATTCTAACTATACCAATTCTTTCCTAGTATCTGCATGCACAGTGCTAAGCTATGGATTTGTGAATCCTTGGTCCTGCATCCAAAAATCTCACTCCCACCTGGTCCGGCTACGTGTGTTTGCTATCCTACCCCTTATCCTTACCTCATATTAAGCAACGTATTGATATTTGACTATTACAATCACCTCGTAACCAATCATACTATCCTATTAGATAGTATAACACTAAATCTATGTTAATAATTCCGTTTTCCTATTATCTACCTCATTGGTCCGGCAAGTAAGCTTACGCGAGTTCTAACATTGGCCCTCCGTTAAAAAGACTTCTAATTTGAAATACACTTCATTTTAATACATTTGCACACCACCTATCTTATAATTCTGTGTTTTATTTTAGTATTCAGGGTTTTCCTCATTATTTGCCTATTATTCCACACCCTAGTAATGGAGTTTAGTTATCTAGCCCTAAAACATAATAGTTCAAAGATAGTACATAAGAAGTCATGTACTTACTTCAATGCGAAAGATTAAAATTCAAAAGGTTACTGATTAATAGCCCAAAATCACGTGCCCAGAAGCTCAAAATCCCACACTAATACACCAAAGTCTAAAAAATATGATGTCTAATCTCATATAGTCTAACAATACAGGAGTCTAAACCAATACGGAGTCTACCTCAAAAATTAGGTGTTTTCGAACTAATTTATAAAAACAAAAACCTAAGTAAACAGTGTTAATTGCCTGGAAATCTGCCAAAACGCGGCTGGGTCGCGGCCTCGCGACGGACCGTCGTGGTCACACGGACCGTCATGGACTCCGTCGTCCAAACTGTGTAATTTTGTTTCTCTGCTTTCCCTATTCATCTCCGCCTCCTACGCAAGTATGACGGATCGTCATAGGCACAACGGTCCTTCGAGGCTGCGTTCCAAACACTTAAAACCTTGGAATTGGGTACTGGGATCACTTCTCTCTCTGAACTTCCTGACGAACCTCAGTCCGGACCGTCAGAGCCCGACGGACCGGGTCACAAGCTTCGTACTCCCACACTTTGTCAGACCTTCCCCATCTTCCTTCAGTACTGCACTAACCTGCCACTACGGACCGTCCAAGCACGAACGACCCGTCCATAAGCTCGTTTAGGTGGTCTCTTCTGCATTTCTGTCCTTCGCTCAAAAAAATCTCCCGCATTTAGCTTTGGACCGATTTCCTGCAAAACAAAGAGAAACTTATCTAAAATTAGCACAAAAAGGCTTTTGGACACACTAAACACTTCAAAAAAAAAAAGGGGGAAAAAAAAATTATCAATAATACCATTAAACCACAGTATCATTAACTTATAACCTTTATTGTAGCTCTTAAAATTCTTCATAAGAAAGATGGTGCATATAAAACTACTGGTATACTTTAACTATCCCAAATAACACCAAATCTATCAGAAATAAAATGACCAAATCTATCCAAGAATATCACTCTACTAAGAGGACAATCACTGAATTGGTACACCCGATCCACCACTAGGAATTCACCGAGAGATGTGAAAACACGCGTGGCATAGGTAGTGAATCAAACTCTAAATAATGCCCAAAGCAAAGAGGGTGGTCACAAAATAACCTAGGAAACCAAAGTCGAATAACACAAGATACTCCTTCCATAGTGCCCATATCAAACATTCACATCCATCTAACTCCTCTTTTTGATTTTTTTTGCCACCCACAACCAATTAGTCTAGTCCCCATTACAATCGTACATATACTCAATTTATTGAACCCCATATAATTCTCACAATACTCCACTAAATTCAACACTGATAATACAAATAAACATCATAACCACACCCACTATTTACCTTACTCTCAAACCATCACTATTATAAATGTCTTCTTAACAAACACATTATTGCCTCTAATATATTCAAACTATGGTGCTCTCTCTTTCCAAATAAGCATTTTATGACAGATATGAGTCCCATCCAAGGTTGATAAGACTATTTTAAATCTAAAAGTACTTTTCCATCAATATAAAGTTGTTGAATCACGTACGATGTCAACTCCACGTAATCTTTCAGAGACCACATCTCGATTAATATTCAAAACCATCATATACCTTATACCAACACTTAAAGAAATGCATGGTCACTCCAATAATTAGATATACTATAAGATTATAACTTCTACTCACCATCAAATGCCTATATAATATATCATAACAATTTATATAAAAAAAGTAGTATAATTCCCTCGAAATCCTCATTAATCATGTAAAACTTTAGGCCCACACAATTGAACATCAATAACTTACCTATCATAATAAGAACAATTTAACTTGACATAACTACATAAAATATTGAACACATCATTGCTTGTCATCCAAACAAAAACTCAATCTTTAGAAAAGTCGATGATAAATTCCTAGTAAGTCTGTACCGAACTAGTATACATCTCACAGTCATATCTAAAAACAAAGGCATAAATAAATAAATCATCCAAATACAAACCAATTGTCATACAAGAGGTCTTATACCTTCACTTTTCTTAAATTCTTCTCATGACACAAAATTCTAACTATCTTGAACCCTTCAATACACCAAACTCTTGTTCCTTTGTGGACTTGATCCCCAACCTTATTCTTTGGCCAACAACAGCTGACATGTTTACCTTATCCTCAAAACAAAAACTTTAAATGAAACTCTTCTTTAGGTCCTTTGAAAATCAAAATAATACCCTTCATGACTCAAAACATATACCAGTCCTTCCAAATGCGCAATATGCTGTGTGATAGTTATTTCATACCTTTCTAATCCACACCTTGACAAAATATACTACCACAAACATAAACTCACTATTAAAACTTTAATTTTGATTCAACCATGTAACAAAATCCCATTATCTATCAACATTAGTTCATCCATTGAAGATCTTTATGAATCCACATAAATAAACCTATAATTGATAGCTTCTCCATTGATCTTATCGTATCCTTCATTAAAGTGTCAATGTCCAGTTACGCACCTCAAAACCATAACGACTTACACTATAAAACTGAGGTCACATAGCAGGACTCCGCCTTGATTTGGCCTCTAGGTAACGATGGCCCGAAAGAAGTGTGCATTGGGGTGATAGTAGGGGAGATGATAAATAANCACGTATTGGAGCAACACTACGAAGTGGGCACACGAGAGGGGGGCCCCGGACAAAGCTCGTGTGGTTGGATCGGTGGGGTCATCGATTGCCAAACCCTTAGGAAGGAAAAAAAAAACTTATTTCCAAAAAAATTTGGAAGCCCTCGTTGCACAAGTGTCTGACCAAAAAACAACGGGGTTGTGCAGGGGCCACGGGGAAGGGACCCCACAACCCGTCGAGCTCACAGAAAACGGGATGGTCGAATTTCAGGTTTTCCATTATGTGGAAAGGGTTTTAAAATTTCCCCAGGGCACCATTTTTTAAAAAAAAAAACTTTCATTTTCATTTTAATTAATTTACGGTTTGAGGTTATTAGGTAAGTGGGTTCTTTAAGGGGAGTTTTAATTAAGTGTAATGTTAATCCCCCCCCCCCCCCCAATTATTAAAAATTTTAACCCAAACCCGTTATATTAAAACCAAACACTCACAAAAAAAGGAAAAAATCCTCTTTCTTCTCTGTCTTTCTCTTTTCCTTTTCTAGTGGAAAGGGCCACCCATTTAATACTAGCTAGGGGCAGGTATTTGGGGGATTCAAAAAAGGGGGGACAAAAAAAAAAAAAATTTCCCAACCAAAAATCTTTCATCAAAACGGTTTGTTGAAGGTATGGAATCTAAAATTCACCTTTTTGAAACAAAACCACCTTTCGTCAAAAGGGGTTTTTCCTTCAAAAAAAATATTTTGCAACAAAGTTAGGTTTTCATGTGGGTCTTCTCAATCTCAAAAAAAAAATTTTAGTTATGGGAAATTGACTTGTTTATGTTTTATATTGTTATCATAATTGATTATATTAAAATGTATTCTGTAAAAATTTAAAATTGTTGGGTTATAAATCTTGATTTTTGTTTTGGGTATAAGTTTGGTAAAATGATGATCCTAAAACCCTGGAAAAAAAAAAAAAACCCGAGTTTGATTATGGGGGACATTTTTGGATTAGGCGGAAAAATTGGTTACAATGACTTGGTTATCGCATGGGAAATTGGTTATAAATTTGATGGTTATTTACAACATAATCATGAAAAAAATTGAGAGTGGAAATCGTTAGTTATTTCATTGCTAGTTTTTTCTGAGATGATGATCTAGGTTTAGGAAAAAGTTGAATAAAAAAAAAACCTAAGTGTCCTTAATCTTAAGCTATGGATTCTTGTAACTTGGAATTAGTTGATTGTAGTGATTTTTTTTTTCTAGGCTTGTTATCATTTGTGATTTATTGGAAAATTAGGATTGTTGTATTAACCCCCCCCCCAAATAAATTTGTATTGAATTGAGGGTTTTTTATGGTAAAGTTCCTTGATGATTGGGAAAAAAACTTATGCCCGAGGGGGGGGACTTGGTAAAGTATTATTTGAAATTTCCTTCTAATCTGTTACTTCTAAGGTGTTGGTTAATTGTGATTTAAGTCATTGATTGTTATAATTGGAGTTAAAAAGCCATGTATTTTAGGATTTATAAGGGTATTGTATGCTGTTTTAAAAAATTGAAATGTCTTTTTTGTTGTGGAATATGTTGTGAGGGGTAAACAAAAGGGTTTATGTGTTATAAGGGGATGGTGATGGACCCCCCCCCTATCAATGTGCCCTTATTATGATATTTGGCCAAAAGTGGCTTAATGTGCTAAACTACTTTCTGAAATTGTAATGAAAAAAGGACTTACTAAATCATTGGCCATTATTATTTAGTATTGAAAGATGATATTAATACCAATTGGTGTATTTTACCATATTTGCCCTAAAATAATCTATGATGGATAAATTAAAGTCCCTTAAAAGGGGGGGACCACATTCTTCCAAAATGGAGGTCTAGCTTTAGCACGAGTTGAACTAGGTTGTGGGAGTGTCCCCTTCCCCCCCCCCCCCACTTAGGAAAAAGGTAGGAGGCACTAAACCGTATGCTTGGGAAAAGGATTGGAAAAGGAATTAACCAACATTCATGTTTTAGGGGCATAAAAGAGGGTTCCCCAACTATATTGTCCTAGTTTGAAAAACATGGTGTTTCCCCATTAGGAAAATTTTACTAGCTAGTGGGGATTCCATTGTTTGGTGCTTATGTTTTATGGTTTTGGTAACTAACCTTGGCAAGGTAGTCCGCCTTCCTTCTATGTTTAGGGTTTACGGGGGGGGGGGGCCCCCACCGGGATTCCACCAATAGATCATGTGGTTTATGTAGGGATGGAGACAAAGATTTTCCCCAAAAAAAGGTTAAAAAAAATGAATTTAAATTGATAAAAATTCTTAAAGGATAATTCTAAGGGGGTATCTTAGTCTAGGTAGGGGATATGGGACTGTAACCTAATCATTGGCCCACTAGCTAGCCTGACGGGGGAGTTTACGAGGATGTTTTATTGTAAAAAGTTTATTTTGGCTTTTTATTAATTTGATATAATTATATGTATATGAATGAACTTTCACATTTTAATGATAAATAAAATGTTGAAATTTAGTTCACTAACGAATATTTATTGTGGTCTATATGGTTAAAGTGAAAAAATTGGATATGTCTATTATAAATTTTCCCAGGATGAGTGAAGTAGTGTTAGTCATTGGTTTTTCTGTGTGTGGTTTACTTTTTTGCTTGGAGTTAAGGTATGGGGCTTTGCCTGGTTACAATTGAACTTTGGTGGAACACTCTTTGGGAATAGTGGTTTATGAGTATTTGTCTTGGACTTTGTATAATAAATAAAAAAATGTACTCTTATTCATGTTATTGTTAAATATGATTTGAATTTTTTGATACAAGTTTATTTTGGGGTAATGTAATCTACTCAAACATATATGAATGGTTCCATTTAACTAGGTCATGTGTAGGGCATTGATCAATATGCCTATGGACTTACGATATGTTGAAATATTGAGTTTTGGTCATGAATTGTGTATATTATTTGACGGTTTTAAAGGGAGAAATTGCATTTGATTTTATTGAAAAATTGTCCCCTTAGGGCCCCACATTTTCAAGCATGTTGTGAATTTTTGCATTCAATACTTAAGTACAAATGGCGTTTACTAACCCCCCATTTCTTTAATTTTTTTTCCAAAAACATTTAGGTTTTAGGGTCGTGGACTTTCGCCCTCATTCAGGACGGACTTTCTTGGAAGAAGGGCTTTTTTTTGGATATTCTTCTATTAATTCAAAGTGGGGGGGGTAGGTTCCACTTTCTAGGTGATTGGTCTATATACCGTTCCTCTCGTACTCGTTTCCTTCCCGTGCCCCCCGTTCTGGGTCCAGGTCTATTTCCTTCATTTGAGTGTAACTATTTTTTATAAAAGCTATCTCTGGGGCCCCCCTTTTTACTTTGACTTGGTCGGGCTTCCCCCCCCCCCCCCCCCCCCCTAAATTGTTATGCTAGTTTCGATTGGGATTGCAGTGCCCCCCAGGCCCCCCCCCCCCCCCCTCCCTTTTTTACAAAGAATATTGTTCAATCCTTATATATCCTTGTGTCCTCCCACAACCGTCAGAAACACGGGGCCCCTCTGTCACCCTTTTCCTATCCGCCCGGGGTTTTATTGTCTTACTCCCAATCTTGTTAAACTATGTGGTATGGTGGACGGGTCGCTGTTAACACACTCCCGTCGCCCGGTGCTTTTCCCCCCCCCGTTTTCCCCCCCCCCCCCCTTTTTTCTTTCCCCTTTTCGGGGGATTTCTGAAAATGGTGATGATGTTACACCTCCCCGGCGGCTCAGGTTCTTGGGTCCTCACAACGATTGCCGGACCGGCACCAGGTTTTTGCGTGCTAGGCGTTCAAAAAAACCGGATTGTGTCCAAAAAAAAACTTGGTAAACCCGGCTTCCCTTTTTTTTTTTTTTTTTTTTTTGACAGGTTGACTTCTCTTCGGTTCCCCTTTTCTTCCTTCTCTCCCCCTTTTGCCCCTCTCTGTTTACAGTTGTTTGTCCCATAAATTGTTGACGTGGCCCCCCCCCCCTTTCTGGGCTTGGGGCCAAACCCCCCCCTGCTTGCCTCGGACCCTTCTTTTTTCCCCCCTTTTATTTGGGACCCTTTTTTATATCGTTTTGCCATTCAGATTTCTCCCCTTATGGTGTTTCTTTTGCCCCTTTCCTCCTCCTCTTGGTTGATGCTTTTTCTTTCGGCGACATTTGGCACTCCCTTCCCCACAGGGACGCCCCTGCCGCCCGACGGGCCTTGGCACACGCGCCCCACCTTGGCCAATTTTTTTTTTTTCTCTCCCTGCCGACCAACGCTCCCTCCCCCATGGTGGATCAAAATTTTTTTTCCACCCTCACCTATTGAGGGGGAAAGGGGGAGACTATTGGGGCCCTTATCCCCCCGATTAATTTCCTCCTCCTTTGAGGATGAAAGAATATGAAGGGGGTCGTGTTTCTTTTCCCCCCCCCCAAACGGGGACCAAAGGGTCTAAATCCACTAACTTTCCAAGCACAAAGGCCTTTCCATAAGCCTCAAAGGGCCCAAAGCTATGGGACCCAAAAACCCAAGAACAAAAGGGGAAGTTGTATCCCCCCCCATTCTAAATTAAAAAAGTTTTACTACTATGGGCCTTACCCGTTTATGAGGGGGCACTTCCCCAATCTCATTGAAAACCTCTTACCTTTCTGCGGGTCTAAGGTTTGCGGGGAAGACCCCCAAGGAATTTTTCAAACTATGGAAATATATAATATTCCTTTAGCTTACGGGGTTGTCCCACACAAGTAGGGAAGGTTCGAGTTGGGTCCACTTATTCAAATTTCAAGGATGTGGATTAAAAGCATTGGTTTGTTACAATGGAGGGAATTTTTAATATTGCAATTGAAGGAAGTGGGTCCGGTGGGGACTTGGGGAAGATATTTTAAGGAAAAAAGGCTTTCTTGGATCGGTTTTCTTTTCCGATAGGAAAAGTTGAGGAGGCGCTTTTTAAAAGTTGGGGGAGTTCATTTATTTTTACTTTCACCAAAGGAAGGTTTTACCGAGGTTCATTTGAAATTATTTCCTTTCAAATTCATAAAAAAAAAATTTGTCGAAAAAAAAACATATGGCCCTTCTTTTGGTTTTTCCGAAATCCTAGGGTGACGATGAAATTGGAGTCGCTTTTGTTGGGGGCGGTTATTCATATGATTTGAAAAAAGGGACTTTTTGGGGCAGTGGTTTCCATTTCGGGCCTCTGTTTTACATGAATCATTTTTGAAAAAAATTTTCATTTGTTATGGTGGGAATACAAAAAAAAACCATGTGGAAAAGAGGTTTGAGGGCTCAGAAGGAAAGAGGTAAAGAAGATGCCAAAAAGAAGGGGCAAGAAAAGGTTTGGATATTTTGATGGAGGATTCTTCTCAAAAAGGAATGGGGCTTTGAGATAAAAGGGGGGACCAAGCTAAATTTAAAGAGCGAGTTTCTAGTTCCCAAGTTTCCTTCCAAGTTACCTAAGGCTAGTGGTGATTTTTGATTAGGGGTTGTATAAACCCTATGTTTAGAAGAAAAAACTGTAACTATTTTTCATAACAAACTTGATAAGCCCAACTCCACTTGTGGGAAGTGTTGGCCCAAAGAAAAGCCCTATGGTTGATTCCTTAAAGGGTTTTTTTTTGACGAAACAAAAATGGTTATTTGCTTAAAGGCGGGGATAATGGTTAGGTTATTTCCTCCAGGTTGGAGGGATGAAGAAAAAAGGTTGATGGTTCAAAGCTTCAGAAAAAATTGGTTTTCCAATTTTGAGGGGTGCTCCAACAGACGAAACAACCGCTTTTTATGGCTCTCCGCTCTCACGGGGTGAGGGCAAAAAAGAGGGGGACCATTCTTTCCCGGGGGGACGGGTTTGGGGTGACCGGTTAATGTTGAAAAAAAAAGTCTCCTCTATTGCTGTTATTCACTTGAATCCCGGTGGCTTCTTTAAACGTTCGTTTTACCTCGGTTCTAGTACAAAAAAACTTTGGTTTGGATTTTAAACCGGGATTTCTCTTCCGCATGGGGTTTGGAAACCTTCTAATTAGTGTCTTAAACCCCTGGTTGGGTTTTTGGAAGTCGGTTGTTGGCAAAAAAAAAAAGGGTGTTATAGAAAAATTGGTCCTTATAATGTTTTGTGGGGGGGGCCATTTGAGTTTTTTTACATTGAAAAAAAAAAAAAAAAAAAAAATAAGTGCACTAAGCTATTATTGATTTTTGGATATTAACATTGGTTATGGAATTTTATTTGCATTGCCCTTTGCCCTTTTGGCTTCCCATTATTGTAGGGACAAGGTGGTTTGTGAAGTTTTTTAACTTTTCCAAAACAATTTTTTGGGCAAAAACTTCTTGTAGAGTGAAAAAGGGGGGGGGACAACTCTATCCCTAGAAGAATCGTATTTCCAACCTCTCGGTCTAAAAAAAAAAAAAGGCCATTGCCAAAAATGATTTCTCAAAAAAAGGGTCTTTCTTATACACCCACATTGTAAGGTTTTCAAATTTGATATTTAGGATCAAGGGGGAAAATTCCTCCTATTGCAGTCGATCCCTACAGTGAGTGAATTTCGCAGGGGGGTCGACTTTCCTATGAATGTTCCCGGTAGTTTCCTCCCGGAAACGGAAAAAATTGGGAATTTTGGTGATGCTTTTTTCTACCGAAATACAAAAATTCCAAATTTTTAAAGTCCATCTTATTCGAAATTTGGCTTCGGCGCCGGGGCCGAATTGGAAAAAAAAAAAAAACAGGTTTAAAAGGGGAATTAAAAAAACTCAAAAAAGGGAAATTTTTTTTCACTTAGACAAAAGGCTTTCATAAAAACCCACCAAGGGCAATTTTCTCCATTTTTGGGTCTTCAGGTATTTGTTTTTGAATTAAAAAAATGAATTGGTTTCTTTTAGATGTGATTGATTACCACCAAAACTCAATTTTAAAAAGGGTCAACAATTCCAAAAATATAAAGTTTTCCTTCCCTCGGAAAATTGATGACTTGGTTTGATCCCAAAACTTCCAAGGGGGCTAAGGTTTAAACTTTTTTCTTAACGATTTTTTTTACTGAAGGTCGGGGTATCAACAAAAAAAAACTTTAGGGGTGTGGGGGAGAGGTGGGAGGGATATACCAAAAGGACGATTATTTTTGGTCTAAGATATCTTTTTTTGGTTCATTATTGAGTTTTTCTTAGTTTTAATGTCTTTTTGTTCCTCAAAAAACAAAAAAATTTTTGTTTTCCTCTGGGGTTTTAACGGGGGACCTACCTACAGAATTAGGGTAAATTTCCACAAATTAAAAAAACTAGATTCATTGTTTTATTGGTCTTCTTGGACGGAAACATTCTTGGTTATCATTCAAAAAAAAAAAAAATTGAGGGTTAAATCACCCATTTGAAACCCCATTTGGGAGGGGGTATTGTTTGCCAAGTATAGCAAATGTTGAGGTTTTTTTTTTGAGGTCGGTTGGACATGTCTTAGGTTTTCATATTTCATCCTTTTCTAGTTGAGGTTCAGTTGAGGTTGATTCAAGGAAAAAAAATGATTGCAATGACCCCAAAAAAATTGTCCCTAGACCTTTGGACCTCAAAACCGATGTATTAAGTAAGTTTTTTTTGGGTTAGGGCTGGTGGTGATTATTCGGGAGGTTTTGTATAGCTTCTTGGTGTTCCATCGCCCTCTTCCCTTGACTACTTTGCCAAAAAAGTGTAAAATTAAAATTTGCGTGGTTGGGAAGACATGTGAGGAAAAAATTTTTCAAAAAATGTTGAAGATAGGGCTTACTTCCCCAACCGTTTTTTCTTGACAACTTTTTACCCGGGGAGGGTTACCCAAAAAGGGTTTTGTTGTGTATTTTTGTTTGATGCAATTTTCCCGAGTGGGTTTGGGGTTGTGTTCCATGTTCGATGTCTTTTTACTGACCATAAGGGGTTCTCCCAAATATTATTTTTACCCACAAACAAAAGGCAGTTAAAAATTCTTCGACACAAACATTGGTTGGTAGAATTGTTGAAAGATTACGGGGGACAAGGGGGGGCAAACGGTTTGTTGTGGATTTCCCCCTAAAGGTTTCGTTAATGGGGGGGACTAGGGTTAGTTTATAGTCTCACATAAACATTGGGGGAAAGCCAAGTCCAAAGGGGGGACCCAAAGTTAAAAAAGATTGCAACATAGGTTTTTCTTAGGGTTGGGAAAAGGATTTCTTCTATTAGTAGTTGGGCATAGTCCCACATAATAAAAAACTTCCCGAGTCCATATTATTAGGTGAGGTTGAGGTGGATTGTAAATTATTAAAAACATTGAAAAAATCATTGGATTGGATTTTCAAAAGGAAATCGGTTTCTCGTACTTGCCAAGCTTAAACGAGGGACATTGGGCCCCTAAAAACAAGGGAATGTTTTTTCATTTTTAAAGGGTAAACCAGGAAAAGATTATCTTATTGGTTCCCAAGGTTTAGAAATGAGCTGAGGAAATCGGGATCCTTGGAGGGAAGCACATGGGTCCGGGAGGTCGGGGATTAACTCATTTCATTTTTGGTTCGAAAAAAAAAAAAAAAAAATGGTTACCATTGACTTTTAGGGGGCAAAATTAAATTGGTTGGGGGGAAAGGTATGAATGGGGGACATAGCGGAGTGAGTTTTGCTCTAAGTGTCCCCCCTTATTTTTGGACAACCCAAAGTTAAAAAAGGGCCGGGAAATTTTCAAAAAAAGTCTGGGTGGGCCCCCCCCCTTTTACTTACCAACGGCCAATCAAGAAAAAAATCCAAGTTTCCTTTACTTCGAAAAGGTTGGGGGAAGATTAATTTTTTCAATTTATGGAATTTGTTTCGTAGGTTTACTCGGTGGAACTCACAAAAAAAAAACAAATTTTATGACTCTATAGTCTTTTTTTTTTTCGGTTGGGTTTGTAAGATGGTTGGGGGGCCCCAAAAAATCCGGCTCGCCTTTTTACCTTCCCAATTCAAAAAGTTCCACTTATTTCGGCAAGGGGGAAGGGGGATTATTGCTAGGAAATCTTCATAAACGGGAGGATTGTTGTGTCTCCATGGTAAATTAAAAAAAATTATTCCAACCATATAGTTCGGGGGTTGCCATTTTACGTCCTTTTGTTTTGGGGAGGTCATTTTCCAAAAAAAAAAAAGGGTAAAGGTACTAAAGTTAAAAAGGTTGAAGTACCACCTTTTTCATCCCCCAAAGGGGGGGAATGGTTCAAAGGAGGGGAACGTTTACTGTTTTCCAAAAAAAAACCCTTGAAGGGAATTTGGTTAGGGTTAAATTTGTATTATCGATTTCCAATGGAAAATTGGGGATAAGGCATTTTTCCTTTTTGAGTTGCCTTTTAAAAAATAAAATTGTATTCATTCAATTTCATTCTATGAAATCCATTATTGGAAAAGGGGGGGGGGGCCTTGTATGGTAGGGGAAAAAGATGTAGGGTTCCTATGAGGATGTTTGAAGTGGGAGGAGGCCTTCACACTTTTCTTGGTCGCGATTTTGGTTTATAAAAGGGGGGACTTGGGAGAAAAGTTTTTCTTGTCATAAGGGGAAAAAAAACAAACCCAAGGTGCCCCCCAAAAAATGGCTTATATCTGCCAAAAAAATCTTATGCTGGATCATAGGAGAAAAGGAAAAGATTTTGGAAGGTTTGAATTTAAGGGAACATTAAGTGCATTTAAAAAAAAATTTTCACCAAATGAAAAGGAAAAAAATGGGTTTTAAGTTAGCAAGAAACTGGGGAAAAGGGGAAGTTGAGGTTTTCCTAATTATGTTTAGGTTTACCTATTGGGGAAATCTTGCAAAAATATTTGGTTCAGGTTGCCTATGAAATTGAACAAAAAACTTCCAAGGTTTAATTTTCTTTTTTTTCTTTTCTTTTTTTTTTTTTTTTTTGCTTTTCGTTTCATGCAGTTTTTCCCATTTTTTTGGTTTTTTTTTTTTTTTTTTTTTTCTATGGCTTAGAATGTTTCTTGGTGACCCGGATTTCTCATTCTTTCTATTTAAAGGTTCTTTAATTTTCAAGGATAACCCTCTTTTACGGGAGGGGGGCGAAAAAGTCGGATTTTCAAAATTTTTTTTAAGTAAGTTCCCAAGGAAAAAGTGGAGAAAAAATAAAAAAAGAGGGGGGGTTTTCAGTTTAAATTAGTTTACTGGGGGGAAAGGGAATCACCCCTCGTTACAAGGGACAAAATTTTCCACCCATGGGAGCCGGAGGGGGGGACCGACCATTTGGAAGTTTCCCGTTGGGCCCCCCCCCCCCCCCCCCCCCCCCTTCCCACAATGATAAATTTCCAAAGGGGGGGGGACAATTTCCCACATTTTAACAAATTATAAACCACCCCTATCCCAATTTTTTTTCTAATACCCCACAGGGGGGTGTGCCCCCCCCCCCTTTTTTACTCCAATATAACATCATGCCTCTTAAATCCCTAAACTTCACCCCACCCCCCCCCAATTTGAGGTTCCCCGTCCCCGGCTTCGCTTCCTTCCTTTTCTGGGGGCCCCTTCCCAAAAGTTCTTTTCTTCCCACTCGTTCCCCCATTCCCCCACGGTCTTCCCCCCCCCCCCACCCCCCCCCTACTCCCCCCCCCCCCCCCCCCCTTTGGTTCTCCCCCCCCCACCCTCCTCCCTCCATCACTTCCACCCCATGCTAAACCCCGGTCGGGGGGGGGCCAATCCCCCCCCCCCTTTTCACCTTTTCCCCCCCCCCCCCCCCCTTCCCCCCCCCCCCCCCCCCCCCTTTTCCTCGATTTTTCCCCCTCGCCTTCCACCCCCCCTCCGTTTTTTCCCATCGGGTTCCCTTCCCCCTTTCCCTCCCCCCCTCGGAATCACTCTTCCTCCCCGCCCCCCACCCCTCGCCTTGCCCCCCGGGACTACACAAATTCACCCTTTAACCTTTTGTTTTTTCATGGGATTTAATGTAACCAACCCCCCAAAAAAAAAAAACAGTCTAAAATCGGAATCTTCCACCCAACAAAACTAACGGGCCCCCCCCAATTTCCATTTTGCTTTTATGCCCAAAAACCGTAATTCATAATCATTCCCCTAAAAAAAAAAAAAACCTCGACAAAAAAACCATCAAAAAAATATAAAGAATTAAAATTTTATAAAAATTACATGGTAATTCAAATTAAATTATTCCCAACAAATAAAAAAAAAAATATAAAAAAAAAAAAACCCCAAAAAGTTCATAAAAAAAACATTAATTTTTTTTGAGATTCAGGGAAGAAAACCTACATGAAAAAAAAAACCCCAAAACTTTTGGAAATTTTGACTTTTTTGGAATGTTGTTTGAAAAAAAAAAACCCCTTTGAGGAAAGAAGGGTCAAAAAAAAAAAACAATTAAATTTGTTCCCCCCATTTAACCTCAAAAACGGTTTGATGAAAAAGGGGAATTGATTGGTGAAAAAACATAGTTCCCTTTTTCAAAGCCCACCAAAAATTTCCTCCCTATTCTTTTCTTTTTCAAATTGTGGTCTTCACAATTAAAGAAGAGGACAAAAAAAGGGGAAGAAAGGAAAAGGAGAGTTGGGTTTCGAGAGTTGTAATTAAGGGGGGGGACTAAATTGGGGTTTGGAGTTGGAGGTATTTATTATGAGGGGTTTATTATATAAATTAATCTTCCCCACTTAACCCACAACCAAAAAAAAAAAAACTCAACCCACCCAAAAACCCCTTTAATTTAAATTAGTTAAAAAAAAAAACCAAAACTTTATTTAAAACGTTTGCAGAAAAAATGGGGGACCCCCCCTCACAAAACGAAAGACCCCGATCGGACGGGGTCCGGTCTTCGAGTCCCCCGGAAACAAGTTCACTGTTTGCCTTCTTGTGGCTGGGCACATTTTATTTGTGTCCTTTTGTCCCCCCAAAACAAGATTTTGTGAGTGGAGTTTTTGGGGACTCAAAAAAAAAAAAAAAAAAACAATTGGCTTAAGTTGTTTTCCGACGTTTGATGCGTCGGGATGCCCCATAGATCAAAACCCAACAATTTTCCTTAATTCGGGGAATTTTCCCGTTCGTCTGTTTGCCACACTTTGCCCACGGGGTAGTGGTTTTTTGACTCCTACATTTTTTTTGCAAGGGGTTTCCTGCTCAAGGGAGCATGGGTTTGTCCATTTGGGGAGTCGTTACCCAAAAAAATATTTTCGACCCCATTTAAATTTACTTTAAAAAAGATATTTATTACTTATTCCACAAATTTTCCACCATTTTTTGCACTCCTTAAAAAAAATTTCTACAGTCCAAATGGGCTTTAGGGCACGCTAGTACCTCCTAGAAAACTAGTTTCCGAAACGTCCATTGTGGGACAAATTTTTCTGGCGTTTTTTGTTCCTTAGACTTTTCTTTAAAAAAAATGGACTTATAAACACATTTAAAAAAAATTAGGGGCCTAAAAAAAAGTGGGGTTCTTAGCACCTTATTTTGAAGCTTATTGTTAGGGATTTAAAGGGGACACGGCTGGGATTTTTCGAGTTGTTTCCCCAGGGTGGGGCCCCCCACAAAGGAACAGCAAATGTATAGAATTAAAAACAAACAGAAAAAAAAACCATGGGGCCAATTTTCTAGGAATTTTCAATTTTCAAAAATAACTCCAACATCCAAGTTACCCCACATTTAATCTCCCTGGTTCCCCCCCCCCCAAGGGAAAAAAAAAAAAAACATTTAAATCATCCTTTGGGGAATGGACCTCCATTGATCTTAGTAAGTTTTACCGGATTCCGTCTCCCATTCCATTCAATGGGAGGATCAAAAGGTGTTTGCTTAGGGGGGGGGGGAACTTTCACCTTCTACGATTAATGATTAGTCAGAGGTATGGCTTTAACCCAAAAAACTAACCAATTAGGGTTTATCTAAGAAACTGGGCACAGCCTAGCTAAAACGAAGCCAATATTGTGAAAAACAATCTTTTCAACCAGTTTCTTTTTTTATTCTTTTTCTTTCCATTTATTCCCTTCAAAGAGTTCTAAAAACCATCTTTTTTCCCCCTATCGGCGGATTTCAAATTTTAACTTGTTAAAAATGAAACACTTGCCAAGGGGGACTTTTATGGGCCAAATAAAAAAAAAAAACACATTTTCAAAACATGCAGATCATAACAAAATAAACAATGTCTCCCATAATTTTTTTTTCAGGCAAAAAAAAAAAAACAATCCACCAAGGCTAACTCCAGGTCATGGAATTGGGATAAGTTCTTCTAATTGAAAAATTTTGGAGGTTGGGCCTAAGAAAAAGGGCTTAAATCTCTCCACCTTGCCCATGTTGCATTTGGAGAAACAGCCAACCCATACCAAATTCCACTCGGGTTGAAAGTGTTCGCAATACACTACAAAAAAAAAAATACTTCAGTATCCTCCAGTTAAGGGTCCAACCACACAGGTGGGGCAGACATTTTTTAATTTTTAAAAAACTTAATCTTCCCAAAACTCTTAAAAAAAAACTCTTTCAACAAGCTTCCGGAAAAAAAATTCTTAAAAAAACTTTTCCACCCCTCTTTTGTGGTCAAAATCTTGTTAAGGAAGAAGAAATGGGACCGGAAAAACATCCCAAATCAAAAACCAAAAAACCTTCTATTGATTACCCGTTAGCCACAAAAAAGCCCCTTCTTATGTTGGGTCGGGGGGAAAATCCCACAAAGGTCTAGAAACCAAAAAAATTTCGGGCTTGGCATTGGTCGGTTTTTTTCTTTAGGATTCAACCTTTTTAACCCTTACAAGAGAATAAAAAAACATAAGCCAATAAAAAAAATTCTCTTTAAAACCTTACCTTCAAAAAACCAAAAAAATTTAATTTACTTACTAAAAATTGGCCTAAAGGTTTTTGGTGTTCTTTGAGAACATTGCAAGGGCCCAAACCTTCCAAAAGGGGGGACTCTCTGCTCAATTTCTTTCATTTCTTGGGAGGAGTACTTTTCCCAAAATAAATCATCAATTTTGAATACAATCCACAATGAAGTTAAAGGTAATCTCGACAAAAAAAAAAAATATAAACAATTAGGTCCCATTTAAAAATGTTGGCGGGGGTATTTTGGTCAACCCCAAAGGGGGGAACATTCCCTAAGGAAGAAAAACAACTCATTTTTACTTTTTTTTGCACCCAATTATCCAAGTTTGCAAATGCCCAAATGAACGAAAAATTCTTCACCTTGTTCCCCCCCAACCCCCCCCCCATAAATCTAGTTTGCAATTTGCCCCCCTTTTTGGGAAAAAAAGTTTAGGCTTGCACCTTGGGGGGGAGTGATAACAAAATTAGATTTTTTTTTTTTCCCCTTTTTCAACTAAGGGAGGGAAGGAATTAATTGTTTTTTCTTTTATTCGTGGGGGTTTGGAACCTTATTGGGAGTCGGCGATAAAAAAAAAAACAAAATGGGCCAAACATTTCTTAAGAGACACCATTTCTTTTTTTCTGGAAAGAAAAAACAAGGGAAATGGAAAACCCAAAAACGCCCATGGGAAAAGGAAAAAATTTGTGACCAAGGGGGGGCTAACATTAACCAAACCCTTTGTATTGTTTAAATATTTTGAGTTGGGGGGGGGAAAACTTCAAATTCTTTTAAATTTTCAATTTTTTTTTCCGGCGGCAATTCGTATATGGGAGGGGAATGTAAAAAAAAATTGGGGGTCCATAATTCAATAAAACAAAAATGTTTTTTGCCAGAAAAGGGTCAATTTCCCCATTTCGGGAGAAGGGAGAAAATAGAAAAAAATTTCTTTTGAAGGTATTTGAAAAAAAAACTTGGGGATAAATTTCCCCTAATTACCCTGGACTAGGATAAAAAATATGAAAGGGGGGAATTCATAATTCTAGGTCCTAAAAACTGTACCAAAAAACCCACGGTATTAAAAAAAAAACAAAAAACCCTTTGTCTAATTTCCATGCCTTACACCACAAAAGGCCCTTTCCCCCCCCCAACAAAAGGGAAAATTCATTTGTTAACGGGGGAAAAATTTCCCAACCCTTTCCATTCCTTTCCCCAAGGGTGTGTTTTTTCGTTTGGAAATTAAAACCTTCCCAACCACCCCCTTGTTCTTTTTACAAATATATGGAAAGTTAAAAAATAGTCATGGAGGGTTTCAAAATAAAATTCAATACCCAAGGATTGATTATTTTTCAACCAAAAAAAATCCAAAACACATGTAATTTTTATTTTTTACAAAAAAATAAACAAAGAAGTAACCTCTATTGGGGGAAAAAGCCACAATTACATTGACCCCAGGCCCTATAGGGGACTATTTTTCGCCCCAAACATTCCACAGAGTTAAACTATTAGGCGTAAAACAAAAAACTGGAAAAAAAGGGTTCAATCAAAAACATCGGGGGAAAGTAACAATTAAAAAAAAACAAAACTCTAGATACCAAAGTTTGTACAAAAAACCCAAAAAGAAAGGGTAGGCCCACCAGGATCAAAATTAGAATTCCATTAAACATTTAAGGCACAGGGGTTTTTTTTTTTTGGAAGGAACTTGTTTTAAAACGGGTATTCAGTCAAAAAACCATCTGGAGGGGAATTCTCTTATTCACGCTTAAGCTTGGGAGTGCATTAAAAAAAAAACGAATTCTTTTTTGGAATTTTTTTTTTTGCTTTCGGGAGGTTAGGGGGGACCGCTTTAATGATCTTGGCTATTCCCCTTTTCTAAAAAAACTCTTCAGCAATTAGGGGGGACAATATTTCACCATATGGAACCTTTACCTTTTTGCCACCCAACCATTAAAAACTATTTTGTTCTAAAATTTGGCATTCAACAAACCACATATTTGTACAACCAAATCTACACCCACAAGTTTGTTTCTTTTTTCTTGGTGAATTCAAAAAAAAAAAACACATTTCTCCCCCTTTCGAAGGGGTTTTATTGGATTAGAAACACCCTAATTTATTTGCGGAGGGAATGGGAGATATTGAAAGGAAAAAAAAAACCTTGGTTTTGATAAAAAACCTCTCTGAAAAAACTTTAGGACTTGTTCCTTGAGTAAATCAAAACGGCCCCCCTCCTTCTTTTGAGAAAACGAGTTTTCCAAAAAAGGATTCTTGGCCTTCAATTAAAATTCCTAATTTCCTTTTCCTAGATTAACTTTCCTCCCCCCCCCCCCTAAAAAAAACCCAAGGAAAAAAGATTTTTCATATTTGTCATTGAAAAGCATGGCTTGCCCACCGACATTTGTTTTTTTATTTCAAAAAGCTTTTTTTTTTTTTTTTTTTGGAACCAGGCCCGTTACATAACGGGGGGGGGGGGGGGGGGGGGGGGGGGGAAATTCATTTCAATCCCTAAAGGCCATTGGAAAACCCCAAAAGAGGAAGCATAATTGGACAGCTTAGGGAAACTTTAAGGTTGTAAATTTGGTTCACAAAAAAATTCATACAAAAAAATTGCGAAAGGGGGGGATTTTTTCACTTCCTCTTACCTTAGGTTTTTTTCCCTTTGCTCCCCCCCCCCCCCCCCCTTAGGGAAGGGGAAATCTAAACCAAAAAGAAGGGGGAATAAAGATGCTAAAAAAAAAAACATTAGGTCAAAAATTAGAGGGGGCAACCCGGGGGAACATAGGATTACCCACAAAGAAAAAAATATTCAATTTGAAAACCCAAAATCATTTTAAACATTAATTCCTCAAAACAAAAAAGACCCTGCCAAACATAGTTATTCAAATCACAAAGTTTCACAGAAAAAACAAGGCCATTCACATATTTAAAACAAAAAAAAACACCAACTTATTTTGGAAGCTTCACTTAAAATTGATTAAGGTATGTCAAAGTGTAAATATTGGGAATGTGACCCCCCCTCCGCCAAAAGAAATAAAAATGGAATTCATTTGGTCTTCACCTAGTGGGATAACCCCCCACCACCTTGCTGTTTTTCTTCTCGGTTCGAAAGGGTTTTTTTTTTTTTTTTGGGGGGAACCATTAAGAGGAATATTTATCCTGCAAATTCCGGGTCGTTGGGGCCTTGCACGATATTTGATCCTCGATTAATAAAGTTAAAAAAACACTATCGTTATGGGTACGGGGGGGTTTCTTATCGGGAAGAATATTAGTATCTACCGTGATGTTGTTTGAAAAATTTTTTGTGTCCCTCAAAAAAAATGGTTACCCCCCCTCCCCCCCCATTTCCCCCCCCCCCCTCTTAAAAACCCAAACATAATTACTTTATAAACCAACATGTCTCAAAAACCCAAATTTTGGAAAAATGGGAACATGTTCATAAAAAAAAAAATACGAAGGAGATTGGGAACATTTTTAAATATTAATGTTTTTTTTACCCAATTTACAATAAAAAAGGGGAACCAAAAAGATTTCAAAAAACAAAAAAAAGGAACTTTTTTTTTTTTTTTTTCCAAAACCATTCTTTTCACCATTATTTCCAACACACCAAAAACCAATTAAATCCAAAACTTTTGCCTTGTTAATTTTCCCTTTTTCAAATCATTAGTTATTTAATTAAATGTTGGACCAAAGTTCAAAAAAACCCAACATCCACCCCCCAAAATTTCCATTACTCCCAAAAAAAAAAAAAAAAAAAACACCACTACATATAAAAACATTAGAAAAATACATGGGAATTTCCATTTTAAGAGTCACTTTAAACCACAGGGTTTTTTTAAAAAAAAAAATTTTTCAATTACTCCGATCCCAATTAACAAAAAAATACCATTTTGGGAAACAGGAGTCCTTTCCATTTTTGTGGAATTAAACTTCCAAAACCCTCAAAAAAAATCCAATTTCTATTTAAAATTTTAAAATGACCAAAAAATATGATTTCAAAAAAAAAAAAAACTCAAATTAATTCCCATATTTTTTTAAACCTATGTTGGATTTAGCCCTTAATCCCAAAAAAATAAAATCACACCAAAAAAAATTTATATAAAAAAAGGTTCGTAACAAAATCTGATTTCCCCCCCCCCCCCCAAAACCAAATAAAGGGGTTTCAAAAAATCTTTAATTTTTTTTTTTGCAATTTTCAAAAAAAAATGGGTTTAGTGGAGGTTCCTCAAAAAATTAGGGGGGACTAAATCTCTAGGGGCCTAATGTTTGGGCGTGGGGAAATAAATTGTTGGTTTCCTTTTTCAAAATTGTATAATATAAATCTTTGTATAGATAAAAAAAAAAAAAAAACTTATTTTAAAGGTTCAAGTTTAAATTGAGGACCCAGTGATACGGGAAGTAATCGGCAAAAAACTTAGGCGGAAAAAAAAAAATGTGTGCAAGGGGCAAAAAAAAACGGAAAAAAAAAGGAGGGAAACTGAATGTGATTTTTTTTGCAAACGCGGGGGCATCCCACCCCAATCTTGGGAGATTTTACGCTAATATTTTTTTACTAAGGAGTTTTACGCCCCTTCTGGTTTACAATTTCAAAAAAAGTCTGTGTGGTCTTTAAAGGGGGGAAGTTGGATTCCCAAAAAAAAAAAGGACGATTTGACCCAATGGAATTAGGTCTAAGCTTCGCTTTTTGAAATAAGGTTCCCACAAAAGTAGTGTTTTATTTCCAAAACCAATGTTAAAAAAATTTTGCATTTGGACTGGAAAAAAAAGGGCAAGGGGAAAAAAAAAAAAAAAAAAAAAAAAAATTGTTCACAACCCCGGGGAAGGAAAGAAACCCGCAACAGAGGCGGGACTCCAAACAGTTTCTTTGGTTCCTCCCTTAAGGAGGGGGGGACTTCAAGGGGGGGGAAACAAAAAAACCCTTAAGGATTAAGGAGTTCCATTTTTTTTATTAACATTGGGGTTCATCTGTAAAAAAATTGCGGGGGGGGAAAAAAAAAAAACATATAAAATTTATTCATATTATTGTTACATATTGAGGGTATAAACTTAGACCTCTCCCCTGTGTCAAGCGTACCTTTTCAGGGGGGCTTTTTTTACTGTTAAGGGGTGTAGAAACCTGCTTCACCACACACCACCATTTTTTTAACGTTTTTATTCGGAAAAAAACTTTTTCTCAATATAAAAAAAACCATCTAAAGAATATGAGTTGGAAATTAGCCAATAAAAATGTTAAAAAATTTCCATAAAGGGCCTGATAGCAATTTACCAAATCCAAAGAAAAGATTAAAAAAAACGGAATAAAAAAGGGTTTACTTTCCTTTTAAAAAAAAAACAAAACCAAAAAAGGGGTTCTTTTCATTAAGCTAGGAAATTAAAGAACGGGATTAGTCCCATCCCTAAAAAAACCATTTGAGGGGGACTACCAATTAAAATGGAAACAAAGAAATTTTTCCAAAAGCTTTTCCAAAACGGGCCACCCTTCTTCATCTCAATGTTCCGGAAAAAAAAAACCCTCACATTTGAAGTTATAATAAAAAGAAGGGGGGTTAGTTTTACTCCACATTGTTTTTTTTTTTTTACTAAAAGTTATGGGTAAATATGGCAACATCAAAAAAACATTTGAAGCAACGTGCACCAGAAAAAAAAAAAAAGGGGACCCATTTCTTAGGGAACAGGGCATTTGCTTGCTTCAATTTGAAATTGCTTTTAAGGGGAAAAACCTTACAATTAGAAAAAAATAAAAAAAAAAAAACATAATACAAGATAAAAAAATCACCAAAACCAAAAAAAACAATTTCAAAAATCATCAAGCATTTTAACTCCCCAAAAAAAAGGGGGGACAAAAAAATTCATCATAAAAGTCATATTAAAACATTTTTCATGTGAAAAATTATATCATTATAACGTAAAAAAAAAAACATTTTTTTCAACCAAAGGGGGGGGGGGCATTTACCAAAATGGGAAAATTTTTTTTTTTTCCCCCCCCCCTCCCCCCCCCCCCCAAAAAAAAAAGCCCAAACAAGGTGGCAATTGCTCATTGTGGAAGCCCCCATAAACCCTTTACTTTAAAATTCAAAGAAAGCCCCCAAAGATATGAAGGGGACCATTTAAGTAATTGCTTTTTTTTTCTTCTTTTTTTTTAACCATCTTTTAGCAATTTCATAAAGGTAGTCCATTCATCAAAATATAAAAAAAAAAAAAAAAAAACCAAACCCATAGACCAATTTTGATGTTCATTAAAATCCGTTTTTTTTTCCCCCCCCCCCCCCCCCAAGGAAATTTCATTATAAGGCGAACATTTCATATCTCATTACATTTATTACAGGTTTCATATTCCAGATTACATGAAGGAAAAAAAAAACGTAAATTTTCCTAAGTACTTTTCTGGTGGTGGTAAGGGGTTCAAAAACTTGTCCAATGTCTGTAGGTTTTTCGAGTTCCCATTTTACCCTTTACCTTATTACTTAAGTTATTTTTTTACTTCCCTTAAAAGTTTTTTTCATTTTTCCCTAGTCAATTGGTCCCATTTGCTTTTTTATTTTGGATTTTACTTGAGGGGAAACAAAAATCGGCCGTTCTTAAACTGGAAAACCATTTAGATATGTGATATGGACAATTCCCCCCCCCCCCCCCCGAAATCCGGTGTCATTGAAAAAAAACAAACCCACCCCCCAAAACCGAAAAAAAAGTGTCAGAATGGGGGTTCTTATCGGCCCGAAAGTAAAGACTTAAACATTGGGAAAAACACACCACCTTCTAGGTCGAATTCCACTTGAGGGGCCTAGTAGTTATTTTAAAGATGGCAAAGAATTGTTTCGCCTTTGGCAGGGCATGGTTTTAATTTTTTTCGACACTAACCCAAGGGTCATTTTTACGGGGACTTCAACACATTCCGCAAAAAAACCATATTGTTTTTCCTTGGGTGCAGGGTGGTTTAAAAACAGTAACCCCTCATGTTGGTACAAAATCTTATTAAGAGTTTCTAAAAAAACCATCTTATCTATCGTAAGATTTCAAAAAACTCCTTTTTGTGTTTAAAAAAAAAAAAAAACAACACAACATGGTGGAAAGGGACTTTTTTATGGGCCAAGGAAAAAACCACATTCAAAATTTGCTTTTTTTACCAACAAGTAATTTTGTCCCTTTCCCCCCCCTATTTTTAATGGCAAAAAAAAAAAAAAAAAAAAAAAAAAAAAAAAAAAAAAAACCAATAAAGTGCTAAAAAACTTCAAGGGTCATTGACTCGAATTTTTAGTTATTCTCATTGAAACGTTGGGACACTTCCTAGGAATCAATGAGGCTAATCCACCTTGGGCCTGTTCCCCCCCCCCCCCCTGAGGGAAAAAAAAAAAACACATCCCCAAACCCCCACTAAAGGATAGTGTTCCGTAACTACATAACAAAAGGCCTTTCATTTACCAATCTTTTTTTTTAAAGGGGTTTTCCAAAAACACCCAGGGTGGGAGGTTAGGTTTATCTTTTCAAAAACCTCTTAAAAAAAAACAAAAACCTCTTTCACCAAAGCTTTTTTTCTGAACCCACTCCAAAAAACTGTCCCACCTGTCCTTTTTGGGTCCAAGGATTGTCAAAGGAGAAGAGGAAAAAAACCAATTTTCCACAAAAAAATCTATTACAAAACCCAAAAAAAAACCCTTATTTATAATACACCGGGTAGAACAAAGAAAAAAAAAAATTGAAAAAAAAAAACTTTTTATTGTCGTTGAGAGGTCAAAAATTCAAGGTTTACAAATTTTCTGACCGCATTTTATTCTTCGGGAATAAGACCTTCTTACCACCCCCTCAACCCTGTGGGAGATTAAAACATGGGGTGGGCAAAGAAAGGAACAAAGGGAAAAACTGACCCTCAAAAACAAAACCCACCCCCCCCCCCAAAATATTCAAAAAACGTACTAAAATTTGGGGCATAAAGTTGGTATTTCTTTAAGGGATTTTGCCAAAGCCAAAACCTCAAGTTGGACTATCATTTTTCCATGTTCATTTCTTGGAGTAACAAATTTGTCAAAATTATTCATCAATCAAAAAAGCAAAATCACAAAATTTGGATTTCAAGGTAATCTCGGGAAGAAAAGGGACAACAAATTTCTATTCAAATGAGGGTCCATAAAAGGGTCCGTTTTTTAGGGCATTTCGTTTAACCCAAAAAAGGGGGGGACAATCCTAAAAAAAAAAAAAAAAAAAAAAACAACTTCATAGTGGGGGAATATAATTTCCTTTAGTTTTTGTTGCCCACATTGCTGGTTTCTTGGGGGAAACATTTAATTTTAAAGCCCCAACTTCCCACCCCCCACTTAAGGCTGGTTTTGTGATAAAATCATGGGCCTAAATTCAATATTAATAAAGTTTAAGCCTTTGCCACCCTTGGGGGAGGTTGATTACAAATTAGATTTTTCATCAAAAATCTGAGGGAAAAGGAGTTCCGATTACTTGTTTTCTTTATTTGTGACCTTATTGAGGTCGGGCCGGAATTAATATTTTGACAAAAACAATTTCTAAGAAGGGGGGGGACCCCAATCCATTCTTGGGGCGTAAAAAAAAAAACAAAACAAGAATTGGAAGCATTCCATGGGGTGCAGAAAATTTTACTTAGGCTTGAAATTAAAAAACAAAAAAACCCCCTTTGTTAAGTTTTAAAAAAATTCTTTTCTTTTGAAAATTGGAGTTTCAAAAAAAATCCTTTTCAATTCAAAAAGCCCCCCCCCGAAGGGGGCATTCCCATATAAGAGGTGAATAGAAAGGGGGGTTAGTAATCCGTAACAAAGGGTCAAATTGACAAAAAAGTTCAAAGTTTTCCCGTTCAGAGGAACAATCCCTTGGAAAAGTCATTAGGAGGGAAGGGGGGGGGGGCCCTTTTAGATTATTTTTCCCATTACTATGGGGGGGGACTGATCAATTTGAAAGGATTTTTTCCCCCCATTTCTAGGTTCCTTAAACCCCCCTCAAAAAAAAAAACCACATACCGGTATTTAAAAAAAAAAAAAAAAAAAAAAACCTTCACACCCCATTGTCATTTGTTCCTAACAAAAAAAAAAGGCCTTCAAAAAAACCACACAGAAAACATTGATTTTAACAAACCTTGGTATATTTAAAATTTTTTTTCCCCCTTCCACTCTTAGGAATGGGTTTGGTTTCAAACAAAAAATTTTGAAACTTGGACTTTTACCCCTTGTTTCCCCTTTTTCCACAAATTCTAATTTGGAGGTCAAAAAAAAAAAACATTTTCATGTGTGCCCGCCAATTCCATTACCCAAGATTGCTATCAAAACTCCCCAAAAAACATTGTTTAAAAAGGTTCTTTACCAAAATCAAAAACAACAAAAAAAACCAAGTCGTACTAGGGGAACTTTTTCTTTTTTTTGCGTACGGGACATTTTTCCTCATAGGGATTTTTTTGGCAACCAACGGACTACACTTTTTTCATTGGGGGCCCCCCCCCCCACCAAACTTTAAAAAAAAAAAAAAAAAAGGGTTTTCCAAAATTTTTACAAACATTCCCGGGAAAAGTTACATTTCAAAAAAACTTACTAGATTTAAAACCAAAAGGTTTTTAAAAAAAAAAAATTGTAGCACTTAGATCAAGGGGGGGAAAAAGGCAATAAAAAACATTAACAAAAAAAAAAACATAGAAAGGAACAGGTAAAAAACATTTTTGTTTTTACCAGGGGTCAACAAAACAACATTTCACGATAATTTTTTCTTGGTTTCCCCACCCCCACTACGCTTGAAGTGCATATAAAAAAAACGGGGTTTTTTTTTTGGAGAGTTCGTAGCTAGGGGGAACCTTCTTGAATTGAGATTTTATATTTTTTCCCCTTTTACTCTTTTTTTTTTTTTGGAAATCTTCACATTTTGTGTTTTTTTTGAACAAATTTTCTGTTCCACCATATTGCCCAACCCTTTTCAAAAAACAAACACAAAAACCGTTAAAGGAAAAAAACCCTATTTGTTCCAAAAAAAACCAAAACGGGGGGCATTTCCACAACCAACACATTTTTTTCTTACCCACACTTTACCCCCATCCCCCCAACCCCAAAAAGGGTGGGTCTTTTATTTTTTGTTGGGATCATCAAATTTTTCTAAACCCATTTTAAGGGGTTTTAGGTATTTTTAGAAAAAAAACCCTTATCAATTGTTAGTTTCCTTGGAGATTTTTGAAAGGGAACTTTGGTGTGAAAAAAAAAAAACACTTTTTCTTGGAAACTTTAGGTTGTGTCTTGAATTGTCAAGGCCTTTTACTTCTTGGACAAAAAGGGGGAAAAAAAAAACCATTTTAAAAAAAAAAAGGATTCTTGCCTTCTAGCTTCCTATTCCTCTTCCTTATTAAAAAAAAACTCTCCTTCAAAAAAAACCTATTGATATGACACAACCCCCCCCCCCCCAAATCAACTTTAGGGAAAAAAGAATCCATATTTTTCATTGAAAGCTGGATGCAACAAAAAAAATTTCTTCTTTTTTTCCAAAAAGCTCCTTTCAGACCACGCCAGTTTCACATTAACGGACTTCAATTTTTTTTTTTTTCATCTCCCCTAAGCATTTTTTTTGGACAAAACACAAAAAAAAAATTGGAAAAGGTTTATATTTGGGAAAAAATAATTAAACACTTTAAAGGGGGAGTTTATTCCTTGGACAACTTATACCTTGCCTGTTATTTGAAGGGAGGTCATGGAAAAAACAAAAAAAAAACAAAAAAATTCCTTTTCTTCAACCTTTTAGGCTTTTTTCCCTTTGTTTGCTCCTTTAGGGAAACGAAAAAAAAAATCTGGGGAACAAAAAAGAAAGGGATGAGACTGCACACTTAACACACGGGGGGGGGGACCCAACCCCATTAGTGTCAAAAAAAAAAAAAACTCTAGGGCATTTTGCACATAGGATTACCCGTACCGCCAAAAGAGGACTTTCCTAATCATTCATGTATTTTTTAGGCCTTTTTCTTTTCATCGATAATTCTTGGCGCGATTAAAACAACCAAAAAACCATGAAGGTTTTACCTCAGGGACATCGACCTAGTTATTTTAATCTCATGCTCTGATATTAAAATTTTTTCACATTCGGGAGGGAGCCCCACCCCCCCAGATTTTTGAGGGAACTTATTCGTCGTTTGTCCTTTAGGGCAGGGGGACTTAGGACCAAGACAACCTTTAAAAAGAACTCGTTCATAAAAACATGTTCAATCTGTTAAAAAAATTTGCGGGAAAGAAGAAAAAAAAAAAAAATTAAAAAAGTTTCGTTACTTATGTGGGCATATTGAGGTTATACTTAGACAACCTTCTTTCAAATTATTTTAAGGTTTTTTCCCTTTAAAAGGATTTTTACCTTGTTATGCCAAAAAAAAAAACATGTTAAAACCCCCCCAACCATTACGTTTATTCTAAAAAAAAAAAAACTGGTTCTTGCACAATTGTTAAAAAAAAAGAAAAACCAATTTTAAAGAATATTTTAGTGGGGGGACCTTTAGGCCTTAGCCCCTACATAAAATTCAAACACGTTGCCATTATTTTAGGGCCTTACTTACCCCAAAATTAAATCAAAAAGGAAAACATTTTTTAAAAAACAGATAAAAAAAAGAGTTTTTTTACTCTTAAAAAAAAAAAAAAAAAACCCCCCTAGTAGTAAAAGGTCTTTCCATTAAAAAGGGGCTAGGGGAATAATGGAAAAAAGGGAATATTTTTTTTTTTTTTTGTGCCCCTCCCCCGAACATGAGAAATAAAAAGGGATTCTTAAAAAAAAAATAGTTAAAAAGGGGTCTTCATAAAAAGCTAGAAATAAACGAAAGGATAGCATCCCCGAACATTGAGGACCTACTTAATTAATTTGGGGACATTTGGAAAAAGGGCCTTTTTCAATTTTTTTGCCAAACAATACAAAAATAAGGAATCATATACCAAAGGGGGGAGATATTGATCACAAAAAAAAAACAAAAAAAAAAAAAAAAACAATAAATTTTTCATTGAATCGTTTAAGCAAAGTGTCAAAATATTCATTCAGAAAAACTCATAATCAAAACATTTTTCATTTATGTTCATAGAATCATATAAAAAACGTAAACATAACCCCCCCCCAAAAAAAAAAACACTTTTCAACCCAATGATGGTCCCCATCCCAAGCCTTACAAGGTTTTACAATGATTATGTGAAAAAGCCCCCGCCCATAAACCCCCAAAAAAATTAAATGAAAAAGTGAAAAACCAAAAGGAATTAGGAGGGGGGGGGGGACCAATTAAAAAAGTAATGTTTTCTTTTCCATCACCATTTCTTAAAACATCAGAAAGTGAGTTCATTTCCTTTTCAACATTATAAAAAACAACATTCGACCATTTTTCATGTTCAATTAATTATTAATTCCAACCCCCCCCCCCCCCCCCCCCCACAAAAAACATAAAAAGGACCTGGGCAAAAAAAAAATTTTCATTATACCACATAAGGGCAATTATTTACAAATTTTATATTCATTTTATTACCATGAGGAAACAATCCCTCTTAGTTTTTTTTACTTTCCCTTAGGAGTCGCTTGTTTAATGGTCTAACGTCGGTCCCCATTTTGTAAAACCCCTTTTACCTTTTACTAAGTACGGCCCTCCTCCCCCCAGGGTCACCCCCGTCCCCCCCAGTCCCATTTCCGGCTTGGCCTTTTCTTTTCCTTTTGCGGGCCTCCCCTCCCTTTCCCCCCCCCCCTTCCCTTCCGGGGGCCCCCTGTGCACGCTCCAACACAATCGCCATTCCGGTTTGTCCATTGGGGCCCCCACCTTCCTACCCCCGGTTCGCACGCAACGGTGGTATCCCGGCCACAGTAGCCTTCAAAACAACATAAAAACCCCAATTACGGCTTTTCTAGTTTGTTTCAATACTAGCTAGGTATTTCCTTCGGGTTCCCCCAAAACCCTTGTTTTTCCAATACCCTCCGGGAAATATATAATAGGGGCGGAAACAACCCCCCCTCCTTCCCCTTACATTGCCGGTCCCCCCCCCCCCCTTTTATCTTCTTGCCGCCACCCCTTGTGCCCCCTCCCCTTCCCGGCCCCTTGGGAAAACGGGGGGGGCCCCACCCCCTCCTCTTTTTTCCCTCGTGCGTCGGTGCTCAGCCCGCCTGGGTTCCCTTTGTGACTTCCCCCCTTTCCTTTCTCCTTTCTTCCTTAAAATCTTTTCTTCCCCTCCATTCATAGGAAGGCATTCAACAACACCCCTGCATTGTCTCAAAACCCTCTTAATCATAAAGATTCTTTCGGTTTCTAATGATTAGTTTCCTTTAAATCCCCACAAAAAACCTTCCTTTTGTGAGGATTTTACCCATTAAATCTCCTTCCCCTAGTGGTGTCCGCCCCCTCCCCCCCCCCGCATTTACCACAACCCTCTGACATTCCCCCCCCTCTCCCCTTCGTTTCATTTCTCCCGTTACCCTGACCCAACATTTAAAAAAACAACATTATTTGCTACGGCTCCCCCACTCTTCCCATAGGGCCCCCACCCCCACACCCTTCTCCATTTTCTCTTTTTGGGGCCCTTTTTCGCCAAACATCATTATAGGGCTCTCCTCCCAAAACCCTACTCGGGCACCCCCCCCCCTTCATTGCGGGCCGACTTTAACACCTCCTTGTTTGTCACGCCTCTTTCCTTCCCTGACTATATTTTTTTCAATTTATTAAAAAAAAAACCAAAAATCATCCAAACTAATATTGTTGAAAAAAAAAAATTTTTTTTACTCCAAAAAACATTTAACCAAAAATCCAAAACAAAAACCTTTTTAGGTCATACCAAAAAAGGGGGGGGCACCCCCAATTCATAGTTATTTTTTCTCTTTTCTCAAATCCAAGGGGAAAAAAAATTCGTTTCATTTTATGGGAGTTCATTTCAAAAACTTATAGTTTCAAATGGGCTTTATGGTTCATTTACATTAACGTAAATAGACACAAAAAAAAAAACACATAATTCAAAAAATTTAATTAAATTTAGGGGAGGGGGAAAACTTTCTTTGCCCCACGGGGGGAAAAAATCAAGCCAATTTTCCCAAATATCAATTTAACCCCAATAAATACATGTACTTTAAATTTAAGCCACGTGAAAATTTCATAGTTTTTCCACATTTGGTCCATTAAAAATTCTTGAGTTTAGGAAAGGAAGAGGCCGTTTTTATTAGGCAGTAAAAACCCTAGGGAGTTGGAGGTTCTTGAAAAAAGGGCCATTTTTTCTTTTTCCAAAAGTTTTTTGAAAACTCTTGGTTTTTTTTTTTTTTTTTTTTTTTTTTTTTTTGCCCACAAAAAAACCTTTTTTCGCAAAAATTTCCCGGAAAATAGTTTGGAAGAAAAAAAAAAACCCGTTTTTTGTTTAACCCTCATTTTGGAACGGGGGAATTATTTCGATTGGGAATTTTCGAATTGGAAAAAAAATCTTGAAAAATTCTTTCAATTATTTTTTCTTCCTAATTGGCTTTTCTGTTCTTCAATGGAGTTTTTTTTTTCCCCAACGAGAGAAGTTTCTTGAAAATGATCGGGGATTTGGAGCAGGGGGATTTTTATGCATTCTTGCTTTGAAAAAGGTGCAGGGGGGGGAAAAAAGGGTCTTGACTGGACCTAAAAAAAAATAATTTTAAAGTTTTCTTTCCCAATATTAATATTATACAAAAAAGAACCCCTTCCACTTAAACTTGGGGGGTTCTTCTGTGGGAAATTTTTTTTTCCCAGTACCGCAAAAAAAAATATGACACTTTTAAAAAACGGAATCTGGAAATTTGGGCCTGGCTTTGCGACTCAACGGGCCCACCAATTCTGATTTCCTTTTTTTTTTTTGGAAAAATTTTTTTGGGTCGAGGTCTTGCCGTGAGCCTCGGTGGGATGGTGTTTTGCCAGCGTGGGGCAAAGGGCCCTTAAAAAAAAAAAAATTTCTGCCTGCTCGTAGGGTTGCTTTTTTTTTGCAGTTGTTGCCTCCCATGTTGGGTTCCCTCCCAAGGGACCCTTAAAAAAGGTCCTTGGGGTTTGTAGTGACCGGGGGGACAATTTTGGGAACTTCTTTGTAACAAAACAAAACAATTATTTTTTACCTATATAAAAATTTTTTTTACTTTACTTTTGGGACTTTGCATTTGGGGGCATTCTCCCCAAAAAACCTTTCACCAAAGATTAGGGGGGACGTTCAAAACTAGGTTTAATTTTTTACCCTCGGTTTTCGCCCACACAGTCAAACAGGTTCTTTCTTTATTCTTTTTGATCACTAAACATTGGTCTTAAAAGGGAGTTTTATTAAAATTTTAATTACAAGGTATGGAAACAAAAACAATCATTTTAAAATTTATTCACATGTTGTAATCCCTAAAAGTCCAAAAAGCCCCCCATGGGGGCCCCCCCCCCCCAAAACTTCAGTTTTTTTTTTTAAGCGTGTACCCCACAAATGATTTTGAAAATAAGAAAAGGAAAAAACGGCAAAAAAATCGCCAAAATAAACTCGGGCAAAAATTTCCATTAAAATTAACACGACGCCGGAATGGAATTTCCCCACCAAAAACACTTAAAAATTTCTGAGTTTAAAAACAATACTTTAAAAAAACCTCTTGTATTAAATTTTATTGACTAAAATCCTCATGGGTTTTGGGACACACAGGGTTTTTTTTAAAGGAAAGCTTGAAAGAAAAAAAAAAAGTTATTTTCTTCCCAATAATCAGAAAAAGTTAAGGTCTTCTTCCATTTACCTTCCCTGGATAATTTTTAAGGTTTAAATTTCTTTTCTTATTGCCCTTTTTGGATTTTCCTTTTTTTTCACTTTTTTTAAAAGTTACATTTTTTGATTTAGTGCCTTGGGGGTGTTGTGATTTAGAAAAAACAAAATGTTGGTTGATAATTATTGTTGGATCTTTGCTTGTTTTGATAGGATTAAGGGACGTTTTAAATTGGTTGAATTTTTTTCTTTCTGGCCTATTGTTTTGTTGGCTTAATTTAAATGGTTTTAGTTGGCCAAATTTACAAAAAAACAAAAAACCCATCAATGTGTTTGTTGAAAACTTTTTACCGCGCGGGGGACAAGTTTGTTTGAAAAACCCAATACCCCACTTAGGTGATGGAAACTAAGGAGTGGGGGTTTTTAAACATTCCGAGTTCAAAAACCTCAAAATCCCAAAAGCCCCCCAACCACCTCTATCGAAAAAAGGGTTTTCAAGGGGGTGGTTTGTGTAGGCACAAAAAACTGGTAGTTTTAGATTGAGTTGGTGGTGGAGGAAAGAAAAAACAAACCAGTTTTGATTTTTATGTTGAGGTAATTTAATTTTCACCTTCCCCCCCCCCCCAAAAAAGCTTAGCCTAGGTTTTCACCATTGTGGTTGAAAAAAATTAATTTTTGCTATCAAAAAAAAAAAAAAAAAAAGGTATTGTATTCATTTAAGGGGGGGGGTTTGTTTGGTTAAAACCATCTACATTTGCGGCCCCCAACCACCCAAAAGTAATATCTTTCTCATGCTTGTTTTTCTCTTTTAATTTTTGTTAATTTTTTACTAATTGTGGGAACAAAAAAAAAAACCCCCTCTTATTGATATTTGGGGGACCAAACTTTGGTTGTCGCTAATTTAAAAAAAATTTGTTTTTATTTTTAAATATTCAAAAAAAAAGGGGGGGAAATTCTGAACAAAAAAACTATTTTTTTTTTTTTTTTTTTGCTAAATTTAGGAAAAAAAAACAATTTAAATCTAAGTATTATTTTTTTTTTTTTTTTTACTACTTTCCACTTCCATTTGCCTTTGGGACACCGAACCCCCAAAAAAACCCTGGTTGGGGTTTTACTTTACTAGCTTTTTTCATTCATAAAACACTCAAAACATTTGGGGTTAGAGTTGTTCTTGATCACAAAAAATATTTTAAAAATGTAAAACTATAATTGAAAGGCCCATCAATTATGGCGCCGGCCTTGCGGGGGAGAAGGTGGTGGTCTCGTGAAAACGTAAGGTTGTTATATTTTTTGCTTTTAATTTGGTATGGTAGTTTCTTTTACTAAAAGTTTTTTTAACCTTTTGGGTGCTTTGGTTGTTTTTCTTTGGTTGTTTTTTTGTGTGGTTTTTAGAAAAATTTCCCCCTCTAAGTTTTGACAGGGGAGGGAAAGTGGGTTTGGTTTTTTTTTTCAAGCATTTTTGAGGGTAAGATTCAAAAAAGGGGTCAAGAGTAACACTTCAATAAATAAGCTTCAACCGGTTTCTCAAACTTTTTTCGAAAATGGGGGGGGGACCTTTTGGGACCACCCAAAAAAATATCTTAGGTGGGAAAAAAAAACTTGTTTCCCCTGGCAAAAAGGGAAGTTTTTAACGACGCGAGAAAAAAAAAATAAAAAAAAAAAAAAAACACCCCCCTAAGTTATTTAAAACATGGCGGTTTTTTTTTTAACCTTGGGGACTATCCGGAGGGTCTTTTATAAAAAAGGCCATTAAACATTTTATTTCATTCCCACATAAGTAGACAAAAAAAGTTAGGTACGAAAAAAATTTTTTTTTTTTTTTTAAAAACTTTTCACCCATTTTTTTAAAAGTTAACTAAAGTGGTGTAAACAAAACCTCTTTTGTTAAAACGTTAAAGAGGAAACTAAAGAATCCCCAAAATATTAAGCGGATTTATTTAGGGGGTTTCACAAAATAAAATCATTAATCCATAGGGTTTTTTTTTCACGACCCCTTAAAAATAGAAAAGGAAAAAAACCATAACAAAGGGTTTCCTATACAATGTCTTTTAGTGAAAAAGGGGGCAAAAAAAAAAAAAAAAAAACAAAGGACAAAAAAAAAAAAAACCAAATCCCACGTCATTGGCAAAAACATATGAGGGACTACCCAAGAGTATGAGAGAACAATCCAATCCCAAGCTTCAACTCTAAGAATCCTCACTTTTCGCCACCACACTTGTAGGATAGAGAAGAATATGGAAGTTAGTACAATTAAGGTGCTCGATGACAATATGCCAAAAATCAGGCTCTAAGGACATTTTAGTGAAAAAGATTTCATGCTATCTGATAAAACTTCATTAGCAAATGTGTAGAAGACATATACAAGTAAATAATCAACATAAAAATTAATACGGTGTAATTTCAACATAAGAAAATATTCCAAGAACTCATTAACCATTTAAAACCCCCATCAAAAGTTATTCCTAAGACCTACATAGGAAGACATGAAGATACCACCTATACAAACCTCTTCCTAAACACCTAATTTTTCTAAGACTACCAAATATAAGGATATTTCATTTCAATCACAACTAAATAAATTAATGTTCATTACTAGAGATAACTAGAGAAGAAATTCAATTATTTAGAACTTATGATAAAGACCATTCTTAGATAACTCTAAATTACACTAGGGCAATGTGAAGTAGCATCCCATTTTACTACTCACACTAGGGTCCTTTGGAAACCACCTAAAATAGGCACATACATTCAACAAGTAACATAACTTCATAAATTAGACATTAAACAAACATTATCTGAAAGTTCATATAGGGAAAACCGTTAATATTCTTAATATACAAGGCCCACAAGACTCCCTCTAAATGCCTACTTTTCACTGCAAGATTGGACATTACTTCCATCACTTGTCCGAAGTCGTACTTCTTAGAAAACCTAGTTAATGCATTCTTTCTGGTATAGCATGAGAGATTAAAATGAAATCTTAGGTTGTATAATCCCTAGAGTATGAGGGATTCAATTTTCTAAGGTAGGGTTAGCTTTTAAGCCATTTAAAAAGGTGCTTTTGGATACTACAACTTACTACGGAGAATATCCACCCTTTCAGATCACTCTCGGTTTAAGCATTAATCCCCACAAAATGTTCGACTTTCCCCCATACTTTCATTGTGCTCCGGGAACGATTGTTACAAGTACCCTACCATACTAACTCACATAATCTCTCATCCTGGACCTAGCATTCGTTCATTCGAAAGATATAAGGAATCTTGGGGTGTAGTAGACACTAACTCTACTCACGGATAGTTGTTCCACCCAAAGGCCCCCATTAATTCATTAGGAAATCTATTGAGAAAAAATTTCTTATAGACCGACATCATGTAATTTTAATTAGATTCATTCATTCATTTCATATTTGTATATGTGATAAAGAACTTCACTTAACCACCATCATTCATGGACACTGTGTTCCAAACATTATATACTAAGTCATCATAGCTAAACAAACAAATACTTTCATTGCAGGGTACTCCAATAATCATAGATCGCAAAAAATCACTAAATAAACTTCATATACAGAGGATACATAAACATCATGACATTTAATTATTTAACATTCAATTTCATCAAGTCAGCTATAGATTCTAGAACAAATTGTTTCATTATTACTTTACTTAAACACGAACAATAAATTACATTCATAAGTACATGATAGTTTGATTAAAATTTATTTAAAATGAGATAAGTGAAATTGACTGGTAATTCCCAATTGTACCCACTTTGCCAAAAACAAAAGATTAAGACGGTGATTTAATAGTTTAATTAAATTGAACAATTAATCAAGGATATATTATCGTTTGTACTATTAATTAATTACTCTTGTATATTTCTGAATGTATATAAATTTCTGTACAACACGCCATTGTAGCAACGACATAACCCAGTACCACAACTATTCTATATACATATGCTATACCACGCACCAGAAGTTGGATCGTACAGACAAGAGAAATTTATTAGAAATAGGACAATTAGGTCAATTGACCCTTCATCCAAGTCATTATCATCCTTTCTCAATTATCGATCAATTCATTCTCAATTAGGCCCATGAGGATCCAAGATATAAACAATAATACAACATAGTATAAAGCACAATTCTACAACATACCAATCACTTTCCTGAAATCACTTTAGAAGCAAAGTCAAGAAATTTGATGGATCATGGGTTAATGGTGGTTTTTTCCCCGTGAAATCATCTATTAAACCATAATATGTCATAAAAATTTTTTTGAAACCATTCATGTTTGAAACCAGGATTTGAGGTAACATGGTCTTTGATCATCATTGGGAACTTGAAACCATTTGAGGATGGAATTAGAGGAAAAGTATACTATAAATAAAGGATTTACATACCTAGCTTAATAAGCCCACGAAATTGTAGAATATTCAAGGAATTTTACCCTAGCCTCAAGTTTGACTCTATGCTTTCATAAAGGTCGGGAGAGAACTTCATTTTGAACTTGGGGTTTTTATTTGAAAAAAGGATGTTACAATTCTAGTTTTAGTTTTTTAATAATAAATAACCAAGAAGCACTAAATGAATGTTATACTTTAATTAAAACGTGGGGTTGAATACCTATTCAACCCTTCATTGGTAGTGGATTAGGATAGTTGTTGTTGGCTTCAGCGACTACCTATAATTGAAAGACTTGTGCCCTGGTGATGAGTGTACTTTTTGATGTTGTTTTCAATGCCGCTCCTTCAAAGGGGGGGATAAGACCCCACGAACTCTCAAACGTGGAGCCAAACTACCTTTGATAGGACGTCACCCAGGGCGGTCTATTGGGTTGTTTTGAAACTTCTTCGCAAACGTTTAGGCTCTTATTGCGGCCCTTAGGGTGGCCTTAGGCAATTGTACCTTACTTTATGACTAAACATGAACGTTCTAATACTAGGGTCCCTCCCATCATTCAAGACTCCAAACAAACATTTTCAAAAAAAAAGGCAACCACACTAGGACACCCATAACACGAAAATAACTAGTTTAGTAAGTCTTGATTGTCTTATGGATTTGCCTTACTTTAAACTCCATTAACAATCAATTATTACAATTGTTTAATGCCTATTTACAAGTTATCACTCAAAAATCATTGTGAAGATCATAGGTTTGTTCTATTTCATTTGAGGGTCGCTCAGGAACCCACGTATGTGCCTCCACATCGCGAGGAGACATTCTAGAGAAAATCGTCAATGGAAAGTTGTGTAAGGACATTGCTTTAAAACCCCAATTCTCAAACGAGTAAACATTTAAGATAGAAATGTTTGCGAAATGAATGAGAGTATTTGAAATCTGAATCAGATAATTGGATCTTATCTAGATCAGGTTAGCACATCAAATAACTCTTGAGGTGTTCCAAAACCTTTACCTCAACCAAACCTACAAATTGGAATTCCCTAGTGACGCTAGATTTTAACTCCAACATTATAGAGTTGATGCAGACAATAGTTGAAGCCACGACATTAAATAAAACGCTTATGTGGGAGAAAACCATGTATAACTTTAGGATTTACTCGATAAATAATGTGTGTTATTGTTGAACGATAAAAATGATTAAGTTATAGAAAACTTCAGGCTTGCTAGCAGAACATCCATTTTGCAAGATATTGCAAAAACAATGTTAGTGAGTCAGTCGGATCGACCATTTGGAAACAATGCAAGAGTCATTAGGAGTCTGTAAAAATCGGCAAACTCAAAAAAAGCAAAAGGTGCATCGCTAGCTTTTAGGCGATCTTATGCAAACAAATGACGATCTTGACCAGAAAATGAAGATTTTAAGGAAAGGGCGTATAAAAAGACGATCGACAAAATTCCGGGGATTAGTTCGAGAGAGAAATAACTTGCCAAATGGGCTAGAACTGATTGTGTTATTTACCAACCAAAGTAAATTTTTTTATCTTCAGTTTTCTTGTTTCAAAATCTCCAAAATCCCCCCCAAAGGTATTATTTTCTTAGATTTGTGATGATGAAGTTAGTATTTATAGCTCGAAATGAGTGCTGGGATGGACTACTTTGATTCCAGTATTACAAAAATTATTGATTGGTATAAAAGATAGGGTACGCACCGGCGAACATATGAAATACCAAGGAGAAAAACTTTATGTAACAACTCCATGATTAAGCTCAAATACCTCAAAAAAAAGGAGGTCGAGGATCACAAAGAGGCAAGGGAAGAGAAGAGAAAACTTCATTAGTAAAAATAAGGACGCACTGGCCGCAAACTTGGAGCTGAGCAGGGATGTCAAACAATGACCAACCGCTATATTAAAGGATGAGCAGGGGAATTACCAGATGCTGCCCCCCAAATCAGAGTACCTTAACGACAACACCTCGTGAAACCAATTCCAGAAGTAGCAAAACTCATCTAGTGCCTCCGAGCCACATCTGCAGCAATCACCGGCAATCTATTGAACAAATTAACGGGTGATGACGATGAAACAATTATTTGAGGGTAAAATCTTGTCTATGGAGAAGCTGGCAACAAAATTTTTTGATATCTTGCAAAAACTACACTTCCATAGGTTCGAGCAATTTATTAGGCCTCGAGAATCATACATTCCCTCCAGGGTCCCCTCTTGGTTTTGGAATTTTACACAACCGATGGATCATTAATGCCTAAATATAAAAAGTAGGCAAGTGAGTTCAGGCTAGTGAGATCTTTCATTATTAGAGGCAAATAGGTAGAATGCACATTACAAAATATCAATGATGTGAGTCGAAGGGCACTATATTCTCACATCCCTTATGAGGGAGTTCCCCAGGCCTATCATTAGACGACCATTAAGGAGTGGTTGCTTTCTCTAATTTTTGTAAACGCTTGAGAGATGATGAGATGGATCAGGGTTGGAGATCCTATCAAAAAAGGGACTTGAACGTTGCTGACTGCCAGGTTTTGGTTTGGATTTATCAGCAGTAGTACTATAATGGCATCCAAAAATGAGTATGCTTATGGGATTCATAAAGCCAGATTACCTTGGTTGATCATGCACAAAAAGACATGACGGATTGCTGAACAGAGAGGAGATGGACCTGAGGGCCCCAAACAAAAGAGACTCCTTGTTGTTTCCTATATTGTTACGATGCTATGCATACGTGATAAAGTGACTATGGACATACTAGAAACGTTGAGTTCTTACCATCTTATTTCACTGACATCTTGGTGTTTGGGGTTGAGGAAAAGTACACCCTTGAGGAAGCTGGCAGAAGAGGATCAACCCCAGCTAACACCACTGCTGAAATTTATATCAACCTGTTATTTGTATATGCAACTGCACCTACTTCCTCCTCTAGGAACATAGGTACCTCCACTCCTTCTTCCTTCTCACAAGGTCTAGATATTTCCACATCTGGCTAGCAAATTTGAATCACTCAAGAGATGATCTTGAAGATGGGTACTCTACACAAATTAGTTGAGATACGGGCATCCAAGATGACGAAGTCAATTCCAGTGATGATTGAGAGAGCGATACCTAATGCACTAACCCCAGTGAAGCCTCAATCCATGTCTTAGCCTAAGGGTTACTGCATGCGAAACCAGGTGAAAGAGGCCATCTGAGTTCTCATCATTACAAGACAATGTTGCAAATCTACGAACATATGTAAATTTTTTAATCAGTTGACTTTAATGACTTGATGTGGACAATGATGCACTTGAGGAGGTAGAAACTGTAGATATAGATGCTATGACTGATGAAGAAATGGAAAAAATGTGGGAAAAATTTAGAGCAACACAAGAAGAGAATCACATCTTTGGAAACCTATTAGATATGGGAGGTACAGTGGTATAACCTGCAATTCATACATCACATCCTGCAGTATCTACTATTGGACTTGACAATACCACCACAGACGTGAGAATTCCGGCACTGATGCCCAACTATAGGCTGTCGCTCAGAGTTTTGATGCCCCAAGAGGAGAGAGACTACATAGACAGGATTTCACTTCACTTTTCTCTTTATTTTAAATTTCATTTAATTTTTGGTACTAATACTTGCATTTGAGGAGAAACACTTGTTTATGGTGGGGCGAAACCCAACTTTGTTTTGTTGTGATGAATGTTTGTGTCTTTTTATATATGTTTGGGTTGTTTGTTCAAATTGAGTTTTGAACTTGCATTCCCTAATGTTGAGATTATGGCTCTCTTTTGGGTTCTAATTTCATAATAATTTTGACCCTTCCAAAAAGATTTCACTTTTGAAAATTTTTCCACCTCTTGTGTTGAATGTGGTTGTTCTTATACAACTTTATGTCTTGGTTTCGATCAATACCGATGACTTGAAAAGTCCTCTGAATCGAACAAACATGAATGTGCAGATCCAACAAGAAATAACAATTTACATAGGCAATATGTAAGCTCTTTTAATCTCGTTGTTATTAGCCAATTATCAAACTTGTTCTTTTGCAATAACCCTTGCACACCAGCGAAAGTGTGTTATGTTGTTTGACTTAAGTGTCACTGCTTTGTGTGATGATCTACCTTGAACCTTGCATGAATCATCCTAGACTTTGCCCGGTAAGTCTAATTGATTTAAAAAGGTATCCTCTTGACATGGTCTCAAACAATTCTTAAGAGTGTAAGCCAACTTTGAAATATACCTCTTTAATGGCCTACCCGTAAATGTGTGAAACTCACCATTTGAGCCTTACCTCTTCCTTAGAAAAACCTTGATAAATCCTAAACCTTATGTTATCCATTAACTATAACCCTTTTTAAGATGTGATATAATTAAATATGCAACATAGGCAAAAATGCTAAGTTGGAGGTGTGGTGAGAAGGGAAAGAATAAGTCAAGAAGTGCATAAGAAGTCTCGCAAACCCATGGTGTTACAAAGAAATTGAAGCCTCCATATAATAAAAAAACAACAAGAAAAAGTGAGAGAAATGAAACGAAAAAGAAAAAGAACCCCCCCCCCCCCCCCCCCCCCCCCCCCCCAAAAAACAAAGTTTTGAACTTAATATCTCAACGTGTAAAGAAATACAGTTTTCAAAGTAATACATGGAAGGGAATAAAAGATGACTGAAGCACTTTGACTAAGGATGATTACGAAGGGAATATAGTGGATTAGCTTAAGGAATCACATCTCATAGGAGAAGAAAAGTCACTGAGACAAAATGACCTTATACCTTTGCACTCAGCCTGTTACAAGCTTAGAAAGGACCTTTTTATCTTGCGTGCAACAGAACCACCGAACAAAGAGGTCATAAGAAAATGAAGAAAAAGGATATAGTGATAGACAGCATGATATTCCTCTTCTGAGTGTGAGTGTTGCATCAGATTCTTGATTGTAAGTTGATAAATTTACGTGTCTAAAAATGGAATCATTATGTTTGTGCGGGCATGTATATATTTTTGTTGAGCTTTAACTTGCATTAGTGGAACATATTTTAAGCTCAAGAATCATTGGGTATGGTGTGTCACAAATTGAATCTTTAAGTATACAATTGACCAATGCATGAGTAGTTTGAGTATTGTTGTGTGCATTCATCATTGAGTCTTGAGTAGCACTATATCATACATCGTATTTGAACTACTAAACACGGGAAATAAAAATTTTGTCGTGGAGGTGGGGAGTCTCAAATTGGGAATTATCCAGGGCATTATGGATGCGAATAGTGTCTTGCTTATGTATTTTATCTTGATTAGCTGACAAAATGCTATGATAAGTTTCATGTATTGAGAATTTGGATAGGGTCACATTCGGGGGCAACCCCTACAATAGCATAGCGTCACTGACCCTCAGAGGTTTATATAAGACCATAGTTATTATTCATCGCATAGCAAAGTAAATTTAGCAAAAAGATTTACAACTTTTCATAGCAATCTCATCATGCTAGAAACTTAACTGCATATATAATTAAAATAGTATATTACATACTTGGACTCTAAGTCTTCTTTGCCATCTTATACTCTAACCATAGAAGAATTACATTAGGGACAGACCTTAAAACCTAATACATACCTATAACACCATTTTAACATTTACAGTTAGACATGAGAGGGCATCTTGGAACAAAGGACCCCTTCCTTGCGCTGGGAATCAGATATACAAGCTCCTCAATCATGTAGACATCCTGAAGTATCCATAACCTAAAAACCTTTTCTGTAAAAGTAGAGAAAATGTGAACATAGTACAAGAATCAACAGTTGGCACCATGCAAAAAACTATGTATTAAAAAGGGAGTTTCTTGAAATCATATTATGTATTTTTGAGTATATCTTTTAAGAACCTTTAGACCAATTGAATTTTATCATTTCACATCATTCAGATATACTATTCAAAAGCCAAGACCTCATATAAATCCACATATAGAATTTAAGTCATTTTGAGTTCACTTTATATGAGCTCTTTTATTTTACATTGAGCTATATTTTCTTTTATTTTAACTTTCCGAGTAAACCTCTAGTGATACATGGTGCAATTCATCCCCTTAGGCAACAAGGAAATCATACATATAACCTACACAAGTCATCAGACATCATCATATAAGTAAGCACATTGCAAGTCACCTTCAAGTTAAGGTCATAAGACAATACAATAAGCTATATCAATATGCATATATTTTTACTTCACTTCAAATAAGACATTATAAGATCTTATTCATAAAACCCAATCTTAGTACACTAGTGAAATGTACATGTAACGCCCCATAAACTCATACATACTTAGTAAACTCTTGATGAGACCACAAACCTTTAAACTTCATACATCAACATAACACATAAGGACAACTCCATTCATATCAACAATCTTCATTATATAGTCATTATGACTCACATAGTTCATATAAGGAATAATACCCATATCACATAGACTAATACCATGCACATCTCATGACAAATAGACAAATATTACACCATTGCCATGCATCAAGATTACTCATAATATACACTTTAGGTCCCCCTTTCCTAGGACTTACTAAGGAGCTACTGGTTGCAATGTTAGATGGGTTCATTATGAACCTATATCCTAACTAACCTATCCTAAGTCTTCCTATGTAGGGATCCTTAGTAAGTTACTTTCCATTGGCCATTTTACGTTGAGGGAAACTAATAGCATTCACCGACCACTAACAACATGGTGTCAACATGAAATTGGTGTGTGAGACTCACCACCAATGGACGGTGTTCTAAACACTGCCAACATTCTTCCCCGGTACTGAACATTAACACATGCTTATCATACTAAGTGAATTCACTTGCTAGATATTTATGTGGCAAACTAGTTATGGAACTGGGAGTTAAAATGTGAAAACACTTTTTATGCCAATATGGGGAATTATGGCTATTTACTTACATGAGCTTAATTTATACCTATTGATGCCATTGTGTTTAACCTCATGAGATTCTGGTAGACCTACGTTGACAATTGGAAAGGGCCACCACACTCATATTCAAGTTAGTCGGTGCTAAGATAAGTTCCCTTTTATATAGCGTCATTAACATTACTTTATTAAAATATTAGGTTTAGGATAGTAACCCATCTATACTTAGGCTCGCAAGTATAGGATGAAAGTCTCACCCTAAATCAGTGAGAATCCTTCACATCTTAGACATATATATGTATTAGCACTATCTAGTTTAGTATATTTTGACAATTCAATTAAGTAAACTTACAAGGCTATATATTGACTAGATCACCATTCATGTGGGTGTGTGTTATATATCTGTGAACAAACTTTTCACATAAACACATAAGGTTACACATGGTCATACATTATAATCATGCACATAAAATTAAAACTAGAAACTCTAATATCAAGGTACACAGTACATGCATAGGCAACAGTCCTACCGTTGACTATACTAATAAACTATCAAGTCAATCCTGTTAAGGAAGACGCATATCATACTTCATTGACATAATCTTACATGCATAATAGTAGCAACTAGTTGATCTGAGGAACTACTTAATTTTGACATCATGATTATACTATTGTAAACAGGAATAATGGGTGAGGTGGTGATACATTGATCAACATGATCACAACTGGATATTCATAACATCTGAGTCATCCACTCTTAATACCATAGCCACAACAAAGCATTTAGACCACAAAACACCATTAGTATATGAGGCAAGAAAATTTTTACAAAATTCAAGACTCCTAAAAAACATCCGTAGTCATTATACATCATATAGGGGGTAAATGGGTATGGGTCGACATACTACAATTAATTAATGTCAGCACTACACTGATGTTACCATTAAACATTTACTGCTCATATAATAGTACATAAAGTTAGATTCACAAACCTAAAGTAGAGGCTACGCCAAGTTAAACCTAAGGTGATCATCATAACCACTCATTCATATATTCATAAATTTTTATTCAAGGAGATGGTCAACATATATATAATTACAATAGAGTAAACACTGTCACCATGAGTGGACAATAACACACAATGCCACACAAGGCTTCATCAACATTATATAGAAAAGTTGAGGGATTAGTTCTTACTAATTCATGAAAATTTGATCATCATTGATCAAGCCAAGTGTCTCCTCATATAAATGATATGAGTTAAATATGTACTTAAATATAAACCATTACAACAAGTGGTCCCACAAGATAATGACCCAACTAGTCACCTATAAACATATATGGAGAAAAGTAGGAGTTATAGAATCTTCAAGTAACTTCCTAGTTTTGCTAACAATCATCATGTATAAATAAATAACATTTCATAGGGAGTATATAAATAGATATAAATAAGTATGAAATACACGCTTCATCTAATCTCAAACATAGATCAAACTCATGTACATAAAAATTATCAAAACCATATAAACAAGAAGAGCCTAGATTAATTCATTGTGAGCATTCTTTAATTCTGATACATGTCATATTCCATACTCCCAATTAAAACAACCTTATTACAAAATTGGAATTAATAAACGACCCACAACACAAAATCGAATTCCACTTTTATTTATCAACAGGGTCAATGTTACAGTAGACATAGAGTTTATAGACTAAGGCATGTTAGAAGCTTCATACCTTGACCCCACATGAATGACTTACACTCATCAATTATCATCCAATTTACGTAAATAACAGTATATACAGACAATTGTCGCACGTAGGAGATCACAATTAAAACTATTAACAAGCAGTAATCATAAAGCCCAGGTACAAGGACTAAATCGATTTTTGGAAGGGAATGGTTCATCATGAATGATTAAAATCATGTTAATAAAAAAAAAACATTAACATTAAGTCATCATGATTAAACTTAATTTTTATATTTTTGTCAGAAAGAATAATGGCTCATATTGAAAAAGAAAAACTCGATAGTATTTCTTTCGAAAAACTTATTGAGAAGAACTCTCCTAGGAAAAGACATAGAGAGAAGGATCAACATCTCTCTTGTGTAGTGAAAAAAACGCAAAAAACTTGGTGAAGAACCCATTGAGAATACCAACTACAAGCTCTTCTTGAGCTTAAAACAATTTAGCCTCCTAAAGAGAATTGGTTTTGGAGGGAGGGAAGGTATATTTCGAGAGCATGAGAATTGGGAATGGGTTGTGCACAGGTTGATCCTTAAATGCACCCAAAAACATCGGTTAATAAGACAATTTAGAATTCAGTTAGGCGTGGGGGTGAATTCTCCATTCACCTTTGTAAGTTGTCAGTGCGCAAGAAGTAGTTGCACAAGCCGCATCGAAGACCAATCGACTAGGCGTTGGCGTCCATCGACAGGCATTATGTGCCCTCCGTCGATTTGTTATGGGCTGTTATGTGGTCAAGACTTCCACAGGCTAAGTGACCATCAACGCCTCCCATCGACGGGTGTTAGTCAACCAACGGGACATGCTTTGAGCTGCAGCGATGACACTGCCAAGGCAGTGTCTCTACAGCCCTTGGGTCCTTCTTGTGGGCCCGTTTTGTGGGCCGTTTAGAAAGTCGTACTCGGCTGTTTCCAATGTAACTCAAAAGTTGTAGACCTCCCAAATCAGTTTCACCCAACACAAAAATACATGTAAAATAGGCTAGGCCCCCATCAAGACAACCTTGGATGTCTCAAGGGCAACTTTTGAACACTTGGACGCTGACTCCAAACTTCAACGAAACTCCATGTATTATAACATACTGTAAACATCATTATATAATATCTTAAAAAAAAGAGTTTCAAAGCTCATGAAATACAATAAATAAGCACACATTAGACACATGAGACAGATAGGTTGACTAGTCATCGAACATCTTGGGTAGTCCCATTGACATTGACTTCCCAAATCAACCTCATTATTTAAATTACTTTTAATACCATATGATATTGTTCATTATGATCTAGGACCCTTATGAAGAAAATTTTAGGTTCTAAAACACCCTAATTCATTTTGGGGGTCATGCCGTAGGATCATGGACACTTAGGCGCAAATAGAAGAAAAACTGAAGATTGCAAATTGCGCAACACTAAGAACACTAAACAATACGCCTATAAGAGTTCCACCTTCTGTCCCCAACAAGAGATCATGAAGGAGTGGTAAAAAGGGGATGAAAAGAAAATTTGACCGCGTCCCCGAAATAGTTCCGCGGCCTTTGAAGAGTTATTTCTGCCAACATCAGAAGGCAGGGACAATAAGGAAAAATAGCGCAAACAACGAACCCGATTAAGTATGATCGCCAAATCACTCGGTGAATCAGGACTACCGAATGCCGAACTGCTCCACTAGCACTAAATCTGAAGCTAAAATACTTAAGTCTTTTATTTATATATCGATTGAGTTTTTGGGAGAGAATAGTTTGAAACAGTAGAATTCATATTTTTATTCTAGAAACTACGTTTTTTAAAGTATTCCTCAGTTTTGGAGGAGAGGGGTTTTAGGAGCTTGAGAATGCATTCTTCTTCCAATCTTTGAAGTGGGTCTTCTCCATTTACCTTACTTTGTAATTTGAAGGTTAATCTCGTAATACCCATGGGATTCCTTTATCATATTAAGTAGATTAATTATCGCTTCATGTGTGACTAAAAGACCAAGAACTCTCTCACATATGTTACGAATTGTAAGGGTGTTTGTTTGTATGGCATAGGGCGGTTAGTATAACGAGTGGGTAGTCCGAAAGGGACCCATTGATATGTTAAGTTCCTGAGAGGGAAAATAACTTCACTAAATCTTAGGTGGTCACATTGTCTTGCAAATTTTACTATCAAAAAGCATTATCCCTTTAGTGTGTTAAATATATTACGATCACACCCCAACAAAAGTTGTGTTGATATTATTGTTGGTCCTTGGCATTCTGATGATTAGATGCACTTTAATGTGTGGTTTTACTAGTGGTTATGTTTAATTTAATTAGATGGGTTTGAGTTGAAAAAAAAAAAAATATGTGTTTCGGCTTGCCGAGAGGGAGGTCGTGAAACTAAAACCAATTACTGATGACTTAAGGAGAGGTTAAACATTGAGATTCAGCCCGAGGTGAACCCTAGTCCATATCCAACCACGCCTATCGATTGTCGGGTTGTTTGTAAGACATAATTAGGCTGTTAGTTAGAAGAGTGGGTGTCCGGAAAGGGACTATTTGATAGGTTAAGTTGCCTGAATGGGAATTACTTTCACCTAAAGCTCAGGTTGATCACCATTGTCTTGAAAATTTACATCAAAAGATTGTACCCATTCGTTGGTTGTTAACATTATATTACAATCTACCCAAAAGAACTCTCTCACACACTTGTTTTCAGTCTTTGTTTTGCTATTTTAGTTAATTTGAAGGAAAGGAAAAGACCCACTGTTCTTGATCATTGACCACTTTAGTGCACAATTTTAAATTTGTTTTGTTCTAATCCTTCGAAAATGTCTTGAACAGTCACTATTTTAGAACAGAATTCTATGTAGGCTACTACTTTCCACTACCCACTCTCTTGGGACACGGCCCAACCCTTTGTTGGATTAGTTTACATCTGAAGTTGTTGACACTCAAAATGTAGGGAGCATGTTAATACGAAATATAAAAGGATACTATATTGAAGCATCAAAATAAGTCAGAATTTATCCAAAACACTATACACTAATACTTTCATATAATATAAACACACTAAAGATAGTTACGATATCAATATGTCAAAATTTGGTGATAATTAGGAAAATATAGGAAGAAGAACAAAAGTAACTAAAACTCATTAACTGGTCACAGAAGTGGGTATGAATTAATTGACAAGTAACACAATCTATCACAGTACATTTTTACTGGACTGGATTATCAAGGATAATATAGCCAAATTACTTCAGATAGATAGGCAAATTTGCACCCAGGTTTGTTTTAAAAAAAATGTATGACCCAATAAAGCAAATGCAAAATCCATTTGCAATTCTGATTCACAAATTTTTCATCAGCTTAACCATACAATTAATAAAATAAAAACAATTGCCTTGCGTCCGTAGACAAATCATGAAGGATTCTATGGTTAGTTACTTTACCTTATACCGTGTTCTTCCTTTTGGTAGGATCGAGTTCTTCCCCCCATAATTTGGATTGATGTGGGGAAGTCACAAATTTTCCTTTCCTATCAAAATATTTATGTATACTAAAATATAAAAAAAACCGTAGTAATTATTTTGATTTTATTTATGGTTAAGTAGTAAAATTTATGAGATTGACCCTTTAACCACCAACTAAAAAATAATTGGTTTATCATCATACCCTGTCAATTAATCTAACTATATTTCGAATAGTTAAAATTTTATGGACCAATTTTCAGGACCGATAATAATTGACTAAACTAATTATCGGAAGGGGCAAATGATAATTTTTTAAACTAATTTCAAAAATAATATCCGAGTCATTAGATTATAGTATATGTTTCTCTCTTTTGTAACATTCGGTCTTCATCTTTTATTCGTCAAGATTGATATACATAAAGGTGATGTAGAAAAGATAATACCACAACTTGACATTTACTTTGGTGAAGGCCTAGATATCTTCTTCAAACTTCATCACAGAGAAGCAAAGAGAGAAGTTCACAATATTTGAACATGTTCAAAAATGACAAAAAGGAAGCTTAATTATCGGAATTTCCTTTTTAAATAAAGAGAGATTGTCTCAGTAAGTAGTGGAAGTTTAAGTTTTAGGAGATTGGAGAATATAAAACAAAAGCCGCCGCTCGTTAATAGAAATACTGAATGTGTGTATTTATAAGGGAAATACAAGTAATTGTCCTCTTAATTTACATTTGAAGTAATATTCCTTTAACCCGCCTCAATTCCGAAGTAGATGAACGAGCATGAATAATTCACCAACCAACTCCTTGAATTTGTAAACTGAGAAACCTTTCATAAAGAGAAATCTCCAAAGTGTTGTGAGGTTGGGGAACATCAGAATGTAAGGTCATCTTGGAAAATCCTTTTCACGAATAATAAAAATGATAGTCGAAGAACTGAAACGTGTTTCGCAACGACTGGATTGGGTTCAAGATGGTGCACTACTAAAAAAAAGTTTGAAACACCCACAGACAGACAAGTGACAGGACCAATGGCGCTTCCACAAAAATGGACGCTTTTGCCATACTATCCGTCGCTTTTAATTAAAATAATATTTTAAAAACTTATTTACAACAAGCCAATTAGACACCACTTCTTAGTTTTTTTTGCCTATTATAATGGATTTTAGAGCCATTATTAAAAATAATTAATAAATATTAGTTGGCATTATATGGAGTCCATCGCGTTTTTTCTTAAAAAAATAATTTCTTATATAAAATTCACAAATAACGAAGTTCGTCGTACTTTTGATTTAATTTTTAATGTAGTAATTATTGTTTAAACTTAGTAACCGTTATGACATCTTTATTTTTCGTCGCTTCTTTGTCACAATGTATAGAACTATTTGTGCTAAAAAAGTTATTGTATTTTAATTTGTCGGATTTTGGTCAAATGTGGTGAACTTCATCTTTTAACAAAGTGACGGGACTTTAAGAACATGTCCTCATTTGTACTGAAATCATGTTAGACAAATCACGAGTTCTTACTTGTCATCCCTCTATGTAGCCTCTTATCTTTCTCTTCTATCTTTATAATTGATTCCCATCATTCCGCGCTGCCCTGCCAAGCGCGTTTTCGCCGGAGTGTTCCCATCCCTTGTTCCCCTCCCCTCCATTAAATTTTTGAAGGTTAGGGTTAAATTTTAGTTTCTTTTTTAATCCAAGTACTTATATTGAGTTTTTGTTAGTATGTTATGTTTTTTTGGGTCTATTATTCATTAAATTTGATTCTTGTTAGTTCCAGTATAGGGATTGAAGATTTATTTTAGGGTTTAAAAACAGTTTGGACAATTTAAATGGGAATTGTTTAGTTCTGTGAAGAATCAAGTTATTTTCTGATTTTATGATTGTTTGAACCCCGAGCAATCTGTAATTTGAGGTGAAATGGGATTTATTGGATTTTATTTGATTGTCTAGTTAGTAACACAATGTTAACTTGAAGTTAGAAATTAGTAGTTGAAGTTGATGAGCAGATGAGGGATTGTTGAATGTCCTGAATAAGAACTTATACATTTAGATATCATTTGAATTAGAATTAGAGTTGAACTTATAGCATAAATTTCACATTAAGAACGTGAACTGAAATTTCGAATGTGAAGTTGAAACTGAACATTAGAACTTAGAAACTGAAGTTTCTTTGAAGTGAAATAGAACTAGAATTGGATTTGATATTTTAGGATACTATAATTTGAATTTTGAAAAGTTTAGCACTAGATGAGTTTGATTTTTAATTAGGGGTACTTGAATTGTTATTTTAAGCTACTTTAAATTAGAATTTAGGATTGTTTTAGGACAATTTTTTTGAATTTAGGAGTGAGTACTTTTTCAATTGTGACTTTTAAGATAGTTGAACTATTGAAATTTATTAGGACGTTGTGCTTTTAAGAACTGAGGGCTTTTGAATACAACTTACATTCGTATTATAAGTTAATTGACATAATCTAGGAACTTTCAACTTTAAATGTTGTGTTGACTTTAAGTTTATACAACTAAATCCTTTTTTCTTATGAGACCCTTGGATTTAGTAGGGATTTAATTAGAATATTTGTATTACTTGAAAATCTTTTGCCCTTAATGATTTGAACTAATATGAAGTTATAGGGGACTACACTTTTAAATCAACTAATTTATATAACTTGAGATATAATGAATTATATAAACATAATTTTATCAATAATTAAATAGATCGTGAACTTAATTTAAACTTACTCAATTAGTTAAGCTTTAGCTTTTGCAGATCTTCCAAACTCATTTGAACTTAATTAGACAAAAACAAAGCTTATCTTGAAGTTAACTTAGACATGAACTTCTGGAAATTAGAACTGATTGAAATTAGAATTGAACTTGAATTAGAACTTGAACTTGAAATAGAAACTTAAACTTAGGAATTTGAAAGTTTGAACTTTAGACGTGAACCTGAAAAGTGAAACTTGAACCTTGGAATAATAATTCATTGAATAATAACTGATGAACGTTTAAAAATTCCACCCGATCTGAAGGCCGATTTTGGAACATTTTAAACTGATTAAAACGATGGAATATATATACTACATATTCTTGGATTGTAGTGTATATTAATAATTTTAGAACTTTTCACGCTAGGAACAACTAAGGAGGCTCAACATGCTCAAAAAAGTCGATAAAGACTATATGATATTTAATTTCAAGTAGGAGAAATGTTGGTGCTTTAAATTCTAAAATTCAAGTACAATTGTTTTACAATAATGTGTTTTGTCACTCCATATATTATGATACATAACTTTATTTTGTCATAATTTTTTTTGTGTCCATCGAAGGTTTGTTAAGTATAAAGTATCAACACTAGTTGAGCACTATAGATGATAAATTGATTTCTTGCAAGATTTATTTGTGGCCACTAGTGTTTGAGGAAATAATGTGTTTGTTTGTCAAAAGTATCAAACACAAGTTGATCTATTTAATGACAAAATTGATTTTCTTACAAAATCATGTTGAATCCATCTGAGTGTGAACTGCGTCTTTAAATTTAGAAACAATATATATATTAAGCATAAGGACCAACACTAGTTGATCCCCTTATTGATGACAAATTTATGTTCTGCAAGATCAAATGTATCCATCTATGTGCACTAGTCATTAAATTTAAAATCAATACATTTATTAAGCATAAGTAGCAAAACTAATTAATCCTTTAATGATATAATTGATTTTCTTGCAAGATCGATTTGTGTCCATATAGTGTTGACACTTAGCTTTAAAATAAGACTAGTTAAAGTTAAAAAGTTGTTAAGTTTCTATAAATAAGCTAAAATAAATAATGTGGTTTATTTAGGGGATATAGTTGTTAGAATTAAGTAAAAAATAAACTAGTTAAAAGTGTTAAGTAAGATTAAATAATGTGATTTTGTTGATGGATTTAGTTGTTAAAATTATGTCAAAACTAAATTAGTTAAAGCTAAAAATTTGTTAAGTTGTTTAAATAAGGTAAACAATGTGGTTTAGTTGGTGACGTTAATTGTTAGAAATAAGTCAAAACTAAACTAGTTAACGTTGTTAAGTTGTTAAGTTAAATTTAAAAGAAAAGGGTGAAAAAGGTCAAATATGCACCTTACTATTCGAAAAGTTCTCAATATACCCCCGTTTAATGTTTTGTCCATTTATACCCTCGCCGTCAAACTCTTCATCTAAATATGTCCTTATGGGCATTAGTTAACCAACTCAAAATATCAAACTCATGTTACTTTTCTTTAAATGCCAAATGGATTTTTCACGTCATTTTAATATTACCACTTGACATTTATATTAAAAGAAGAAAGAAAGGGGTCCCCATGCCCCTAACTATCCGACCCTCTTTTAAAACACTTTTACGACTTATAACAAATTGTTTCCCCTAATTCGATCCATATCCCCTTTCCGTTCCAAATAACCTGTATCATATCCCTTCTTCATTTCGAAGCTAGTGTTCTTGAGAGACTCATTACCCCCATCAATTTCATTTTGAGGAGCTCGCATAAAAGAGTGATCTAGTCATCTCCGGTCATCTTCTTACCCTTTTTCATTTAAAAATGAATCAGGACTCGAGTGTTTCAAGTCTGTTGATGTTAAAACATTTTATTGCAATGAGGATTTTCATGACTTTCACTCCAACTAATAATGAAAGACTTTTTTTTATAAATGTTCTAGTCCTAATGTAAATTTATCATACAATTTCATTAATTTTCATATTTTTTTTAATATTGATTTCAAGTTCATAATTGTACAGGGTTATAAATGGGCTTATTGTAAATGGGTTGATGATCCACTCCATCGTAGAGTTGCAAATATAATTCACAATTTAAAGAAGGAAAATATTAATCTTCATCGTGAAAACAAAAGTTTGTATACGAGGATAGCTGATTTTTGAAAAGTGTTTGGCATCTGAAATTGAAGAAAAGTGTGAAGGTCTAAATGAGATGGCTGTTCCCAAGAGTGAAGAGGTTTTTGTAGATAAAGAAGATTTTTTCAACGATAAATCTAAGAAAATAGTTTATCAAATGTGGATTGTGATAGCTATGTTGTGGTGGCGTTTTGCAGCATTCATCACATTCTGGGTGATGTAATAGAAAGGAAAGTAGGAATTTCTATCAGTTTATAATCTTTAACTTTGTAATTCTTCAAGTCATGAAAACGTTAAACATGTGTAATGTGTTGAATTTTAGATTTTGATGACTTGAATCGTAGTAGTTCATGACTTGAATTGTAGCAGATGTTTTGGTTTATCTGATATGTTAAGTTTGATGTGATCAATTTCTCAACTACTTTTATTTGTTAAGTCAATGCATTATTTGGAGCAATTACTAAAAAAAGTGTTTCTCAAAGATACTAAACAATCCATGTTACAATTCCTTGGAGAAATTAGTATTATGTTAGAGGTGTAAAAATGTGCCGCTGCTATTTTCATACTAATATAAATCAACTACAAACAACTATTTTCTCACTAATTGAAATCATTTTTTGTTTTTCAAAGTGAAAAAAATAGGAACAATATTGTAACTCAAACAACCAGATTTCTTGAAGAATGGTGTCGTAAATTCACAATGACAAACAAGATAAACACAACCAAAAGAAGACGTCTTAAATTCACAATGACAAGATAAACAAAACCAAAAGAAGACGTCTTAAATTCACAATGACAAGATAAACACAATAGAAAAAAGAAATCTGTAATGCCATTCAATGTAGGCATATGAAAGTTTCACCTAACTTAATAATCATCATCGATAATGTTTTTCAACCACTATTGTTAACCATGGGAATTAACACAAAAGTTAACAAAAAAATAAACTACGATAAATCATTATCTACAACAGGGTTTCGCCCCTTAACCCCCATTATTTTGACACTTTTCTTTTTGGCTTACATCTGCACATGTCCATTAGGGATAGATTCTTTTCCCTTTCATGTTGTTTTGACCTGAAATAAGACAGATAAATTTGCACTGAGACACCAGTGCGATCTCCATAAAAAAGAGTATTTCTTGCACCAATTGGAACAACTCTTTTATTCAACTTCTCAGTCCTTAACTCTGATTCACAAATCACCTTTGGTCGTAGAGGTGGATCATCTTCATCTTCAACATCAGAAGCATATAGTTCAAACTCTTTTATTACAGCCTCAGCCCGAGATCCAGCCTCAGTTCCACCCTCAACATCAGTTTTTATGTTCATTGTCATACATTGGACTTTTCCTTTATTCGAATGAGCATTATTTTCAGCACACTTTTCTTGTAATTTTTTTTGTATTTAGTTTAATTATGTTACAATTAAAGAGATAGAAAAACATGAAAAACATGTAATATTGTAGTTTACCTTGTATCAAGACCTCACATTGTGGTTTTATTCATAAAAGTTTCTACAGCTCATTTGAGTGCCTTTTCTAGACTCAGACCATTCACTCTTTCTTTTTCTTTCTTCATTTAATTCTCTATTCCTTTTAATATTTGTTCCACCCAATTGCTTAACAACATCCAGATGCAACATTGCACTTGAAGGATCAACCTTATAGAACTTATGGCCCCTTACAGCTGCATCTTATTTTTATATGTTAGCATGTAAGCCTTCTTGCTTTACCACCAATGTATTTCAGTTAGTGTATCTAATTTTTTGTGTGTCAATGCTATGATGGAATTAGGGCAGGGAATACCTGATAAATCCCTAATTCTGCAAGTGCACTTTTTTGCTCTAGACTGACACTATGTCTATCTTCTTCATCACACACTTCAGCCCAAATCTTCATTGAATTTCACCTTACAACCATGTGCTATAGACCTGTAGTAAATGTACAACTTCATGCATTCTGAACTTAAATTAGTAACACAAGTCTTCAACTTTTTTTCTATTTTTCTTAGCAATCTCAACACTTTTACTCTTATTTCTTCTAATATCTTGATTATTTGCTTTGCTCTAGCCTCAAGAATCCATGCATTGAATGACTAAGTTAAGTTGTTATTAATTATCATTTTCTTACACTTCGTATCGAAATAATCTCTACACCATGCCGTTGGTTGATACTTTAGCAAATTCCTTGCACCACCTTTGGATAGTTTCCCCAACTTATTCAATTGGTCCTTGAACTGTTAATCACAGAAACTCTAAGGACACTACCATATAAGCTTCCTCATTTGACCATACCTCCATTTTCTGCACTGGTTACTCTCAATGTGTCTCACGCAATACCTATGTTAAGCTTCAGGCACCACTTTTTCAACATTATCTATCAGTCCTTGTAACAGACAAATAAAACAAATGAGAACCTGAAATTAACGGGAATCTGATGGCTAAATACAGTGAGTAAAAGTTGAGAATTCATGTGTTTTAAAAATAGTAAGTAAAAGTGTTTCTGAAATTGTTAAAAAGTGTGTAAAACAATGAGTAATAATTGAGAATGAAATATTCTTAAAACAGTAAGTAAATATTGAGAATCAATGTGTATTTAACTGTAAGTAAACATTTAGTTGAAACATCATCATACCTTTTGCATATCTGAAATGAATGTGATTTTCGCATCATATTTAAGGTCTAAAGACCCCTTTAGTAGCTCAATGAACCAGCACCATGTCCTTCTTGTTTTTTTTACCACTATCTCCCATGCTAGTGGATAAAAACTGTTCATAGAATCTTGTCCTAGTGCAACCAATAACATGCTCTTACATATACCTTACATTATTTCAACATCATCAATCATTCTTCAAAATTACATGAAAAATAGTAAAATCAGAGGGACTACTCAAACCAAACACATAAGAAGCTACAAAAATATAATAAACTAAACCCTAAAACACAAACATCATCTCGAGACAACAAAAATAAAAACAAAACATAGCTAAAAAAAGCATAAAAGTACATCCTTTTAGCACCAAACAATACATTTCAAGTGAATTCGGTAGAAATTAATAAAATACAACACACGCCGTCGACTTACTTAAATTCCTCTAACTGAACAAAAAAATTGTAACAGTATTCGAATATATAATTTACTGAATATAGAAAACTTACCTTCAACTTGTTAATCTTCTAACCCTATCACCTCAATTTGTGTAAATCTTCAAGAACCCTAGCTTGCTCCGCAACACTCTTTCAGTGGAAATGAAAAAGTTAACAAATCAGGGATTTGTTATGGGTTAAAAGGGATGGGTTTTGGGTTGAATATGGGTCATGTAGGTTAATTAAAAGATGGGTCATATAGGTTATTTAAAATATGGATCGTAAAATTGTTTTAAAAGTGGGTCGGATAGTTATGGGGATAGGTGACCCCTTTCTCCTTTAATACAAATGCCATGTGGTAATATTAAAATGACCTGCAAAATCCATTTAGAATTTAAATAAAAGTAAAATGAGTTGTCTAACTAACACCCATAAGGGCATATTTAGAAGAAAAGTTGGACGACGACGGTATAAATAAACTAAACTTTATAGGGGGCGGGGGTATATTTAGACCTTTTCGAATAGTTTAGGGGCATATTCGACCCTTTCTCCTAAATTAAATAATGTGATTTTTTTGATGGATTTAGTTTTTGGAAGTAAGTAAAAACTAAACTAATTAAAGTTAATAAAGTCATTATTATTTTTTAAATAAGTTAAAATAAATAATCTGGTTTAGTTGGTGTATCTATGTAACATCTCATAACTCGTAATAGCCAATAAATTTTCTAAGAAAATAAAATTTTCTTTTTTTTGAAAGAATAAGAAAAATCTGGAAAATTTCCTACGTTAAAAAGGTAAATTTTTGATTATATTCAAAGGACCGTGACTTCTAGCTTATGAGGATATAGAGTTAGTTCTTTATATGGTTGGAAAACCCTTGGTTATACCTTTCAAACGCCGTCAAGTTTTGAAGTTTGTATATTATATGAGGAGATATACCTATCAAAGTGGGTTGTTGGATTGACGAAGGGTCCCATTTGGAAGAAGGTACCCATGTGGATTTTAGTAATGGGAAAAATTGGTCTGTTCAACCACTATTTCAAATTCGTTTGAGGGTTATTTAGGGGTTAAAACTAAGGACTTAAACTGTCAATTCTAGAAAAAGTTATTCACGCGTAGGGGATTGGGAGGAAAAGAGAAGAGAAGATGGAAAACGGGATAAAAAACCAAGAATTCATCAAGAACACCAGATATCGAGTGGAATTCGGTCGAAGTAGTCAGTAAGGTGTGTGAGATATTTCTGTGTTGTGTAGTTACCCACACACCCAAGTTTGTCTATCGGAAAATTGAATAGATTGAATTGATCAAAATTGATGTTCTTGAAGAACATTGGTTAAATTCTTGTGGTTGAGTTTGTAGTGTGTTTTTTAGTTGATTGGGATTATCTTTACGGGTGGTTTTTCGGGTCTAATATATTAGTTTTGAGGTTATTACTGATTCCTAAGGGATTGGGGTGGATCCATGGAATTAGAAGTTTAGAGATGAAAAATAGAGAAGAAAAATTGGAAAATCTCGTCTGATGAAACCTGGGGCGCTGCACCACCAGAGCCCCTCATGACAGTCTCTTTTCATTCAGTATCAGTGCGCGCGCTATCCACCTCCCATCCCCTAAAGACAGAATCTTTCCTTTCAGGGATCTGGCATTCCACGCCTCTCAAAGCACACCGCCAAAGGACACTCTGTAGGACCTCATTCTTTCCCCATTTTTTGTACTAGGGTTTTTTTGTCCAAGTGACTGTACCACACTTCTTTGTTGATTCCAACACTCTAGGCCACATCTAATCATAATTGAAATCATGCCATAAAAATTGAGATTATGAAACTTGGAATCCAAATTCAATAAAGGACAGTTAAGAAGTCAAGTCCTCTGTCTTAAGCTAAGAGAAGTTAAGTTACCTAAAGTTTTCTTGGATAGTTTCTAAGAGTCTTACTTAAACATTTGCACTTTTGTTTTAAGAGGGTCAAGTTTTGAGTAAAGAAAGAATAAGAGTTGAGTACCATTTCTCAAAAAGATATAAGAGAAAAAAAACGTATTTTCTAGGAAAGTTATAAAATGTTTTTACATTAAGTTAAGAGGAAACGAAGAATTCCAAAAAAAGAGTTTTGAAACAAGAAGGGAACAATTTATTCAGAGAGATTTTAAAGCAAAGTGTTTGAAGCAAATCATATTCAAACAAAGAAAGGAAGTTCTATTAAAAGAAATTGATCTAAAGTACCCGGAATTTTTGGGAGTAATAATTGAGCACGGATTGTGGGATTAAGAGTTCCATATGAAACTTCAGTCCCCATATAAAACTATGGAGCCATCAAGGGTGTTAACAGGTCATACTATTTAGATTATACGTAACTTAAGTTAATGATCCACTAAGTTAAGGAGTTTATACGAGGAAAAGTATAGGAGTAGGTTCTGCGAGTGGGCCAAGACGATGTATCACCACTGATGCTCATAGTGTTGTATGTCAGTTCGAGAAATTATCCAAAAAAAAAACTATAGACTTTAATATATAAGTAACGTGAGTTGCTATTGCATGTTTGTAATGAAGTACGTTGTTTTACTTGAAAATCAAGCCTTTATATATATCGCATTGCATTATACATTATAAGTTGAGTACTCTTGAGTTCTGTACAGACTAGGTAAGTTCATCTTATTATGATCAAGCTTAATTTGTTGTTTAACATTCCAACTCACACACTCATACATTAAATATACTAATCTAGTTGGCCAGCATCATCTTATAATGCAAAAACAAATAACCAGGATCAACATCAAGCGCCTCGTTGATCCAGTTTGAGCACTTAGAGTAAGTTTTCAGCCTGTTGAATTATGTACGATCCTTGTTATTGCTATCTTGCTTTTCACTTATAGAATGTGGTGGGGTTTGTCATGAAATTTTATATAGGCATTGTATAGAGAATCATAAGATTCATAGTGAGTCTTTAGTTCCGGTTGAAGTCTCTTTATTTACAGTAGTTTAGTTGGACTTAAGAGCCATTTTGGACAAAACCAAATAATTTAAGTTATTTATGGATATGTTCTTGCTTTTATTGTGAGTAAGTCTTCTATGAGTTAAGTGTAAGTCATTCCAAGCGTTTTTCTCAGGGCCAACAATGTTCCCATTGAGTGCTGGCCACAGTATAGGGTGTAGGATCGGGAATGACAAAACATTGGTATGAGAGCACCAAAGAAGAGTAACACGAACAAGATGCCCAAGACTGAGAAGAATAATTACTAGGTAGCACCAAGTAGTTCAAATTGGCCAACATTCCTGAAAAAAAGGGCCTGCACTATCATCTTAGTAGTGCTCCTTCACCAGAAACATAGTGGCATCAAGCTCAGAATCGCCGCGCGAAAATATAAGAGTCTAGGACAAACACAGTCTCAAGAAGAAAAACTATGGCACAGGAGTGAGTTAGGCCTTGCATGTGGCTAAGTTTGGTAGAACCCACCCTGTGGTAAATGTTCTTTGATGGCCATGAGAGAAAGTTGCTTTCCAAAGTGGTTCAAGAGGGTCAACTTCATGAGGGAGTGCCCTAAGAACAAGCCAAGTAATGGAAATATGGGTAATCGAGCTCAGTTTTCATTATGCTCCACCAACAGGGCTACACTAGAGGATCCTTTGTGGTACAGGCAGAGGGGAAAATCGTTTCTATACAATCATTAACACGAAGACAAGGATATCTCAAACCAAATGTTCACGGGTATGATCAAAGTCTTTACATTGTTGTCTTTATATTTGATAACCCAGGAGAAAGTTTCTCTTGTGTAACTACTTATGTTGCAAATCAGTTTGAAATTCTTCCTTGAGAAACAGGGTTGTCCGTATCTCTTTTGGGTATCAAACCCTATTGGAGAGTCTTTATTTAGCGAACGAAGTCTACATGATATTTATTTCTGTCTATCACAAGAATGACATGGGATTACTAGTTGAGTAGGACATGGTCGAATTTGATGTCATCCTAGGTATGGACTGTCTTCATGATAGTTATGCGTCAATAGATTGTAGATATAATTCATCTTTCAGTTTAAAAGTTCCTATTGAGTAGTCAAGAGTTAGAGTTGTATTTCAGTTGTGCCTAGGGTTAATTATTCATATCTTAAGACGAGGACGTTAGTTTGAAAGGGTGATATCTATCACTTAGACGAGTTAATTCTCAAGTGGTGAGGTATCTTCCCTTTAGTCAGTTGAATAAGTGAAAGATATTCGATATGTTTTTCATGATGATCTAATCGGAGCGCTCCTAAGAGGATAAATAGACTTCGCTATTAGATTTATTCATGAACTCGGCCTATATCTATTTTTGCGTATAGAATGACACCATAGAGTTAAAAAGAATTAAATATTAAAATAGATGAACGATTATTAGATAAAAGGTTTTCTTCGACCAAGTGTCTCACCGGGGCGCTCTAGTCTTGTTTAACGGCAGAAAGATGGTGCATTTCCTTTAGGATGTGTATAGACTACTACAAGTGTATAGGTTATAATCAAAGAATAAACATCATCTTCTATGGATACGAGATCTTTTCATCAAACTTGAGGGTTCGGCACCTCTTTCTTGAAAATGAGTCTCTGTTATGGCTAGCAGTTATTAAGAATTAGAGATACGCATTCAAAAGAAGACGTGAGACCGAGATATGGGCATTCTGAGTTTTAGGTTATGTCTTTTGGGTCGACTAAGTTGACCAGGCAAGTTTCATGGTCTATGAAAAAAGTTCCATCAAGCCTGCTTAATTAGATATGTTTGTTATTTTCTTCATTATGACATATTAGATCTATTCAAGGAATGAAGATATCATGCAGTCAAACTCAAAATAGTATTCAGACTTTGAAATGAAAAGGAGTTGTATGACAAGGTTCTCCAAGTTTTAGTTTTTCTTAAGTCTTGTGTCATTTTGGGTTCAATAGTTTACCAAGATGGTTATTAGAGTCGAACACCAAACGGATAGAAGCATTTCAGAGCTGGCCTAGATCCAAATATCCAACCGATATTAGAAGTTTTATTGGGTTGCAAGTCTCTATAGAAGGTTTGTTGAGGGGTTTTCATCTATCTCGTCTCTCTTGACCAAGTGGACTCAGAAGAAGTAAAGTTTCAATGGTCTAAATCTTGCGAGAAAAGCTTTCAAGGAATTGAAAAAAGAGGTTTGAATATGCTCTAGTTTGACTTTTAACGGAGGTAACTGTCAGTTCTTGGCTTTTACTGTATGCATCAGAGTTGGTTGAAGTTGTGTGTTGATGCTAAAAATCAAGGTCATAGCGTAGGCTCCAGACAGGTGAAAGTTCATGAGCAGAAAACTGCCCAACCCATGGACTAGAGATGGCTGTTTTGTTGGTTTCACCTTGAATATATTGGGTCACTATTTTACGGACATTCATAAGATATATGCACTGACCACAAGAAGCCTTAAATATGTAATTGCCACCTAGAAGGAGCTCAGTTCTAGAATATGAAGTGGTTGGACTACTCAAGGATTATGACATTGAGTATTCTTTACCCACACAGGTAAGGCTAGTAATTGGTTATTGATTACCGTAAACAGTGTATGCAGGGGAGTCCCCCCCAAATTGAGAACAAAGACGTTGGTTAGCTAAAAACGGCAATAGACTTGCACGCTTCGGAGTTCAAAAACTTACTGATATAGAAGGAGGGATAGCGGTTACTAATGGGGCTGAGTAATCATTAGTACCTGAGGCAAAATAAAAGCCAATCGTAAACCACATTTTCTTTATTTTTTTGAAAAAGAGGAAAAGTTCATAGAAAATAGTATTGGCTATTTGAACAGGGTGAATGGTATGCTTGAAGACTAAGTTAGATGGTGTGTACCTAGGGGTTTATGGACGCCAAGAGAGGACCATGGAGGACGTTAATAGCTCCATACATTTATTCATCGATTTTTTTTTTATCCAGATGTACCAGGAGTGGAAAGAGGTACATTTTTGGGAAGGTAGAAGAAGAAGAGGGACATTGTTGGAATTTGTTGGCCAAGTGACAAAAATTCAAAGCAAGAAAGTAGAGGAACCCAAAGACATGAATGATTGGTAGAAATATAGAACTTTCAAAAATGAAAGTGGGAGAGGTGATTAATATGGACTCCCATCACATTGTTTTCAAGATATCTTCACAGTGCATGATTAGTTGGGTAATTGTCGTAGAAGTACAAAATAGCCCACTTTTTGCTAGTGAAGGGGAATACTCATTCGGCTGAGGATTATGTTAAGTATTACATGCAAGAAGCAGGTGGGAAAATTCATGGAAATCTACTTTCAATCATTTTCTAATAGAGGTTGCACAATGTACTGTGTAGTTCTTGAAGTCTTTCCAAAAGGGTTAGGGTTCGAAGCTGAACTTAAGTACTGCTTTTCATCCTCAAACGGATGGACAAGAAGAGCGTACCTTCCAGACTTCAGAAGACATGTTGAGAGTTTGTATTATCTATTTCAAGGGGAATTGTGATGATCACCTAACTCTCATTGAATTTTCTTACAACAAAAAATACCATTCGAGCATCCAAATGGCTCCATATGAATCTCTTTATGGGAGATGATGCCAATCTTGTATTAGTTGGTTCGAAGTTTGGAAAGCACGGTTGATAGTACTATATCTATTTCACCAAGACATGGAGAAGGTGAGAATTATTCAAGAGAGATTGAACACAGAACAAATTCATCAAAAGTCATACACAGATGTGAGGAAAAGGCAATTAGAGTTTGAAGTGGATGAGTGGGTATAAATGAAAGTTTAACCATGAAAGGTATTATGAGATTTGGTAAAAAGGGGAAACTTAATCTCTGATATATTTTACCTTATAGAATTATTCCAAGAGGATAAAAAAAATTATAGCTATGAGGGAGCAGCTACCAAAGAGTCAAGACAATGGATTCATATGGTATTCAATTTGGTCAAGAAGTGCATGAGTTATCCTCATTGATTGTACCAACTGAGAATGTTGGGATTACGGATAGCTTATCCATTGTGAAGAGATGATTAAAATTCAAATTTTGGATCGTTGAAGTTTGCAAGTGAGAAATAAAGGAAGTTGCATCCATTCCGATCCTTGAAGAATCAATGTTGAAGAAAGCAAATTCGCGAATTCTAAGGAGGAATGAAGAGAAGATATCCCCATGTCTTGAATCAAGAGAGAATTGCAATCAAGGTCACTAATTTATCCTCTTAGTACTTCAGTAAATTAGGTAAGATGATTGTTATTTTCTTTTGGGTTATAAAGTTGGGAATTATGTTATTATCCTTAACATTAGTGCCCAAAGAAATCTCATCCAGGACGAATGTTCCAAAGGGTGAGTTATTATCACATCTCATAACTCGTAATAGCAAAGAAATTGCTAAGATAATAAAAAATTTATCATTTTTGTCGGGAAGAAATAGGAATAATGGGGAAAATTCTATTTTAGGGAAAATGAGATTTTTATCATATTCAAATGTCCATAACTTTACCTCATGAAAAAGTTAGTGTCATTGTTTATATGGTTGGAAATACCTTGGCGATATCTTTCCAACACTGTCAAAGTTACACATTTCGATATCGTATGAGGGATATTTTCCTATTGGAAGTTGGGGCCGTTGGATGAGGAAGGTCCCCAATCGGGATTTCATAGAGGTAAAGGATACGCTCAAATTACAGGCTCCCTAGGAAGTATAAGCGGTTTGTAATAAAGTGAGAACCCAACTAATAGGTTGGGGTCGATCCCACAAGGGAAAATGGTATATACATAACTTTTAAATCCACAATAAAGTCTTATTTAGTCAATGCTTTCAGAAACGAGTAATTAAAAGGAGGGGTTTTATGAAACAAGTTTATTAGAAATCTAAAGTTAACAAGTAAACGAAACTAAATGATGACATTTTATCAAGTTGTGGATACCTAGGGGAAAAATGTGTTCCCCACAAAGTCCATAAGTCGTATTCCTAGCAATAGAAACTCTTTCCTAGCATTTTTGCATGTAGAGTGGCAAGAATGTATCTCTTAAAACCTTGGTCCGATTTATCTAGTTAATTTTCAACCCCCTACTTGTTAACTACGTGCGTAGAAGCTACTATACCGTACCTTTTACATCATATTAGACATACAAATCTATGTATGGCTTAGTTTATTATTTCACACCAATCGGACACGAGCTGATTAGTAACTAATCACACTAAATTATGTGATAATCTTCCTGTCATATTTCCTTGTCAGAAAGTAGCAACACGCGAGTTAAACGCGTGCACTTGGGAAGAAAACACTTCTAAGAGACATAATTATCAATACAGGGAAAATAATATTGAGAATTGTTAGTTCTAGATTACTTGTCAATTACCCATGATTCCAAAAAACCTAATTTCTTGATTTAGTTACCCATACTAGAAAGATCCACCAATTATAATATAATAAAGAAATCATGAATTTACTCAACAATAAGATGAAACCCAGAAATTTTCAACTTGAAATCTAAGAAAAGTCGCTTCAAAACCAAATGTGAAATTAATTCACTGCCCAAAATTTTGCAAACCAACAATCTCCAACAAAACAAAATAGAAACAATAATAGTAAAGCTAACCTGAAAAAAATGAGGTTTTAATCCCACTTCTTATAGAAAACATTATTCTATAGAAAAAGGTCTTGACAATAAGAAATTTTTTTTTCAAGAAATTCAACCTCCATCGACAACTTCGCTGACGAAACCGGTGGGTCCAATTGAATTTTTTTTTGTTTTTTTCCAATCAACTGCCCCATCAGTTACGTTAGGAATTATTTTTTTCACCGAATATAACTTTTTGGAGTCAAACGATGGACTAACAGTATGGTCCGTCGATTACCCTAAGGCCCATCAGTGCTCTTTCGTTGATTTCACACATAGGAATCTTGAAAAGTCAGTTTGAAACCTTATCGAACCATCAACAGTTAACAGTACGGTCTTAAAATCTATCAAAAGAAACCCTTATTTACATTTGTGGTTCCACACTTGGTAAAGATTTTCTTGATCTCCTCCCTTGGCTTAATGCACATCGATGCGTTCACCACCTACGATTCATCGATTGGGATGATGGAACGTTGATGGCCCTTTGTAGGTCTCAATATGTATTTTTTCTAGCTGGCCTTATGGGTTTTCAACTTGGACATTTCCTGCAAAATAAGTATAAAACTTGTTAAACTACACAAAACTTCTATATATACCCCACCAACTCATAAGAAAAATGCATTGAAAAACACCGTGGACCACGGTAAATAAACACCCTCGACTTAGATTTGTTTTTCTATCCTCAAGCGACCCACCAACTATGACTCAACCAACAATATTTTTACAAAAGTATACATTTGTAAGGCTCTAGCAATAAACAGGTATCAAGGGACCACTCTATATTTGATTTCATGGTAGGCGTTACTCTCTCAGTTTCGGAATGTTAGCTCATGTAGATCACATTCACGACACAACCTCACCATGAAACAAAACACTTCTATTGTTTTGCCTTTAAAAACCATGGGACAAACTTTCTGAGCCGCAAACTAGTGCCCTAACTTAAAAAAATCCTATTTAAACAATGTTTATATGAATTTGGGTACAGGGATATTTTCTCAACAACTCACAATCAAGATCAAGTTCAAAAACATAGTTAGAATTCTTTGCCATAGGATTACCCTTATTTCACTGCTTCAGGTTCGCCACACACAGGGAACACAAAAAGATCAGATAGGATGCTTCTTTGCTTGTAACATAGGGTAATGGTTAGGTGTGGTACATTTGGGATGCCACGTTTTTTATGACTTGTATCCTCCTTGACAACACCTCTAAAGCTTCCTACCTCTTTTCATTGCATCTTGACACCCCTATATTTCTTATCTTTTTTTCTTTGCCTTTGCTCCATTTGTTTTGAATGCGGATTCAATTATTTTTGCATCTTTTCTATTAAAAATTCTTTACTTGATTTTCCCTTTTTTTTTCAATCAATTTATAATTTCACAAAAACCACACCTTTTTCTCATTTAAGGATTTTCTATCTCCAACATTTTCTACCCCCCTTTTCATAAGTCTTTGGTTGGTCCCATCACTAATCATAGCCCCTCTCAACCTATAGTTGGTCTATGAGTGAGTTACCACAATTACCCCGAGGTGGGATCCATGTTTAAGACGAGGGTCATGTACTGCATTAGGCCACCCTCACAGGATTTTGAACCTATGTCGAGTGCAAATATTCAAAGGAGGGCTAGGGCCAAAAAATATTAGACCATTGGAATATGGGTTAGTGAATCAAATAAATTGTTTTAGTACAGGAATCAACATATTTTGAGCAAGAAGGGACAATTCTCTTCATTTGGTATCTTCTTTTAGGCTAGGATATTGACTATGTAGAACAAGAACTATGGAATTTCCTAGTTTTCTAACAAGATTCCCTTCGAAGGACAAACGGGGCAAGGTCTAGTAGGTACCAACGTTGACTTGCACATTTTAAAGCTCCCACAGTCTCTAGCATATAAATTACACTATCAGTTATCAGAATTCCAAGTTCAGGTGTGGAGGTTGCTAGTTTAAGGTCATGATAGTGTGTGACTATTTATGTTCATGCTTAGCGGGGGGGGACCCAAAAACCCCCACCCACACAAAAATTAAATTATTTTCACATATTCATGCAAGCACTATCAAGGATGGGGCCACATTCATTAGCCAAATGCTTAATTTTCATGTTTGAACACCTGACAATATATGGCATTTAGGTGTTCAACAAAAAAAATTAACTTGGGGGTAACACATGCAAATAAAGCCCAATGAGAGGATTGTGAGTTGGGTTACATAGAATTCACCCTACCACTAACTTCCATTTACCCCACCCAATAAAAAACTTTCCATTGTTTCCCTTATGATAATGAAAAAACAAAACGTAATAAGGTGTAGTGAATGGAAGCAAAACATGTGGCACATAACGCGCACGAACTATCAACATCTGGGTGGTCTATTAGTTTCGCTAGAAAACCACAGGATCATTCATTGGGACACTCACAATTAATGCCCGCACCAACTTGCACAATAGTAGTACTCCTTTTCATCGATTGCATTGGAAAACAAATGGATTGCCCCCCAAACAGCCATATCCCGTTTCTCTGTTAAAGGGGATATCATCTCAAGTAAAGGAAAGGCTCTATATCACGGGCTATAGCTGCGACCTCTCTCTTGTGGCACGGGTTTCAGCAGCGGCATTTGTGATATTGATGAGTGATGCCTTCTTGGTAGCCCACACATACTCAGATAGTGTCTCAATAGTGTTCCTGCATAAGGCATCTGAACCTAGTTATCGGCGAGCTCAGAGGGGGGGGGGGAACTCTCGGCTAAATAAGTGCATTAAAGTTATATTGAGTCAATGTCTAGGGTTTGGCATATTAATTAATTCAAAAACTTCAAGGGACGACTAAGACGTTTGACGAATTTAAAACACATATGTGCATCATAGGTGGTTCTATAGTATGTGTAATTCCTTAGGTCCATAAGGTCCTTATATAAGTTATTATAGCATATATGGCAGTGTTGAGATTCGTGAAGTTTGAAAGTCAAACTTCCCAAGAACGCCCATGACGTTCGAAAAGGTTTGCCTTGAATGACATTGCTGCCTAGGCATGTTTCGTCGAGTTTTAGGTGTTCGTTTTGGATGAAATTCATGTGAGAGGGTGATAAACCCATATACAGTAATTTTGGGTTGTAAAAATTCTCGGAAAAAAATATCAAGGACCATCGAAAGGGTCCGTGAGGGAAGGACCAATGGGGGGGGGTGGTGGCCAAAAATACCAAAGGTAGTCCAACCTAGGAATGGAAAAAGCAAGCCAGGTAGCTGGTCAATGCCATATAGGTTTGAGGTGTTGTTTGGTACATATTACTAGGGAATCTAAGCCATGTTCCTTCTTCTGAACACATCGATGCAGGACAAGAGTGTCCGTGCTGTGGACTGATGCCCCCATCGGGGGCAGATCATAGTTTGGGTTGTGTCTACGGAGTGTCACGTAATTTGTGGGGTGAACTCTGTAATTCATCCCACTTACAAATAAGAGGTTTTGAGGTTCCTTAAGGTATTTTTGGTATTTTTTAGTGTGCATATAATTCTTAAAAACACTTATAAGGAATTCATGCTTCCAAATTAAAACACCAACAACCGTTAGAAAATTCTCTAGAACTCATTGGAGTCGAAACTCAAGGAAGGCTTGGATTGACAAATTAGGAATATTTCTTCATCAAATTAAAGAATTATTAACCTCATCAAGTATGGATTTTTATCCTTGAAAACACTCTCTTCCATAAGGATTGCCAAAATACTTTCAAGAATTAGATTATTAAGTTTTTCAAGTTGAATCATCTATTTTTGTCATTATTTCCATGGGTTCGTGATTAATGGTTATAAACATTGATAATGATTGAATTTGCTTGTATTGATGATTTCAAACTAAATAACCATAAACCATGAATTGATGAACACCTAGTTTTGACTAAGGTTGGGTTACTTCATATTGATCTAATGACGATGATAATTCTAATGTTAATTTATGAGGCTATTGTTGATGTAATAATTGTAGTAAATTTATATATAAGTTGATTGGATGATGAATATGTAGTAATTTGACCTAGTGTCGTGAGTATAGATATAATTATGTTGAATTGTTGTTATGGCCATGGGTAAGGGCCCTTGTGATATCAAATGTGGTGATGATTGGTATTGGATTCGAGATGTTAAGGATGATGTTATGGTAAGATTGCCATATTTATAATTTTATGTTGGATTAGACATTATTATATGTGAATGGTATGTCATTTTCTTGGTGGACGGTGTTATATGTGCTTTATTTGCAATTTATGTGCCTTATCGTGTCATTTAAAGTAATATGATGATCATGGACTTGTCGGCAAACTACTGGAATTGTGATTATTTGTATAGTTATTACTCTGATGTATGTGAATATATCTACATTGTAAGTAATGTAAAAGTATATGTGTTCTAGGGATGTTATGTAGGTTATCATGTTAGACTATGAATGTGGATATGTGTGTATAGGTGTCCTTAGGGTTGAGATGGCGTTTATTCCTACTTGACTATATGAGCCTATGATTCGTCAAATGGATGATGATATGGTAGTATATAGGATGACTTGAGGATCCTAAGGGTTATTTCGATGGTGCTTCTGAATGACATGTATTATGAGTAAAATGAAGTATGCGGGACTTGTCTTGCTTGACTTATGTCCCTTTCTTGATGTATGTATGAATGTAACAATGTGATTTTTGACTGAGATGCTTAGTATCGTAGTATGAATGTGAGATGGCATGTGACCTTAAAATTGAAGTTAAGAGGGTCTTTTAGTGAAACTTTAACCCTAGTAGTAAGGTTTCTTGAATGTTGAAGGTCTCGTAAGCCGTAATAGTATCCTTCAATAGTAAAGACCTGATGACTTAAGGTAAATTGGATGGAAAGGCATCATATAAAACCATTAAGAAAAGCCATGATGAGCTTTTGTCGCCCTTGTTTGATGTAGCTCTAGTCTACCTTTCTTTGGTAGGGTAAAATGTGATGGGTTATGAAACTTGATATGGAACCCTTTTATATGAGTCTTAGTCAGATAGTCTATGAGACGAAGGCTAGCACCGATGTGGTATGGGTTAAGGTAAGTATTAAGTTATTAAAATGAGATTAGATTACAAACCATGCCCTTCATATTCCTAACCATTTTCCACATGGGATTGGTAAGTAGAACACCCTCGTTTGTGGAGTGGGTAGTAGAACTTCATATTTCATGTCGGCTATCATGGTATGTGGTTATTGCGATTCTATCATATGGGATACCTACTAGCGTTAGAGAGATCTATGGAATTTAGGTGGGTATGGGATGTTATATAGACAATTGCAACAAAAGGTTTTTATTCCGATGTGTTTATGAGTTGTAAATGTTGCTACTATGATTATAATATTATTTTTAAAATGAAAGATGCAATATTTCCAATAAATGTTAGTTTTTATTTGGATTTTATGCATTATGTTATACTTTTTATTGTGTATTACGTATGAATGATATGAAGGGCTTGTACAAGACCTCGAGGAGGTCAACTACGCCGGTACAATCCAAAAATTTCCCTAAATTTGAGGGTGTGGTTTCGGGAATGTGACAATCTAGGTCTCAAATTTTGGACCCACACTAGGGTGACATGTGCTATAGATAGGGGCATGGCTGGACGATTTCTAGGAGGCCTAACTAGAATGCACGTGAGTAGGAGGACGTAGTGGGGTCAATCTATTGGTATGTAGGGCAAGACCCTTAGGCTAACTTCCAATAGTGTCTACGCATTTCTTCAAAAAATGTGATCATTTAAATCCATTGGCCCTTTGTGCAGCGCTACTACATGTCCTATCCTTGATTTCATGCCCTATATTAACTATCCACCGCCGACTGCAAAATTGCAAGATGCCACTCCGCGTCGCCTGCACAGTTTAAAAAAAATAAGACAGGCAAAGGGGTAAGTGATAGAGGATTAGAGATCCGTGAAGTCCCTCTCATGAATCACCTTATAAAGAGAATCTAAGCAGCAACGCTATCTACAGTCCCGCTACCAAAGCTTGCTACTAGCGCCGACATTATCCCATGTGCTAGATTACTAAGCTACGTGTGCAATAACCTGTGTTGGACCTCATCTAGAAGAACTTGGCTACAAAAGTAAAGGTACTCCTTTTGATCAGCCATTCGCGGATCTATCACCCAATTTTCCCTTACACCATCGGTTGACCAGATATTATGCCAACCATTCTTGTCAACTCACGATGCACAAAATACTCCGACCTAAATCTACACTCTTTACAAACTGCCACAATGTAGTAAAATTTGCAGTATTTGGAAGTCTCAGTTCGGCCCAGGTGTGGGGTCGTATAGCAAAAAGTTTGAATGGAAAAGACTCATATATATAAACCAAAACACCCCCGAACAATATCGGTGAGGGTCTGTTAGCAGGTATTGCATGCTTGTCTAGAGAACCTCTGAGAGTAGCTAGGTAAGAACCATAGAAATCCTGGACCTATCTCCTACCATATTGTGCCCAATATCGATCCATCTAGTCGAATTGGTGCCAAATTTGAACGCGCCCCTTGTTGGCACCTCAAATGAAAGTGTGTAAAACTTTCTGTGAGGACTCGGACCACTCCATTGTAATAAGGTGGGTCATCACCCCCTGCTGCGTCAAACATCTTTCCATCTCTGTACACCGAGTATTGACCCTCAATGCACCAGTTGTTTTTGTTCATCAGCAAACTGCAAAGTTCATTATCCTAGTGGCGGGCGCATAATCCAAACTGTTTTCTCCTAAGCCAGAGGGCGTGTTGATTTTTTCCCTGGACCTAGTTGGCTCCATGAGAGGGGAAACCGCGAAGCAGTGGGTGCTTTGACCCAGAGTATCGGGCGACCCTGAGCGGAGGAAGACTCGCACCGGTTGATGATGAACCTCCTTCAAAATTAGAGCCAGTCTCAGACAGTGGAATCGTTTCAGTGTGCGCTCTTTGTCAGATTGGAGGCAGTGATATACAGAAAGCACCTTCGGGAAGTACCCCTTAGCCAACCTAACTGCTGATATTAGGTATTGGGGAACCTGGCGGTACATACGTTGGGTTCTTGCTCGTTGTGGAACTTATTATCATGCCCGAGCTGACAATGAGACGCGGATTGCGAAACATAGAACCAACAAGTAATCCCAAGGCTAACCATGCTTGTATAAGCCCAGAGCATACTAGAAAGAATATAAACTGAGCGGAAGCTAAGTAATAATTAAATTTTAAAAAGATAGGGAATTACCCTATTCTATAACTGCGATATTGAAAAACAATGAGGTTTAATACAAAGAAAAAATATTTACGTCAATACTAATTACAATCTAAATTTGTTGAAAATAGCCTCTAAACTAGACTAGAAATAATGGGACAAGCCCCCCCAGGTTAATCTAGCAAAATTGAAACTAAATGACTGAAAGGACTGAATAATCTCCACAACTTTTGTACTCGTAGAATGAGACTTATCACTGAATATAATGAACGTTGAGATTGGAAATCGATCTATGTGTGATCTGGAGAAGACCTGAACCTACATCACGAGAAGATGTAGCTGCACGTCTGCGTCAGTACTTGAAAAGGTACTGAGCATGGTAGGAAGAGTAAAGCCTGAAAACAAATATAACTTAACAGCGCAATTTAGATAGAATAATTAATCTGACATGATAAACTTAATTTGAGCTGAACTTAATGTTGTGACCAATTATAACATGCGGAAACTAAATACTAAATACTTATAAATGATCAATACAGAGAGTCTGACCTGATATGTGGGGAGCTACTAATAACCCCCAAAAATAACAACCAACATGAAACAAATTTGTTTGGGGGGGGGGGGAGTCCGATGATTCACCCCATCTAGAGGACCAATATACACTTACCAAAGGTATAAAGGTATTGCTTGGCGTGATCACTACTGATTGCCCCAGAGGGTATTTTACAACCTACTGGATATAGTAGTCGTGGGACTAAATTCAATACGCTGAACCCTAGTACAACTCAGTATTTTATACTTCCATGATTTTGTAAAATCAACTCATTATGCCTGAGTTACTGTAAATACGAGATAGATCGGAAAATGGAACATGCAAAATGAGGAATGCAACAATTAATCTAGTAATTATTGGTTTTTTTATGACTGAGGATTGTATATTATGAAGGTCTGAAAATATACGACCTAGCAAGTGTAATTCAAGAACTAAAGAAAATTAAAGCTCGTGTCTAAATTCTATGCCAATAACTGGAAAATAAAACAGGATAATCTGAATTTGGAAAAACATACAACTAATAATTTCATAATAAAAGTTTTGGTTTGGAGGAAGGTTCCATAAACCCCTTCCTATAATCTAATCATGATATGACCAAATAAAAAATCTGGAAACTGAAATTGAAGGGGAATCCAACGGGTGATATGGAACCCACTAGTGAAAAAAATCCCACAGACCTGGGTGATTGAAATCCACCGAGAAAAAAAAACTTAGGTTTCGGGGTGGAACTGCTGGGATGTTTTTTGCATTCTTAAAACTAGGGTTCTTGAGCTTTTTCGCTTTCTTGACTTCTAATTTTCTAACGGTCTGAATTTTAATGATTTGACTTACATATATTTTAATTATGTTGATAGGCTTAAAACTGACTCTCATATGATGATTTAGGGTACAAAATGACATAAACTTAGGGTTTTTAAAACGAAGTGGGAAAGGTCAAAAGGGACTCATGGGAAAGTTGTGTCAGACCAACAACGGCACGGACTAAAAGGTCTTTCGTCATGAAGACGCCCTGTTGTGGGTCTGTCGGACTTTTGCTTGTTTCTTTAGGCCTTTTACTAAAACTTGAAATAACTTTATACTCGGAGATCTGATTTTAGCAAGGCGGTGGCTTGGTGGCTATGGAAATAGATTCCAATTATAAATATTTGGGTAGGTCATGTGAAATCTAATAATTTGTGTGCTAAGAGTAGTGACTATTTGAAGTTTCCCAACTGATTTCCCCTTAACCTGCTTGAAATTCACCTGAGGACTGTGCTTGTCTCTGTAGCCCTGGTCAGAGAGTGGGTGATGGAAGTCTAGATCGACGGTTCATAGACTTTACGGACCGTCGTGTGACTACGAATCGTAAACTGCCCCTCCTTCGTCCAAGACTTAAACTTTTTTTCTGAGTTGAAATGTTTGGGAGTTTTCGATCCCATGGACGGTTGTGGCCGGACAAACCATGGGTTCCGGATAAGGTCCGTCGAGGGTCTCGTTTTGGTGCAACTTGAATATTTTCTAAAAAAACTGATTTTTTAATCTATTTTAGATTATGGGGTGTTACATTCCTATTATCATCCAACGAGAGGGGCAACCAACTCGATTTGACCTTTTTTGGAGTAGGGACTATGTCTTATTGGAAGAAAACTAATATTTACACAATAGTTATTAGTCTCAAACTTCTAACATAAATTCACACTCAAAGAAACAATGAGGGCACAAAAAGACATGAAAATTGAAGACAGAGACTGTTGTTTGCAGGTCAGATTCGATGGTTAAACCATGGTGTCAACACTGAGACTTATTCAAGAAAGAAAGGAACGAAAACAGAACATTATCTGATGAAAATGGACGGATTGTAGATCAGTGTCCAACTCCTATCGTTTAACACTTATATTCATTTTAGAAAGTTGGTTTTAAAACGAGCGTTCGGTATGGGCAATGACGTCGTTGTAAAATGTTCAGTCAATTCAATGGAGGGACGTTAGTCCATTTCTTTCGTTTTAAACCTAGTCATTCGCAGCGTGATTCAGTTGAAGACCCATTCAAGACCTGTCGATAAATTGACGATCCCATAGGTGGGTATCGTTACTGTTAGCATGAGATAGATTTGGGGCCATTTTCAAATTTCCATTTTTTTCCCTTGTGACATTATTTTCTACAATCAGTCTTAAACATGGCATTATTAAACACACTAATGTCGGAGTTCATTAGTCCAGGGTTCGATTCATATTATTATTAACCCCAATTAAGTCATAAAAAGGAAACAGTTAAGTAGAATTTTTAGACAGGGACAGAGAAACCACTTTGTACCGCACATAGACTTAATAGAACTACACAACCACATTTCTATAATTCCGAGGGACATAACTACATAATTTTTAGAGACAATTTTATTATAATTTAGCCAAAGGTCAAGACACTTCCGCGTTTTTGTAACAATAGGAACAAGAATTTCAATGTTATGGGAAATCGAATCCCTTTTTGTGCAGTTGGTGTGGTTTGGAGATGTACTTTGAAAGAAAGCAGCCTACGTGCCCGAACTTGATCATCGGTCAATGAAAAATGGAAAAACTGAGATTGTGGTGTTGGAAGTACGAATTTCTTTGGTAGTGGATTTGGGAATTGGAGAGATTATCTTATTAAAAAAGACAGGAAAATAAATAAGAAAACAAGGGTCAGGAAGGGAAAAAATGTAAATAAAAGGAAAGAAGTGAATCAATTTTGAAACAACTATGTCTTTTCATATTATCGACCAAGTCAGGTCTAGTCACTAGGGGGGGGCCAGATTTGGACCTAAGAGACCACGTCGAGGGTCTGTAGTTCATTCAAAACTGTCTGATCGAATGGGACCATTTATCATTTTCAAGGACTTAGGAAAAAAATTGGAAATCTACCTAGGGATCTAAGGAAAGGAAACCCAATGGGGTCTGTAGACCTCTACTTTGGACCATTTTTGCATATTTTGGCTTGCTCCTGTAATGTAACCACCATTCGGCCCCCTCTTTTTATGTTATTTTGGACTCTTTTTGACACAGATTCCTAACTAATCTCTATCTAACATATCACACAATAAAAAATGAAATATTGGAAAAAACAAAAGGAGCGACTGATTCTACAAAGAAAACAAAACCTATTGTTGGCTAGAGGGATAACCTTGAGTTGCCTCAAATAAGAGCTTGATTTGACGTCATGGCAATACGCGGAACCCTTGATTACTATACTTCATGAACAAGATAGCAATCACTCAGCACTTCTTGCACACTCTTTGCATGCCCAGATAGGAATTATTCTTTTCCTGGTGACGTGAACTTGGCTCCTTCCTTATTCTCCAAATCAACCGCTCCATGTGGGAATACTTTCGTGATGACGACTGTGCCTTGTCCACATGGTTTTCAGTTTTCACGAAATAAAGCGTAAGCCCTAGAGTTGAATAGAAGAACCAAAATAACCAAACTGCAAAACTCTCTATTTTCAACATTTGGTCGTGCCTACTTCTTTCATTTCTCTTTATAGATGGCTGAACTTCCATAGGCTTTCAGGCGAAACTCATCCCCAAGCTCCCAACTTCAATCCATTTAGATTTGTTATACCGCTTCAGCCTAATCCACTTTCAATTTAGTATTTTCCACATGCTTTGGCTTGAGCTAGATTCAACAGGTGACACGACTTACCACATAATATTTTTGTATGGGAGACATACCATGGATGTATTGTATGCAACGTGCGGTAGGCCAAAACGTATCATCAAGCCTCCTCACCATACGTTCTATTATCATTTCCATTTTCTTCTAGAATTACTTGATATGACGAGGGAACCTCAACTTGACCTCTAGTCTATGGATGGTTTAAAAGTAGCCACATTATTGTGAACACCTTTTCAAAAAAAGTGGTGATCTCTTCCTTCATGGTTAGGGAAGCGCCAATTGTTCCAAGCCATTTTGAACACATGTCAAACCATCCCTAGAATATTCACTTCATCCCATTGAGAACTCAAAAACGAGATCATAAAGTCATTGCCCTAATACATTTTTAAAATAGCCAATAACCAGAATAGGATTCACGGGAGTTCTTTGCCTCTTAGAAAATTCTTCTCTTGTTGGCACCGGACGATCATATGAATTGGCAAAATCGTGGGCATTCGGTGGACGGTTGGCCAATCATACCCACATGGCAAGATCTTATGGGGAGTCAGGATACCACTATGGTGCCCACCAATAGGCGAGGAGTGATATGCCTCCAAAACACTCAACATCTCAACCTCTGGTACACAACGACGAATAATCCCATCTGTTCAACTCCGGTATCACTAAGTCTCATTCCAAAAGAACTTTTTCACATCATGCATGAACTTTTTTTCTCAGGTGAAAATTCAAATGTGATGGAACTTCAACGCTTGCAAGATAATTAGTACAGTTTGAGAACCATCATATCAAATCCTGAGATGCATCCAATATAACTTAATATGAGAATACATCATGAATTTTAGCCTTTTCTCCCAATTCACGCAAAGCTTAATCCTCCAATCTAGACGAGTGGTCGGTATGCACTACGACAATTTGGCCAAGCAAATAGGAGCAAAATTTATAGAATACAAACATTACTACAAGAAGTTCCTATTCCATTACCACACCAAGTGCTACCCCACTAGCATCTCACTTCTCCTCAAATTGTTCACTCCAATCTGCAGAAATAATAATGGGTGCAGACACCAACTTCTGTTTCAATTTTCCAAATGCCGTCAAATAGGATTCATCAATATAGAACTTACATTATTTGTCAATAAGTTTGCACAAAGGATGTGCAATTTTCAAAAAATCCTTAATGAACATCCTATAAAAACCAACATGCCCAAAGAAACTTCTCACACCTTTACAAAGATAAATGGAGGACATTTCTCGATTTCTTCCACTTTAGCTCAATAAACCACTATCCCTCTTATCAGAGATGAGATGGCCCAATACAATGACTTCTTTCACCATAAAGTGGCACTTCTCCCAATCTAGCACCAAATTATAATCCTCACACCTCTCGATCACCTAAGCATAACTACTCAAACATCGATTAAGGAGTCTCCCACTACTGAAAAATCATCCATGATAATCTCAATAGTGTCCTCCATCATATCAGAGAATATCACATAATACAACCCTGTAATGTCGCTTGTGCATTACATAACCCAAATAGCATCTTTTTGAAAGCAAAAGTCCCATAGAGGCAAGTGAATGTGGTCTTTTCTTGGTTTTTTGGAGCGTTAAATATTTGATTGTAGTCCGAATATCCATCATGAATACCAACCTTTCCCTGCAAGTGTGTCTAGAATCTAATCCATAATGGGCATGGGGAAATGGTCTTTTTCTGTCCACGCATTCAACTTCTGGTAGTCCATGAAGACTCTCCATTCGGTCACCGTCCGCATTGTAACAAGCTTGTTTCTCTCATTAGGTATCACTGTCATCCTACCCTTTCTAAGCACGCATTGAATCGGACACAAAGACCCACTACTCTGTCCACAATAGAATAAACGATATCATCATCTAACCACTTGATGATATCTTTTTATGCTGCCTCTTGACTCGGTGGATTAACCTTCTTTGGTCCTCAATACTTTGTGTGTGTCTGGCATGTTTTTGATTTTTTGAGAACAAATATTGGAGAGATCCCAACGATGTTCGCACTCGTCCCAACCAATGCTTGTTTGAATCTCTGAAATACCACCAGTAGCACTCTATATGTTGTCCATTCAAATCCTGCTGCAATTATCGCCTGCAATTGGTCACCCTCTGCCAAGGAAGACCTACGTCAAAAGAATGGTGAGCCTTACCTTTATTTTGGGGCCTCCTAGATAGATGGTTTTGCGGGTGGGTACTCGCATGCTTCAGTTCACCTCCAATTTCTTTGGTTTGGGGGACCAATATTTATTTTATGCAAGTAACATCTACAACCAAGACACTACTGGTAATACCCACTGTAAAAATTCGTGATAACTGCTGCTAGTGCCTCTAACCCATATACTCTTCAATTTTCACCTCATATAGGAAGTCTCACACCCTATAATATAATGTAATAACCGTTTGGAGCTCACCCTATGATCATGGAACTATTATATTTAAAGTTTTTTATTCATTGTCAATCGAAATTTCATCTGCCGTTTTCCATGTCGCCTACTCACATACTCTCAGTTTGCAAGGAGGGTTTCCTAGAATAATGAGACCTCAAAGTCAACCTCACACTGAAGAATGACCAAATCTGCCGGAAATATAATGGCTCCACTTCAAACAAACCATCAATGGAGTATACCAATGGCCACTTCAACACAGTTCGATCCGACCCATACTAAACCGCATTTTAGTAGTCCTTTGGGTCACCTAAGCTTTACTTCTTATAAATTGAAAATGCATTAGATTTATGTATAACCAAGATCATATAATGGCCCTTAGCAAGTGTGCCAGACCTATATTACATGGAATAGTACGGCACCCAGATATTTCTTCTATTGCACAAGAGACCTCTAAAAACACTAAATCTGTCATTCTGTCCATCCATCCTTAAAACTCATAGATTGTTCTTTTGTCACCAATGGCCTTCATGAACTTAGAATTAATTGGGCATTTGTTCTAAACTTCTATCCAAAGTGATATTGTGGAAGTTGTTTTAAGATAGTGATACATCATCGACATTTTCCATTTTCAGTCTTCCGTCACTAATCTCTGAGGAAGGTGGAAAAGTTTAGGAATGGGGTGACAATAATTTTTAGATATATTTGATTCTCGCCATTTGTCCACCAACTCTCCCTAGAGTTTACTACTTTTCGTCTTTTCTTCCTCTTACCTTCATACATACAACATAGGTTAATCAATGGTCCTGCTTACCCTCTTTGATAGAGACTGCCATGAACTGCCCATAATTTTTAGGAATTTTGGATAGTGTTTCTAGGAAGGGTGACAAATTGGTGTTGTTCACGTATACAGCAACTGATCCATCATTAACATCACGGTGGTTAATCGAACCCGCATATGTAAATCCTAGTCCGCTACTCTCCTCTCCTTGACATTCTCATCACTATCATCAAACCTCATTATCATCTTCTGCAGCATATCTTCAACTAGCGCCATACTACCTCCACCATCCCTAGGAGCAAATTAACGATTTTTTGAGAGGAACATAGGGCCTACTACGATCATTCATGTAACCATAGTTATTACGCTTGATGTTGTTACCATAATTGTTGTTCTCATCTCAGACATATTGACCCTATCTGTTTTAGTTACCATCGTTAAGAATGCCTTGTTGCCTATACCTTGGCTCAATTTTTCTTAATTGGAGCCTTGGGTCCTTATTAGAGAGACCCCTATTTGATCTTTCACTACATAGGCATCCTCGTATATTAGTACTCATGTAAACCATGAGGTGGTTGTTTTATTCAAATATTTTCACCGCAGTTACCCTCTTTTGGTCCTTCGCTCATATTTTTACATTCCAAAGAGAACTCTAGCTCGGTTCACATCTATGATAACTCATTTCACGCCTCTCATTTTGAGTTGGGTTTTTTTTATAGCTTGCCATAATGCAACACCAAAGGTGTTTCTCTCTTAAGTTTCCTGACTTCTAGTGCTCCAATCTTGTTGTTCGAGATATCTTGTCCACTTTCCTTCTCCAGCAATCACAATCAGAAGTGCATTCTCCAGGAGCCACCCGCAATAGGGTCACGAAACACACATGATTTATTGTTTTCATCTTGCCCTTTAGTGGCTCATTTATCAATTCGGTGGTTAGGGATGCTCTTCACTAATGCAGTAAATCTGTTCCCAAGAGTAACTCCCTGACTCTCCTTAGTTCCACAATGTTATTCCCTTATCTTTGTGGTTATCTTCTTTTGCTTGGATAGTATCTACCTCAGAACGCATCTCTTAACTAATCGCCAAGTGTGAATAATAAAGTAGTGGGAATCTCAGTGAAACCATGTAAGGAAATCTCCATAAATGACAAAAGAAAACCGCGCAAGGAATGACCGTTCATATCCAAATACCGATCTAACCCACAAAACTTTGCACATAGACCTTCGTTTGATATTTGAGCATATAGGTCCTCTTATGGCAGTCCTGAGAATAAACCTCTCACGCTGAGCATCTGCCATCAAGATACTCATCACCAATTAATGTGTGCCTTAAGTTGTAGAAGGGTTAGGACAGAGTTTTCTTCTCAGAATAATGTAATTTTCAACGTTTCCCCTATATAATCCTAAGTCGTGGACTGCTGGAGGTTAGAATTCTACCTCTTCTAGTTGTGGCCACTCGGGCCTGATAATGCGCCTCAACTGGTATATAGCTGCTTACTCTACTCTCTCATCGAAGTTCCCGTCCCTCTGTTAAGTTTTAGCATTCCTCCTTGATTCTCCATCTGTCCTAAAAGGTTTCCATTAAGTTTGAGATCATATGAGTGAGTGTTTTTTTTTCTCCTCGTGTACTTGTCATAAAAAGGCTAGAACTAGAAAAACAAAAAAAAAAACAACAAAAAAATAGGATATTGTGTTTTGAGTAAATTTCGTTAATATACTAAGTTGATCTAAAAGCAAGAATTCTCGACACACAGCGCTGAAATTTTATATTGCTCAAATCACTTCCCTAAGAATGTATAAGATGTTCTAATAAGTAGAGAACCAACTATTAGTTGGGGTTTGATCCCACAGGAAAATGGTCCTGACTTAACTTAACAGGTAGTTTAATGAAAAAAGTAATTAAAAGGGGTTCAATTATGATCAGTTTTCTTGAAGAATATAAGTTCACAGTAGGAACGAAACTAGATGTTAATATTTGTCAAGTTTTGAAATAACTAGCGTCTGTATGTTCCTAAAAGGTCATAACATCGTAATTCCTAGAAATAGAAACTCTTTCCTAAAGTTTTACATTTAAAGGGCAAGTTATGTATCTCTAATCCTTGGTCCGACTATTAGAAAAATTCACCCCGTCTTTGTTCGCTATAGGTGTATAATTACTATCCTTACTTTACCCTCATATTAGACATCAAAATCGCTGTGTTTCTTAGGTTATTACTTCAAACTCACTAGACCACCAGCCTATAATAGTATCCGCACAACTCGTTGATTATTTCTTTTTCTAATCCGACCTTCCTTGGCTGACAAGTATAACAAGTTGCGAGTTCTAATGTCGTGTCACTTGATACAAAGACATCTAAAGCAAAAGTTAGTATACATTTAAAAACTATTTGAAATTGCTTGTCGCTAGATTACTTAGTTAATTACCATTGTTTCCCTGTCCCATTTTCCCACAGCACCCTAGTTGTATATTTTGTTACCCATGCAGAAAGATCCCATTCATAATATTGAATAAAGAAGTCTGAACTTACACAACAATAATAAAGATGAAACCCCAAATCAACTTGAAATTCAAGGAAATAACTTCTAACAAAATCTATAATGGGGGGGGGGGGGGGGGATTATTGCCACAGTTTGTAATCAACAAATCTCAAACACAAAATACAACAATAATCAGTATATACCCCAAAAATGAGGTTTAGTTCCCCTAATTTATAGAAACATACTATCTTGCTAAAGAAAAAGAATCAAAACAATGATAAGTTTTGGCTCGAAAACGTCACTTTAATGACACCTCACTAATGGCCTCCGATCAATTGACGGTCTTTGACTCCCTCCTTAGTCCATACTAGAAATTATTTTTCTTCACTCAACCGTAGAACCATCTTAATCAAATGATGAACACACTATGATCTGTTGATCCACACTGACCATCTATTCTCCTCTATCGTTCCACACTTGAATCCTGAAAGTAGGGTACTGGAACCTTGGCCTCTGAACCAACCGTCGAGTCACGCATTACTCTTCGTGATTAATCAATTGACCGTCGTTCATTTGGGCTCGTGGTTCCATACCTGTCCCTGATTTCCCCTTGATCTTTCCCTTAGGCCAACTTGGCCCATCCAATAGTCAGAGCCGCCTACGGTCTGTGAAGAACGACATACCGTCGGTGTCCTTCATAGTCTCACTCTGTATTTTTTTTCCATTTTTTTCCATAGCTGGCTCCTTATGGCGTGTTCAACCTGGACTCTTTCTTTCTTGTCGCAAATAAGACACATACTTGTTAAACTACTGACAAAAGTCTCTTCTAGACACACACAAATCTTAGGCAAGATGCATTGGATACACCATGTGACCACGGTACAAAATCCAGTAAGTTGTCTTTTCATTTTCTTTTCATCACCAACTATTTCCAAATTCATACTAAAAGTTTATTAGGGGTAAACTAAGACTTAATTCAGTTTCAAGAAAAGTCATTTCCCCTTTGGGATTGGGAAAAAAATAATAGAAAAGGAAATCGGGAGAAAGATAAGAATATCATCAAGAACTGCCAAGATCCTCCAAGCTCTTGGTGTGGAAGATCTTTCGGGGTGATCTACTAAGGTATGTGATATATTTATTTTGTTGGATAAGTTTCACATCACTCACTCACACCCCCACCCCACACCAATTTATTTAATTATGTCGAAGTTCTCATTTATTGAAATGATGAACATGAAGTTCTTGAAGACCATGGTTAAGTTCGTGTTGGGTTGAGGTTGTAGTGATGTTTTAGTATTGAATCCGTGTTTTCTGTGTGTTTCTTCGGGTCTATTCTAATCTAGTGGTTTGGGTTATTTCATGATCCTCTGAAGTTATATTGGTTGAGAATCCATGTAAGTTTAATAAAAGGCTTTATAGATGAAAAACGGGAGAAAAAAGTCGAAAGTCCCATACCATAGGAATGACCCGATGTGGGATAAGATTAATTATCTCAAGTCCCAATGTAGCCATCATGTGTGTTACTGGTTCATAACTTTTAGATGATCAAGTATGTTAAAGTGGCTCGTGGATCCACTAGTTGACAGTTCTATTCGAGCAAAAGTATAGGATAGTTCTGGAAGTGTGGGCAATAATAGTATCGACGACTTAGGCTCATAGTAGTGGTTTGCCTCGGTTAAGAATTCTCAACGAGAACTTAGATTACTTTTATATATAGTAAATTTGTGTTTTCTATTGCATTTTCTTTATGAATAGGAAATTTGTTATACTATTTTACAATTATATCTATATATTATATATAATATTATATATATAATATAAAATCTATAATAATATATATATATATATCTTATGTCTCATTTCGTCTAACCACATTCGCCAAAAAGCGATAGTGATAACTGGGGTGGGGGGGGCTGCGTGTCTGGTTTGTTGGCAGTTTTTAGTAGTTATGGGACATATTATCACATTTGTCAGAATAGGTGTCACATCCCGTATTAAGGAATCCGAGAACACCGGTGTCGTTAAATCTCAAGGTCGCAGACAAGCCTTTTTCTAGATTGCTCATAATTATATAGTTTTATTTGGGAAAATTTAAAAATTTTAAAACATATTGAAGTATATATAGACTTCATATGATTTGATAAACTAATAATAATTTATAAAATATATAGCCTCAAATTAAACAACCGTCTACAAAATCGATTAAGAAATTCAATGAGACCTCAATATATCGTATAGTTTTCCGAAATGGACTTAATTACAAGCTTAAATAAAGTATGAAATGAAGTCTATAGGACAACATCCATTAGCTATGTATAACGTATGAACTATAATGATAGGTTGATTTCGTCGAACTCAGAGTACCTATCAAAGTCTTAGAGTCGTTGATCCAATACGCTTCAAATGAGTCCTCAATTTTGCTCTATGACATGTCCCTTAAAAAACAGTACTAGTATATGGGAGGGTTAGTACACACTTCTACTAAGTAGGGTGTATCCAACATAAACTTAAGACTATCTATGCATGATCATGGAATCTCTTCCTATAACAATATGCGATTCTGTAAGTAATGTTAATTCACTAGACTATCCTAATTCTTCTTTATTTCCTGATTTATGGCTGAATATGACGTATTTGCATTCAAAGCTCACAGAATCATTTTCTATCTGAACAATAGATACCTTAGTAATCATCAACATAATTTTAGAACCACTCGAACAAAATTCTAAAATTTGCCTCCTCCAAACCTGAGAGGCACTTCTATTTATACTTGTTTATTTTTCAATCTTTCTTTTTCTTGTTATTGTTTAAGACCTCTTTAATCATATATTTACTTAAAATGTCAAGGAATTCATTGTAAGTCCCTACTTACAACGAATCAAGTAAGTAACAAAAAGACTAAAGAAATATTTGGATTACCCTTACTACAATTATTCTTTCCATTCTTATAGACCTGGTCCTGAAATCTTTATATGTCTATTTTTACTGTCTAGGCAATTATGTCAAATCATTTTCATAACATGGAGAATCGTGGACATTGCGGTGTTTACATTATGTTTTATACTCCTCTTTAATTGGCATATAGTGAAAAGTCATTATAAGCCAATTTTAATTTGGCTCTGCCCATTATTTGTCATTTGCATAGGTGAAAGACCAGCTGGGTCATATAGAGTGATTTTCACAATCAATAACTTGGTTTCAGATTTCATTTTTATCCACCACCAATATATGACATACTTAAATAACTCTTACTTTCGTAGTAAACTTTAAAATGTATTTTCTTCTTCTTTCTTTTGTACTTTTCTTACGGAAATCTTTAGCATTAAGATCATGTGAGCTAACATGAAATAAAGTGTCAACCTCACGCCGAAAAAAGGGGTCGTTCAACGCGGTCCAAAGTAAACCTAGATAATGTGTAGCTACCATGGAAATCAGTGTCTGGCCCCACAACGAAAAGGGGTGTCTCCCGGCTAAAGTGAAATCAAGTTCTGTGCTCTCCCCACAACCGCAAAAAGGTGGGGTTTCCGGCAAAAGTGAACTAATACTTTCTTTTTAGAATTTAACCGACATAGATCATGTGAGCTAATCATGAAAGCCAGTGTTTTCCCCACACCGAAAAAGGGTTGTCTCACCGGCCAAAAGTGAAACCGAATCTACTTAGCTCTCTTAGGTGAATCCACGGCGCTAGTTCCTATGCGGCACATTGTTCTAATACTATAAGAATACAGATACTTCCTTATCCACCGGGTGTAGCCCTCATCTCATTAGATTACTGTGGCCTGGAAACAAGCTCATTGCTAGTCTATCGTGCTTTGCTCAACTTCTTGTTCTTTTACATCTTCTTGAGTTTCTTAAACATTATGGAACTTGTTTCTTATGAGGTTTACTACCTCTCACATCTTTGGATACCATTCAATTTTTCCTTTACGTTGATGAATGTGAATTTAAACGCTTACATTATCATCCTTGTGTTTAATGAGACTTGCCTCACGATTATTACAAACCTCTTGTGTGAGTATCTTTAAACCGGTTTGTCTAGGTGTGAGTGACACTTGTCTCACTGTTTTACCACCTCATTATAGTCACTTATCATATTCTTAAACTTTTATTATGTTTATTACCACCTTATATTTTTTTCGTGTCATTTGGTATCTTATACCACTCTTTAGGAACATTATTAACATTGGTTAAATGTAACTTATATTCATAGTTCATTTGAAAGGCAAGGTTGGGGACTTCTCCCATGATCGGCATCCCTTGGTTTATGAATTCATGAGTTTGCATTGGTCATGCTTAATTTGGTAATGGCTTGTCTTTACCACAATTCTATTACATATTTTGGAAATAATGTTGTAAGGCCAAATTTATTGGCAATACAGCCAAACTTTCACTAACACTTGAACTTAACCTCTTGACTAACTTATGGCACACCAATTCAATGCTTTTTTTTGCAAAGCTATGAGTTGAACTGGCATTGGTAAATTAATTTACTAACTTTGATTATGTATGGGAGTTATAAGACTATTATTCGAAGATATTACGTTCACTATTCGTTTGGAAAGGGTATTTTGGGAACTTGTCCCCTTGATTGGCGATACCCTATGTTATGAGTTCATTGATGTAAGAATTGGTATGCCTCTACATGATTTTGGAATAATATGATTGTACATAGTTTCGCCATCCAATTTTGTTGGCATAATCACAATTTTATAGTTACTTGTCATAACTTATCACTAGTCATGCCAATTTACTTAACTTACTTCATAATACTTATAATATCTATGCATTTGCGTTGTCATGTTTTTTCATGAAACATAAGAAACGATCAATATTTACATTGGTCATTCTTAATTTGGTATGGATATTCATTTGCCACTTCTTTTTACATTTTGGAAATAACATAAGAAAACCAATTCAATCAACTTTTGGGCAAAAACATTGTTTTAGCCAATTTATTGGCATGAACCAAAACTTAACTTAAACTCTTTTGTTATGTTCACTACCCAAATAAATTTCGTTTTCATAAATGTAATATAGTGATTCCTCAACATGACAGTCGAACCTTTAAACATTATAATAGTAACTGAATCTTAATAGCTAATCATAGTAATTTCCATATACTCAAACATAGTAAACATTATATGAACAGGGGTGGTTATTCCTTCCCTTAATAGTGTAACTACACTCAAATAAATCACGCTTCCAATATATAAGGCCTCACTAGCCATTAAAATTCATGAACTTACACATATACTCCCGTTATCACTACATACCACAACATTTTTTGAGAAAGATTTACTCTACATACTTATTAGATCGAAAAAAAGGAAACTAGGGAGATGGACATTCAACCAATGTCATTGGGAGCAACCCTAGTTTCTAAATTCATGAATTTGAAGGCGTTTTGAAAAGACGCTTGAGAGGAGGAATTCAAGGATAGAAAACCACATACCTTAATGAATAATTGAATCTACAAATATCAACCTTGCACGAAGCCCTTGAAAGATACCTTGAAATCTTTAACAGAACCTTTGTCTTCTAATCGTTTTTGCTTGCGTCCTTTGAGTCCCCGTTTTTAAGTGAATGATCATGTGTTTTAGTTCTGGGAAAATGATGTTGAATCAATTAAAATTTATACTAAAGTTAATTAAGACAAATTAATAAATTCATTACTAAAATGCCCCTTCGAAATCGACTAGAATTATAAGAACACTTGACTTAACAGAAATATAGATATTGCTTGTGTTTCAGTTTTGACTAAATAAATTATTACTTGGAATTTCTAATTTATTAAATAGGTTTACCTAGCATACTTACAAGTCCCCCTAATTTGTTACGGACAATAACACCCTTGGACCATTCAGGTTTGGTACTAACGCTTTTTCTTAGTTCGTTACTTGTCTAGTATAAGGATTTTTGTTTGACCATTTTAATTAATTATTTAGTTTCAATTTAATTAATTTGGTTTTACAAGATAATTACTAAAGTATTCTAAGTCGTTTAGGACTATAACTAACCCTTGTGAACATCCTAGGTTATGTACTAGGATGTTTCTTTCTTAGGTTAGTTACTTGTCTAGTGAAACGATTTTGGTTTTAACCATTTAATTAAATTAATAAATTATCTAGTTATTAATTAGGTGACCTAGATTAATTCTAAGTACCGTTAATCCGTTACTACCAGAACTATCCTTTTGGAAACCACTGGGGTTAGGTACAGATGTTTCTTACGAGTTACTATGTTCGTGTAACCCTGGTTGTGTCTTAGGTTGTCGGGTCCCCTTGGTTAGTTTGTTTTGTAGTCATTTGTTTAGTTAGATTTTTATGTAAGTAGTTATTGCCTAGAGGTTTTTAGGAAGCTCATCACACATATATTTGAATCCCACATGTCTTGCCCCTAATCCCGCCCTAACCACCCTAACTGATTCTTGCACATGTTGCTGTCATTTTCTTGTTGTGTGTAATTTTACTACTCCTATTCTTGGGGGTTCCTTTGGAATTTTTTTTACTATTGGTCCAATGGGGGGGGGAATCCCCACTATGTCCTTGGAACTATCTTAAGCTAACATTCCCATTTTAATAATGGTTTATGTGCTAAGGTGCCTAGCTTGAAACTTGGATTCCCTCCACCTAATGTGCAAATAATCTGAAATATATATTTTTAGCTTGGTTTCATTGCGGTACTTGCTTGTACAACTTTTTAATAACATAAAAATTGGCTAACACCTTTTTAAATAATCCAATATTTCTAACTAGGCCCCATATTTCTAAATATGGGGCATTGGATGCGATTTACCCCCAATACTTTTCTTTAAAACTTAATATGCTCTTCACTAGATGGGTAACATTTTCTGGAATGTTACAAATGGGCAGTGGTAGAGATTAAATACCCACGTAACGGAGAAAGTATTATATCTATATGGCATAGGCAATGGAAACAAGAAGGAACACGGTATTTTTTTTTCTTTGTTATGGTGAGCGCGCAAAGTTTGCTTGTTCCTTGTAGGACAAAGATACAAATTACTCTTGAGAAAATGCAAAATCCAAGTTACAGGACATAGTTTTTGTACACTCCCCACCCCAGTCTGATGTAAGAGTAGAGTTAAGGAGTTGGAAGTATTTTTGTTCAGTTGCAAGCCATGGCAAGTGCCTTTAAGAATAGCGGAAGATTCACTTCAACACCTTGAAGATGAGACAATGATCAGCTGTGCAGAAATTGGGACGACTATCGACAATCTTATGATACCAGAGAAGGATCATCAAAGAAGTTTGGTATCCATAGAATTCCAATCAGAGCTACTTAAATAGGAGTATTGACAGGCTTAACTTCGCCACATCAAATTGATGCAAAGGTTTGATATATACCCATTTGCATGAAAAGAGCCGCATAGTATTGTGGCACTAATATCTATCACCTAAAAAGTAGATGAAAAAACCCGATCGTACTTGGCAAATGTGCCTTCCAAGTCAATAAAATCATAAACAAGTCGCTGTTAGGATCCAGAAAATCAATGCCGGCAAACATCAAAAAAGATTATCAAAACTATAATTGTCCTGTAAAAAAAATGAACATGGTTTGTACTCAGACGGTATACTTTTTTTAAAATACAACCAATGCCAAAAAATAAGTTGCTAACTCGAGTAAACCACACGCTCTAGGAGATTGTTTTCCCAACCCATAAATGTCATGCCTTAGTCTACTCACATATTCGGATAATCAAAATGGTTAAAAAAAAAAAACCTTGAGCTGCCGCATATAAACATCTTCATTGCTCGCCGTCTAAGAACGACATAAGATATATCCATGCTGTGTACACCAATTTGTAAGAATAATCAAAGATAACACTAAACCGAAAGTGCTAACCAACTCGATCATAGGATATAAAAGTTTCTTTTATAATCTAACTTCAGATTGAATAAAACCCTATGCAACTAAACAAGCTTTCAAGTGTGTAAGAGACAGAAGGGACCAGACAATAGCCCTATATAACATTTTAGTATCCTTTTATCTTCACATTGGGAGATGGAGGAACTAATATTCCTGTAGATTTGGGACAAGAGCCTTACTTTCACTAATTATATTAAGACACCAACGGGGGATCTTAGATTCTGTGGTGAAACTGTTGCCTAGATCCTGCCCAGCGCCGAGCCCTTTCCACCAAGGGCATGGACCAGAGATATTCTGTTAGGGAAAACACTTGGATTTTAGTGACCCGGTCATTTAGCAATTAACCATGACATGAGCAATGTCCATCAGTTTGATTAGAATCTAAGTTTGAGAAGAAATTAAATTAGAGGAGGACAAGATATGATGCTGAGAAATCATGCATCATAAGATCTGTATTGGATGTAGTTTTCACGAGAAAGAGGTTGCTTGGTTTTGTGGGGATGAGGGAGTATAGGTAAGAATACGTGAGCTAGGCACAAAGAAGGCTCTGAGTAAAAATAGGAGAATTATGCATAATACTATACTGTGTAGCTGGTTTACAAAAATTGGATTATTTTAACATGTCGAAGTTACAATCCTATGGGAAGTTATAGACATATTTATAAGATATAGAGATACAAGGGAAGAAGTTGTATCACAGAATGGAGATAAAATCAATTTTAGTAATTGGTAAAGCACACACATATCGGTGCAACTGTATTGGAAAAATTATAGGAGGGTTTTGTGTGTTGGAAAATAACTGTACGAGACTAGGCATTTGGCCATAGTAATTATAGGGGAAAAAGGTTCTTGAATGTATTTTACATAAGGGACCGAATCTCCAATTTATGATGGATAACAAACATTTGAAATCTATATACGCGGAGATACAACACCGAATATAAGAAGCTTTAGGTCATGGAAGGAATTTGTTAGCAAAAATGTCACCATAAGGAAAACATAAACACCCAAGCCTAAAGCAACTAGTAATCATGTGGTTAAGATCATTAAACATGCCACCTCATTCTTACAACTTGGCAAACAATAACTCACTAGGTTCTTGATCATAGCTAACCCTTCTAACACATTGACAGCTCCTAATTACAAACCCACATAACAACTAACGCTAACTTCGTGCTCTACCTTTTTTATACATTAATCAACCATGTGACATATTAACCTCATCAAACTTACTTACTACTAAACCCCTATTTTTGCCCAAAGGTGACTCATGTAAGCATCTTCAGCACATCTCTACTTCAACACTTCTCACCGGTACAACATCCACAACCCTCACTTACCTGCCCCTTGAACCCTTACCCGTCAATCTCCACAACAAGTTTCGCTCATCAGAAAGACATCAATATAAGCCTTCACAACATACCCACTCAGTGTAACCTTTACATAAACACACAATATCATCACTTCATATATAGTACATATACATAACATCACAATGAAGAAAAACTAATGTAATTTCACATTCCCCAAGCTATAATTTATCAAGTGTTTACCTCTCAAGACCTAACCCAACGCCCATACTCTAGCAATATCAACGTGGTACACGATCCACATAGCCATAACGTGGTAATCCTATCCCAATCTTATAATGGAATGTGGCAATCATCTGATCCTAGTTAAATCGTGTTGCAACGTCGACATATGATTCCAGTTAGTTCCTACATAATTGGCAATTCGCTCCTTAAAACACCCACAATTACAAAAGACACAAGTACATCTCAATCAACATCAAGAAATCATTCATGCCATATACATCGCCGAAAATCTCATTCACAACAAGTTTGATCATAATGCACTATGCATGTATAAACCCAATATCATAATTAAGCAAGAACTCATACCCGTCACAACCGATCATCACACAACAACCATCACCTCCAATGTATTAGGTTCATCCGTGCCCATCATCAACCCAAAACCCTACTTCGGATCACACTCCTGTCTCGTCCTTCCTCAATCTCTACTTCTGTCAGATCTTTCCTCTCGACTCTTTAGTGCGTACTTAGGTTTGAAACATATATTATCCAGTAGCAAACGGAGTCCGTGACTAATCCGTACAATCAACTTTATATTATATATATAATATATATATAGATAGATATCTATCTATCTATATAAATATCTCTATATATCTCTTGGATGTATATATCTCTATATAGCTATATACACATCCATATATATAATGTGTGTGTGTGTGTGACTGTGGGGGGGGTGTGTGTTTGGTGTGTGTGTGTGTGTGTGTCGGGGGTGTCTCTATCTGTATCTCTGCCTGTCTCTTCTATTCTTATATATCTCTCTCTCTTCACCATCCTATCCTTCCTACAGCCGCGCCCCCTGGGCGCCCGTCCGTTGCTGCTATTTTTCCCCCATCAATTTTGTCCTTTCGTAGCATACGTGACATTGACTTTGGTAGTATGAAATTGTAATATATCACCATCCTCACGCAGACATCACCTTCTCCTTCCTTCCCAAGCTTAGAGAAAATTTTTTGAAGTTTCTAGGGTGTTTTTCGACTTATATAATTTTGTTACAAAGATAGAGAAAATAGGATTTCTTGCAATTTACGTACTTCCTCGCCTATCCCGCCCTGGAACCAATTTATCCGGCCTAGAGGAGCATCCCTAGCGGCATCCCTAGGCGATAGTGGCCCTGAATTTCCCGAACTTTTTCTTTTCCTAATTAATGATATGTGATCCTTGAATTTCCAAACTTTTTTTCTTATTCCTATAATAATGTTGGTTTCGATCATTTATACCAATCCTTCTAATATAGTTTTACTTTGAAATCGATAAGTTAATTGAGTTACATAAGTTTATCATATAAAATGTAAAAGAACTCATTCTTTTTGTCTATTGATAAGAACAACGAAGCAATACTACTCTTACAATCACAAAGTTAAATTTTTATTTTACTAGCAGAATATATGTTCCCCAGTCGCCTACCCATCCCCACTCATCATGCCACCATAAACAATTCCCCCCCCCCCCCTTGTATCACCACCACCCACCTTTAGCATGCTCATAAATAAAATTAGAATCGTACAATCCGTCGGGGTCCATGATCAAACACCAATAAAAAAAAAAAAAACCCCAATTTTGAGTGAGATGGATCTCTCTGGACATTCAATGACTTATTTATGTGAATTTTACCACATTAAATACATAATTATCATTTTACAAGCACTTAGACACAAGTAGAAACCTAAAATAAGAAAAACAACTCATCAAATACTACTTAAGCTAACCCGACACCAACCAAACAAATTTACCACGAGAATTCGAGTTCACCCCTATCAGACTTCGGGTCGCAAAACGCAACCTTAATGTTGAATGTACAATTTTACATGTTAAAGGCGGAAAATGATCCAAATATGATGCACCAAATCATACATACACACAAAGTGAATAAAATGGGAAAACAATAAAGAGTAATTGCGGTCGAGAATGTATGTGGGGTTAAAATGAGGGAATGTGAAGATTTTGAAATTTAACTCGCATTTCTTTTGGTGGATATAGTTTATCCATAACTACAATCGACGTCCCAGAGTGGTGACTTACATCGTAGAGTTTCTATAGGTCCCTTAAGTCACTTTGTGTTGTCTACCATTTTGACAAAATAGCAAGGCTCAACCGACCTGTTTCAACGTGTCACACCTGATTTCAGCCATTGGAGCACCAATTTTTACTGAGTTTTCATCTATCTCCTATTTTTGTGATTCCAAGCGTCCGTCCTAGTAGGGGTCCTACCTCTCGGATAGTCGTCGAGTGACTCTTTGCTTGCCAAACTACAACATTCCCAAACAGATTCCCTTTTGCACATGCACATTACACTTGTTTATTGACTATAACCTTGTTTCACGGTATTATTAATAATTTTTCCTTAAGTTTATTGTGTCCACAAAGCCTTTTGGTTTTAATTTTTAATAAGTTGCTTTTATTTTGGCAGGAACTCTATCCAAAGCTGAATGCGGAGATTTTTACAAGAAATGCATAACATACCACCTACGGTAGCTTTGACTGTCCGTTGTGCTTTGACGGTCCGTAGGTTGCAGCTTAGTCACACGCTGAAGGAACATGGAGAATTCCTTACCAAGTGTGGGTTCCCAACTATTGTGGACGGTCCCGTCGTGTCTATAACGTACGTCCTGCAGGTTCGCATGAAGTTCAAGAAGTAATCCCAGTACCCATATTCCAAGAGTTGAAGTGTGTGGGCACGAAGTACCCTCGCCGGACCGTTTGCGCCTATGACGGTCCGTCATAAACTTGCGTCGCGGGTAATGTAGACAAGGCAGCAAAAAATGGTACGTAAGGGGACGACGGAGTCCATGACGGTCCGTCATGACCATTACGATTCAGTCGCGAGTCCGTCGACCCAGCCGCATTTTTGGCAAATTTCCAGCAAACAAGTCTTGTTTAATTAGGTTTTTATTTTCTATAAATAGTTCGAAGAACCTCATTTTTGAGGTTAGACTCTGGATAATTGTTAGACTATGGATTGTTAGACATCATATTATTAGATTTTATGTATTAGTGTGAGATTCTTGATAATTATTAGGCTTTTTGTGAGATTATTGATCACTTAACAGCTTTGAATGTTGGATTTTAAACAATTAATCAAAGTAACTAGGGTTTACCTGTTCCCCACTAGTTGGACAGGATGATAAAAACAAATTGGTGTTGGACACTATAGCAGTATCTTATGGGGGAATGTCCTTATGCCTAAAATTGGCCAACAAAATTAGAGAACATCTCCCAAGAATAACAAAGCTTGGAGTACTAAGAAGTATGATGCAGGGAGAAACAACCTTCGCAGTGCAGTCCACTCAGTACCGAGCCACAGATGAGATTCGTGAAAGAAACATGGAGCAGAATTAGAATGAGCTTGGGTTGGTACTAAACATGTCACTGGGGTGCAAAAAAATGATTAATGCATGTCAACTACTGGCTAAACCACACCACCCCCTAATGATGAATGCTTCATTATGCGGAGGACACTTAATTCATGTAAATGGAAGACGGGGGGGTTTCCGACTAAGAGCCCAGGCCTTAAATCAGGATAATTGGCGCCAAGGCAAGGGAACCAAGTTCGGAACTATTGTACTAGAACCTGAGGGTCATTAATTTCCTAGATGGAAAACTACCAACGTGACAACCACTTCAACAAGGGGTAACTACAGTACAGAAATATAGATGGTCCCTATGTCCTCCTCAAATCGTGAGATTCCTTCCTAGGGATGTGGAGATAGTATGGCGCGAGTTGAATATGTTGCACAAAATGATGAGAGTTTCGATGCAAGTGATGACACATTAAAGATTTTAAGTTGATTTATCTAGTATTGGGCAAAAAGTTGATACACATGCAATATCGATTACAAGATCGATTTGCAAATGGCCCAATTATCTGCGACAGTGAACCACACGGCACCGGGCACTCATCCTAGCAACACTGTCCCAACTCCCAAGAATGATGTGCACTGTAATGGCATCACTACTCGAGGTGGTAGCAACCCATTGACCCACCTATGCGCTACTTTGGAAAATCTTAGAAGGATATGATAAATGTTTTGTACAAGTGTTAGTGGTGAAGTAGAGGAAAGTAATCGAAATATGCAGAACTACCTAGTAAGGTATTTTCCATGCCTAAACCACAACTACCTTTCCCTCAGAGATTAATGAAAAAGACCGAGGATTGTAAACTACATGCGTTCTTAACAATTTTGAAGCAAGCTTTCTATCAATGTCCCTTTGGTAGAAGCTTCTAGAACAATGCCCGGATTATGCCAAATGTATGAAAGACTGGTCACCCAAGAAAAGAAGTTGTCCTTTTTTAGAATATGATAGACTGCAGCATATATTATATTGCTACAATGATCCCTCGTATCAAAAGAAAGAAGATCCCGGGTGCCTTCCTATTCCTTGTTACAAGTTGGGTCATTACATTTTGCAAAGCATATTTATCTGGGGGCCAAGCATATATCTCATGCCCCTCTGACCTCTCGATCTACGAGAAGTTGGGTTTTGGGTATCCCGCAACCCACTGCGGATGCGGTCTATATGGCTGGATCGGACGGGAAACAACCATGGGGATAACTCCACGATGTGCTAGTAAAAGGAGAGGTCGTTCATATTTCCGACAGATTTTGTTATTCTTTTGATTGTGAATGATCGATTTTGAAGTGCCCATTATTCTTTGGAGGACATTCCTTGATACGCGGAAGAGCCTTCGTAGACTGGAAAAGGTGCAAATGAAATTTCAGTTGAGCCATTATGAAGTGGACCTTTATAACATTGTGTATGTCCATGAGGCAGGTGGTGAGCTCCCTCCAAAACCGGTATTTCTATATCACAACATGGTAGACATTGAGTACCCAAATAGAACAAGCGTCTAGGTGTAGAAGGCATTAGCTGCTCCTGATAATGATTTTTGATAGCGATTTTGCATGGAAGAGTAGATCATTAGTCCGCGGCTCTGCCGGCGGTGATGTTCGGTTGTTAAACTGAAGAAAATGAGCTAGATATGAAGAATCGCAGCATGCCCACCCGCGAAACGTCTATAGAGGAGGCTCCAAATTAGAACTAAAATTTCTCCCCCCCATCACTCAGGTAGCGAATTCTTAGGAAATGGTGAACCTTTGCCAGTATCATTGGGCATCAGAATCTGATGAACAAAAGTTCCCCAGGTTGGTGAAGGTGCTAAAAGGTTCAAAAAAGCTATTGGTGGACTATTTCAGACATTATATTGGGATCCCCCTGGTATTTGATCTTAGAAAAACCTAACTCATGCCTAATCATAAGCCAAGTTTGATCACCAGAGACCACTTAAATCTCCTAGGCAGATGTCGGAAGAAGGAAAATCATTAAGTGGTTTGGATGCGGAGTATATATCCAATCGCCGATGGTAGTTAAGTATGCACGTTCCATTGTGTCCTACGAAAGGGGGAATGACTGTTTGTCCTCCAACAAAAAAAGAACTTGTTTCCAACTGAGGACCGGTTATTGGATTGAGGGTTTGTAATGGGATTCCACAAGTAAATTCATGTGACTGAAACAAAGACCTTTCCTAACCCTTCATGGATCAGATGTTTTGATAGACTTGCCGAAAGGGTGGTACTGTTTTCCCTTGATGGATATTCCATGGTATAATCCGATTTCTATTGGGCAAACCAGAAGATCAATAGAAAACACTTTTTACTGTCCATGACATGTGCCCTTATGCGTTCAGAAGAGTGCCGTTTTGGGTTGTGGCAATGCACCCGCCACTTTTCAGAGTATGTATGATGTCGATATTTTCTGACATTGTGGAGGATACTATAGATGTTTTTAGTATGAGGTTTTATGTTGTTGGTGCATTCATTCGAGCGGATGTTTGACCATTTCTCTGAGGTCCCTAATAGAGATCTGAAGACTCAATTTTAGTACTAACTGGGAAAATGTCATTTCATGGTAAAAGAGGTATTGTGTTAGGTCATCGCATTTCAGAAAAGGGCATAGAGGTTATCGAGCAGGGGATGAGGCGCGAGCACGGAAGAAGGAGCGCCGAGAGTATGGAGGCGACGAGGAGAGCCTCACTTGCTGAGGAGGATGCGCACCAATGAGAGCATCAGCGTTAGGCGGCTGGTATTCAAACTTCCCGCACTGTGGAGATAGCGGGAGGCACTACTTGATTGGTGCGATTGTTGCTGAGGACACCACGGGAGGTGTCCAGAATGCAGAGGACGTGGGTTCTGGGGAACCGCAACCGCCAGCCTTGTCTGATCGACCGCGCTTTGCCGCCACAGGTTTTGCTTCACCTACCACTCTAATATTTAAATTTTTTGTCTGCATTGGGGAACATTGCATGTTTGTTTTTTGTTGGGGGTGTGGTAATGGAAAGTGATGTAGGTGAAGTCTGAATACCCAATTCCTATCCTCTTTGGGCGCCTTTTGCTTTGCCTGTTGTTCTGTTTTCCTTCCCAAAAGCCTATTACATTTTTTTGTTGAACAGTCATGTTTTATATCTTTTTTGTACATCAGTTTTAATTCTGGGGCAATTTTTGCTAAAAAAACGTATCCTTATAACTGGAAATGATGCATGACTGGCATAGTACTGATGATGTGTGGCCCTAAAAGCATTAACAAGAGGTCCCCATGGCATAACCCTAATACTCTAAAATTTCGACGTAGGTGTCTGCATAATCTGGTATAGGTGGATTAATGTCAAGTAGTTGTAGGAAAATTTAATAGGCCACTATTGGTCAATGCAGAACTTTGCCCTGGGTTAGTCCCTGCTAAGTGAGCTTGTCATGACAAGTAGGAAATGATCATGAAGGCCCTTAATTCAATATCGCCATTTCTAGGCCTAAATAAAAGAAACCAAATGAAATTTATCCTCTTTTATCCAAATAGATGTCTGAGCTTAAATTAGACCTTTTTTGTCACCCCAACATCTTCCTTGGAACAATGTGTTGGCCTTGGTCCCATCCTTGGCCATGTGCACGCTGCAGCTTATACCAAAAGCCTAAGTTGAGGGTGGTAATGCACAAACAACCTTTGTTATGGCCCGGAACCTAACTTTGGGTATTGTTTACACCTGGACTCATGGCCAACCCATGAGTTGAGTGTGGCTATTATGCGGATGCCTGGAAGTTTGGTTGAAAGAACAAAGAGAGAGAAAGAAAACAAAAGTAAAGTTACTCAAGAATTAGTTTAAAGAAAAGTAAAGAAAATGAAAAATAATTCAATAAATCCAATCAAAGATAGAAGAGAGTCCCGTACAACAATGAAAAAGAAGAGAATACGAATGTGAAAGAATATGAGAAACTTGGCGAGATAACTGATAGAAAGTGTAAGGTTTACCGAATATTTCAATGAGGGCAAAAAGTCACTAATGTCTCCTAAATATAACCCTATCTGACCCTGAGGCCTCTGTTACTTTACTAGCTAAAAAGTCTATCGTGTCCTAAGGGTTGTATAGCGAACTTAAGGCAGTGAAAATAAGGCAAGCTTATGGAAATGTATGAACGATTGTCACTACCACCACATTTTATGTCTTCCAACCACCCTAGAAAAGTGTGGCCTAAACTATGAAAACGAGTGGCCATTTGGTAAAAAGCCACACTTTTTGATTTTAAGCCACACTTTTTCCCGGGTGGGCCGAAAGCACGAAACCTAGGGTTAGGCGACGCTTTACAAGCGTGCCCTTATCCGCTACGCTAAAAGCGTAAGCCACAAGGAAAAAAGGCCACGCTTTTACCCTACGCGTAGAAGTATTGGCTTATCAGCTACGCTTACAAGCGTAGCGCTAAAATAAAAAATGCCACGCTTTTGCTGCTACATTTTAAAGTGTTGCATTATATGCTACCTGTTGAAGCGTGGCCATTTTTGCTACCATAAAAAAAAAAAAAATTGCCCACACTTTCAGTGTTGCTTTCTTCTATGTATGACAACACTTTGAATTGTTTGGTCCTTGCCGTCAAGTGCGACCACGATTTACAACAGTCCTAATGCCACAATCTATTAAAAATCCTCCAATATTATATTTGCAATAAATAATCTCTAGTAGCGCTAATAATGAATTCAAATTTATAGTTTCCCATAAAGTACTTCAAAGATAGTATGTGTAATGTACAAACCATACTTATACATCAATATCTAATGTGTACAATAAATCAAATTATGTATTTACACTTTACAATATTTCTAAAAACTCTTCATCATCCACGTCAAATTTTGATCACCATCCATTTTCCCTACACACATAAGATATTGCAGTTATATAGGAAGAGGAAGAAAACGTTCAGATTGCAACAATTAGAGAAGGCATGAAATCCAACCGTTATAGAGAAAAGGAATAATGAGGAGACACAAACAATTAGATTCTCCTATAATTATTTGTTTATCTTGTTTTTGGTAGTTATGGCAGCCTGTTTTTTACTATGATGGTCAAAATTTATTGGTAATAACATGGAGGATTCTATATAATAAGAAAGAAATATACTTTACTTAGGAAAGTATGATATATAGAAGCACCAAAGGATAGTGAAACATTAACAAAAGTTACAGATTGCAGCAGCAAGTTATGCTAACAACTGGATTTCTACGATTGTCAGTCACTCAGGTACAAAAATATTAACAACAAATCTGGCAGATTGCATTTTCAGATTCCAACACTATGCCAAATTTATTGCATAGAGGCTTATACATACATTTTTCAAGCTAGTCCAGACTTATAGCATCTGTAATGTTTCTATAAACAAATGCCAAAAGACAGAGAACAAAAGAAAGCAAATTCTTTGTTACAAAAGCCCTTAAATTTAAACCAATACTTACAACAACTAAAGAGAGAAAAGGTCAGATTTGTAGATACACCATCAGAAAAATTGAAAAATTGAGATTAGTTTCCTTGTAGTTTAAATATGTTCCACACGATCAAACAAAAACTAAATCTGACATAGCAAACTACACTTCAAAATATCCAAACAAGCACGATGAACATTGTGATCCACAGAGAACAAAAACCTTAGCCAATTTAAACACGCGCGCCCTACATAACTAAGAAAAAACTCAGTCCGTATTTAGGGCGTTTCGCCACCATTCAATAATATTTCAAACCATATCGAGAAATGTAACAAGTTCCGAGTTACTTCATACTCATCAGGCGAGTCCAACAAGGAAACTAAATCTGACCTAGAAAAACTACACTTCAACCATACAAACAAGCACGATGAACAGTTGGTCAGCGAGAAACAAAACCTTAGCTCAATTCAAACCAATTCCACTAAACATAACCAATAAAGAAAACTCAGTCGTATTTTAGGTGTTTCTCCACCATTCCAATAAATATTCAAACCATATCTGAAATATGTCACACGTTCAGAGTTTACTTCATACTCTCAGGAGCGAGGCAACAAGGAAACTAATCTACATAGAAAACGACACTGTCACCATACCAAATAAGCAGATGAACATGTCAAGAGAAACAAACCTAGCTTCTCAATTCAAACCATCAAACCAAAAGCCATCTAACACTAACTATTTTGATTAAACATGAAGTTAAATCAATAACAATTACAAACAATAAGAGACTTTCTGAGAAACTGAGAGACTAATATTTTAAAAAGACTAAATACCATTTTCAAAGAATCGATCATGAGTTGACCCGGAAGATTGTAGAAGATTTTGGCCTTTTACAGCTTTTTCACTACCCGCACAATATGTGAATCATGTTATATAGAACACCCCCTGCATACCCTCGAACCTTCAATCCAGGGTTTGTTTTGAAGCAATTTGAAACAAAAAAAATGTCGCATTCTTCTCTCTTTTCTTCTCTTATTTCCTCTCTCAGTTTTTATTCATTTCTTTTCTTCAGAGAAACTGGATTTCCCTTAGCATGTTTTTGTTTAGCTTGCTATCTTCCTTCCTCAGCTTTCTTCAATAACTTGTTGTTCACTGATCTAACCATAGCCCTAAGTTCGAATCCAGCCTTGCTCCTTCCAACCTGCTGTAAAAGCTCATCAGAGTTTCCCCGAATTTTTGGCGATTCTAGTTCGCCTATTGAATAAAGTTACATTGATATTATAATGCAAGTACTTCTTATTTTTCTCCTGCTTAAATGAGTTGATGGTTCATTAATTAACTTCATTGACATCCCTCAAGCATATTAAAATAAATTATCACCCTTTAACACAATGGTAAAAAAAAATTTAACCCTGAATTAAATTCATCATTAATAACTTCAACACTTCCTATTGCAATTTGAGGTATCGCTTGAAGTTCCTTTCGCCTTTTTTTGTACAGTAGTCAATAAACTTCAGACTTTGGTTCCTCATTGTTTTCTTTGGTTCACTCTACAAATTAATAACAAGATATTAATTACAAACTTATCAATCTATTGGAGGCATACAAATGGATAAATGTATATGCGCGAAGATGCTAAGTATTACCAATGCCACCGTACTCTCTTGCAAAACTAATAGGTCCCATTCGCTGCCATCCATTGTTTGTTGGTTTCCTATTCTTGAGATTCATCTCACACAGTGCCTATATTATATATCAAAGAGACGTTTGAATTCATCAACAAAAAACAAATAGAATCGAATAATCCAAAATGAAGTTGAACAATAAAATGTAGTATTTTCGGCCTTACTTGGGAACTGTTTGTCTTTCCAATACTCGATCAATTGACGGAATTTCATCTTCTACAATTCACTCTGGGGAATTCTGGGACGTTTTGCTAGCATGTCCTCAATGGTACTATGTTTATCCCAAAATCTCTCTTTATTTTTTGCTTGTATCGCTTCCAAGGTCAATCACGAAAGCCATTTCATCACCCACGCTTTTTCTTCTTATTGGAATATGAATTTGGACTATGGTAAAATAAAATATGTTTATCTTCATCTGTAAAAACAAACAATAAATATGCAATTTAAAAAATTAATTGTTTCTTACATGATTATTCCCACTGCCTTTTAGTATCTTCTGGCAACCGCATGCCGACCAACCAGTGTACATCAAATGTTGATGAACCTAGGATTCCTTGAATTTGTTCCTATAAAGTTTGGTGAATTCGTAAAAACCTACTATCTTATCCCAAGTTGTCCCACCTCTGCTTGCCCTTTATCAAATGTCCCCTCCTTTCTTTCTTCCAAATTTCTTGCGTGAAATATCTTTACATGTTAGATTTTCCTCAGACTTTTTTGCCTTCAAAATTTCTTGATTTATGTAAACATTCCGTAAATAAGAACTGTCACTTATATAAGTAATGATCTTAAACTCTTGAGACATACCTTTCCCGTACTACAATCATGTCAATTTCCTCTTCGATAGCATGCACACTCATCCCTATTGATTTTCTTCTTGATAGACCGATCATCAGCTACTGTATGGTTATCTGTTTTTGTTTCATCGCCTATGATCGACTTCCTTTTTTCCTGCTTGCAGTTTGGTAGATCATTAATATCATGTTTCTTTCTGTAACCATTGTTCTGCTAGAAACTTATCAAGACTTTTGGCCGGTATGAACAGACTTCCCTCTTTTCCCTGTTTTCAAGTTGAATTGATCTTTAATACCATGTTGTACCTCTAAATACCAATGTTTCCTCCCCATCACATAAATGAATCATACCACCTTGCGTTGCATACATTTTGGCAACCTAAAGTTTTGCATAGGAAGTTTAAGTCTTTTGATCTTGAATGGACCCTCCTCCAGTATTGAAATAATCTCTTCTTAGTTTGTAAATTAATCCTCAGAATTCTTTCTTTATGCGCTATTGGTACATGCCTCTTTCTTTCTTTATCATTGCGTTCGTTAGCAGAATGTTCTCTCTTAATCTTGAACTGGTTAGCCAATTCAGTACTTGATCGCTATTGCATATCAAAGTTCAGATTCTGCATGGCTTTGAGCTTTTTCGGATTCCAACCCTTTTTCTTAGTGCTGCTGAGTGACTCATTATTTCCGCCTTCTTTTAATATCCTTTTTTTCTTCCCAACACGAAACTTAACCTACAAACATATAATGTTATTGTTAAATAGAAAAGGCAAACCTTGCAATAGAAGAGGATTGATTCAACTGTGCACAATTAGAAGCGAGTTGTGACGCAATCTTTAGCTTCCAGAAAATTAAGGGAGTAGTACATAAGGAGGACTGATTTTCACTTTGTTGTGCCTTCACTGCCTTGACTGTGCTTCCGGTAATGTCCAATTCCATCATAGTAATAGGACAAAATAAGAATTAGATGATAACACATTCACATTTTACTAATCAGAATGTAATTTGAATAAATTTAACATGCATACTCCAATATTAATAAACCTTCGTTATACAGTTGTGCCAACGTACAGTTCAAATAAAAAACGGAAGCTAGAATTACAGCTTCATCAAACCAAACAATAATTCATAAATTAAAGAAGTCAACATAATTCGACAATCAACAACTAGACACTAAACAAAGCCAACATTATAACATCGACATCTTAAAGGTGTTTGACAAAAAAGTTAAATAACAAAAAAAGTAATTAGCACTAATATTTGTTCATCATAAAAATAGAATACTCATGGTGTACAGCATCTTCAAACTCGTCTTTCAGATCCATCAGACTCTCTCATACTCATTTTCCAGACTTATCTCGTCAATCTAATTCCCTCAATGTTTTATAACTTTTTGACACAAACGTTGAAGAATGAGCATAAACCGAATTAAAGCAATAGCCACCTGATCTGGAAGGATGCTTTAATGGGTTATGAAGCAACTAATGTAACATTAAATGAGTCATCATGGGTCTTATAAGCAGACAATTTCTTTCATCCAGTTGCACACCACCTAGATATATTAAGGCACTGCCTTCAGGTAGCTTGGCTGTCTTTAAACTCCCACAAAAAAACGTGAATTCTCTTCCCTCCATTTGTCCATTGAGAAGCAACTTTTTGCACATTGTTCTCTTATCATCTCCAGCATCTTTTGGATTATCTTTCTAATTCCCATCACTTTCAAATCATATTGGGCTTTTTGCATGATCCTTTGTTTGTTGCAGGAATCTCCAAAAGTCCCAAGATGCGACACTATATTCTTCTCTATGTGCATACTCAAGGTTATGAGACGTAACAAGTTGTGCTGGCCAGTCAGTAATTCAAAAATTACCTTTTTTTTTTCCATGGGCCATTATTTGATCCTTTATCTTCTTTCCCAACACATTTTCAAAATCTTTTAGTTATGAAGCACATCATTTCCCTTTAATAAAGGTGGAGGATGCCTGAAATTCGGGTTTTCCATTGAACGATCTTTTTTAGGCTCTCCATGGATGATCCGGGGTAGAAAAACACCGATGATCCATATAATAATTTTCCCTACTATGCTTAAGAATAGTGAGAATTCGTGTTATAGTTACAAACAAGGGCAAGCAAACTTTCCATTTTGTACTCTATATCCACACACATAACATATGCAAGGAAGTCACTTATTGTCCACATAAGAGCTGGTCCGCATTTGAAAAGTTATTTCTTGAAGCATCATATGTTTCAAAAACCCCAGAAATTCCCCCAACAATTTTAAACTCATCTATCAATGGTTGTAAGTACACACCAAGTCATTTACAGGTGATCGTGGCCCAGGTATAAGTATGAAGTATATAATAGTAAGATTTCATGCACTTCCAGGTGTCTATTATACGTCAATCAACATAACTTCCATATGCTCTGAATATACTCATAGTTCTAAATGGATTGACCCATCACTTTCTAATCCAAGTCTCACATTGCGAGAATCTAGTGCAAAATTGGATGGCCAGCCTATCCAAATAATCCAGGCTTGCCAGCTAGCAGGGATGCCCTTAACTTTCCATTCTTTTGAACGCCCCATCATTCCACCTTTCAAAGACTCGGCCGTCTTTGAGCGCATAACTAACCTTTGAGTCTAGGAATTACCTGAAAGTGTCTCAAAGGGTCTTTTTGCTGAAAGTCGATGGTGATTTTTAGACTCAGGATTTTCAATATATATCGTGAAGCTCCGCAAGTATACAAATTTATCATCCTTATAATACATTCCTAAACAACATGCAATCATTGGACATGGGCACGCAATTTTCTCCTAATCAAGAACGAGATTCTTGACCATACACTGGTTTTATTGTGATAGGGAGGAATGTTCAACTCTGGCATGCCTCTTTTATAACTCTAAAGAGTGAAATGAATGATTCATTGCTCCATCCTTGTAGACCCTTCAACAAATATATACTAGTGTGAATGATAATTTAGAGAATCCCTGTACAGCCCAGGATATAATTCTTGGCTTGCCTTCTCAACGAAGTTATAGTATTTCTTGGCATCTTCATTGGGACCTTCTAAGCTCCTTTGCCTGTGCAACTCTCTAAAATTGATCTTCAACAATCCCTCAATTCATCACGCGAGCAAGCCATATCTCTTCAACATTCAACTTGATGTATCCCATTCTCCATGATTGTCCATCTAGTATAACCTTTAACCACTCCATAGCATATTAGATTATCATACACTATTTCCTTCGAGTCCCACGAATATTACAACATTTTGCACATGGACATTGAATTTACTCCGTGAGGATCCATAAGAGTACGGCAAAATCTAGGATGATTCCACACCATCAATATAGGGTGGCTATACCTTGCTAAATTCATCCAATCCTTGGAGGAATATTTGAATTCCTATAAAAGATATAAATATTTGATATTTCAATAAGAATCATCATTAAATTCATGATAAAGTTACAAAATCAGGTGTTATGAGATGATAATATTTTCTTCGTAGTCAGGACAACTTTGTGTTATGCCAAATCAATTTTGAACCTCCAGCAACTTTTTTGAATTTTGATTTGGTTCTAAGGGAAAATAATAAAATTAAGAGGATAGAAAGAATTAAGAACGACAGTGAATTCATAGGATAGACAAAATTTATAAACTAACACGAATAAAGGAAATTTTCCAAGAATCTTGAAGTGTTTCAAGTCTTAAAAACAGAATCATGTGATAATGTCTACTGGAAACCTAATTTTAAGAGTTCATTAAGTTTACTTCAAATTGTTATGTTTAGCCTTCCAAAACTAAAATGTAAGAAAACCATTAAAGCGATCTAAAGCCACAGTTGAACTAAGCTTTTAAGTCAATCAGAAACTACCAGGAACTACAAACAACTCAATTTACTTTCATCAAAAAATCATTCAGAAAAATAGGGAGTAACATAGATACTTTCTAGATAGCTAATCTAATCTGTGAAGGGATTTTCTTGATTTCTATTCCTAGTTCTTGTTCATTCTATATCTCACAAAGCCATATATATACTATTAGTAGTAGCTCAAAATCAAACACATAGATGCGTAATGATTTATATAAAGTAAATGAACATAATTACTACATACAAAATGAAGTGATCTCAAAAGTAACTTGGGCAACAGTACTAAACAAGCTCACATATCTCTCTGATGTCCAAACCTGGCAAACATTTTTACCAAAGAAAATAGCAAAACAATATATAATCGATAGGCAAGATCAAAGATCTTGTATACATACCCTGTGCAAACGTTTCTGATTTCTTAGGGCATAAAACTTGTAACAACGTTTAACTAAATTGAATAGCAATTCCTCTAGTAAACAAATCTGTCCCCATCAGAAAGAACACAAATTAAGAAATTTACTAATTAATCACTTTTAAATTCAGCTGTAAGAGCCCCAAAAGAATCAATTTTTCTAAACACCAACAAAATTTCTTCTAAACACACTCTACTGATCCAAACAAGTTTCATCAAAGAATAAATCTTAGTAGTATAAAAAAATTGCTACTTATGTACTTAATCGATGAGTATTACGAATGATTAGCATTATAAACAAATAATCCCATCAGCTTCTAGGTTCCAAGAACAAATAAATAATGAATAATGTATCCAAAACCGAAACAGATACGAAATATAAAAATATTGAAGCATGCTGGAAATGGATCTATTGAAATTAAAATTGTTACAAACTTACTCACTTAGATCAACTTATAAACAACGTAGGAATAATTTTGTTGAAATTTTCAATAGTAGAGGACAAGTACGTACCCTTCCCTTTTCAGTAATATCATAAAAGTGAAGTAGAGAGACCAAGTAAGGAAAAAACAAAATGAAGCCCAATATCGCAACACCACATAATGTATTTTGTTTCATACAAGCAAATTCAATTGCCTCTTGTGTAATCCCACAAGTCCCCATTATCAAGGACTATGAACTTGGATAGCATAAGTAATTAACCAAAGTCAAATATAATAATACCTAACAACTACTTGATTTTGAATCCCTGCATACCATTCATACCAAATAACAGAGATGAAACGACAACAAATGAATCAGAACGCGATAAACCGATGCAGGCCCTGAGTGGTGTTTTGATTTAAATCAACTTAGAGTATACAAAACCAGCATCAGGTATCCCCAAGCTCCAGCAACTTATAATGAATCTTTTTTCTTGATCAACTACTAACCCACACAAGAACCAAACCGGACCTTCACAATTGGATACATCAATAAAGGAAATACTCACCAAACACAATAAAGTATTATTTGAAAAAAGAACAACTAGAAAAATTTGAGAAAATACCGTATCGAGACTTGCCAAGAGAGAAGGGAGAGAGAAAAGCCTTAAGTAACAAATAAAATACCTCAACTATCACCCAACCAATATACAATAAAATACGCACGCGGCCACAAGACAAAAACCAAAAAAGAGAAAAATAACTTCGATAAGCTGATTTTGCCAATGTTGTGAAAATAATCGATGTTTATTAACAGAAGGAATTAGCATCTAAGATTTTAAGCAAAACAATAAAGACGTTCCACTGACTTTCATTTTATTGACGGAAATTGAATGCAAAAGAAGCAAACATACAGACGATTTCAAAAAATAAAACAAGGACTACAACTTAGGACACTTGTACAAAATAAATTAAAACTAGAGGAAATTTTGATCACCTAAATGGGTTTATCATTATTTGGGAAATAACCAACAAAAGAAACTCTGACTTCCCACTGACAACAGAACGAAACGGACTGTCCGAACAGGATAAAAATCTCACAAAAACTAAGAATGAACTTTAAACTTACATTATCCCATATGACATTAGCGACAGATACAATTGAAAACCACAAAAGAAAAGATAATGATGTCATCTTTGTTGATTAACACGACTTAAATGATCTCATTTATATGAGATAGAAACCAAGCTATCTTTGATCAGCCGACTAATCTAGGAAGTTAACAAACCATGAAATGATGCAACAACATGGCATTAAGCCAAGTTCTAATCCATTTGAAAATGACTCTAGGAGGAAAATGATGTCATAGCTTGTATTTCCAAAACATAGAAAATTTATAATTGGGCGGGTACACAATTATTCAAATTAACCAATCTATGGTTCGACAAAAATCCTAAAAAGGAAAGATTGAACTATAGTCACACAATAGAACCTAATGACACTATATTTAAGATGAAGATGGAAAGAGATGGCAATGAGCTGCTTAACTTTGCGAGATGAGGACTAGCCATATGAAATGACAAACGGTCTGTCATAAAATGGTACCCGCACGAAAAACACAGAAACTCATCTTAAGTTTTTCCTATGCTATAAAATTCCAAATAGAACAAGAACACAAGCATTAATCAATCAAGATTTTCCCAATAGAAAGACAGGTTGAAAATTGACTATTAAGAATCAAATCTCAATAAAATATTTTATATAAGTGTATAAACCATATTGAATCATGTATTGAGAAAACTAGTACAAACCCATGCTAATCAGTGTATTGAAAAACTAGACCACTTGTTCCTACCATTCAATTCTTATATTGCATGTTGCACCTCCTGCAACAAGCATCCAAAAGAAAGAGGATAAAAAGGGTTGACACTGTTCATAGAAACGGCACAAGATAGGCACTACTAATTTTTCTTTTCCTATATGGATGAAATGCACATTAGAAGAAAGTTTATATCAAGGGTTGATCAAAGACACTTAGTACCAAGCTCATTACAAGAATGAAACAAATCCAAATCTTCTTCAAAAATCAGATTTGATTTTTGATACCACACAACTATCAGGTTCCTTTCAACTTCTATATTCATTTGAGATGCACAATCTAGCTACTGGAACACACACCTTTAAAGAACAATAGTAATATTGAACCTTGAGGAATACTTTACCAACCTACTTGCACAATCTTGCTGGTACATAAGACACAAACAAAATGATGCAGAAATTGGTGTCTCATAAGAAACGCAATAGAGGTCAACGCAATCCCACACAAGATATATACTTACAGACTCAAATGCTTCGAGTATTAATTTTCTCTTTCTCGTCTACTCGAATTCCTAGGGCTAACATTGACGTTCAGATTTTTCGAAAACTTTCTCCCCTACTTATGGAATTCAACTGTTACGAACAACCCCCGACTTAATCAATTCCTTCTAAATTACAAACAAAAATTCAATCAATTCATTCCAAGAAGATTGTTTTATAGTGCTAGATTATTAGTAGAAACTAAGAGGAATAATCTCAATTGTACATAATTTGTCCTACAACTGACAAAATCGGTATCGGGAAATGTTGCCTCTAATAAGGCTCTTAAGATTTTTCATATTCCACACTCTTTAGTTCTTCTATCCTTCGTTCTTAAGCCTTCAGATATCATCCCTTTGAGAAAATAATGTTCCTAGAGAAGACAATCTGCCGCTCAATATTGATCAGTAACTTCAGTTAACCTAAGTTTCTTCACTCAACTCGTTCTTCAAGCTCAGTTTTACTTCTTCAGCTTGTTCTTATTTTCGATCTTCATTTCATCTCCGTGTCTTCACTGCTCTTTAGAATCGATGTTTTTAGAAACCTTTAAAAGACCAGTTCCACAGTAAAGAATATAGAGTAGAGGAATTTTTTTGGAAAGTTTTTTAATAATTTTTTTTGGCCAATAAAATTGGGAGGGATAGTTGATGAATGTTGGAGGGACTATAAAATTTTTAGTGAAAAAGTTTAAGGCCACAGAGACTTGTAATGTGTGGTTTTTACAATTGTAAAAAATAGGACACTTTAAAAGTGTGTTCATATATGTAAATAGATGTTGCCATTTAATCGATATTATGACTAAACGCTTATCCAAAAAAGTGTAACAAATACCATTAAAGATTACGCTTACCAAGTGTGCTATATTGTCGTTGCCAAAAGTTAAAATTTAGGCGACATTTTAGAAGTGTTCCCCCAAAATAAATATTTTTAGTCACCCACTTTTTAATTGTTGCTCATATTAGTGTGGCCGTAGGCATAAAATGGGTGTAGTGTGTGAACTTTGTTCTACAGCAATTGTTGAAAAGTAATCCGTATACTCAACCGAATCATTGTGTGAATAATGAGGATTTTGTTTTAAGTGAGGACACTATTGGCAACACCTACAGAATTCTTAGTAACATCGATGAGAATTGAAGAGGATAGGTGTTAGTTGCATGGTGAGTCTGTGTCATTTTTCCCATCCACATAATTAAAACTAAATAGTGATGCAATGCCATAGATTGATATATTAAATCGGATTGATAGCGCACATGATTGCAAAGGAGAAAACACTTGATACTCTTGTAGCCAAAGATTTGTGTATTGAGTCACCGTGCGTCGCTTGGGACAAACACGAATTTAGTTGAAGGGTGTTGAATATATCGGGGTTTTCACGGTATTATTAATAATTTTCTTTAAGTTACGGTACCTACAGCCTTTTAGTGCAATTTTTATAGTAAGTTTCTTTTTATTTTTGCAAGAAATGTGTCCAAAGTTGAATGCGATATTTTGAGCGAAGAAATGCCGAAGAGGACCAACCTACTGAGCTTATGACGTCGTCGTCCTTTGTTGACAGTCCTTAGGTAGCACCAGCGTAGTGCAGCTGCTAAAGGAAGATGGGGAATTCAACCAAGGGTGGGTTTACGAAGCTTGTGACGGCCGTCGTGTCTATGGCGGAATCCGTCCTGCAGATCTCCATGAAAGTTCAGAGAGTAATGCCCATTACCCTATTCCAAGATTTTGAGTGTTTAGAACGAAAACCCTCGACGGCCTTTTGTGCCTATGACGGTCCGTCATACTTGCCGTCGTAGGGTAATAAGAAAGCAGCAGTATAAATTGAATATTTATAGGACTACGCGTCCTGACAGTTCGTTCGTGACCCTGACGATCCGTCGTGAGGTACGTCGACCGGCCGCATTTTGGCAGTTTCCAGCAATATAGTCCCTTGTTCAATTGGTTTTTTATTTGGGCTATACATAGTTCGCAAACCTCGTTTTTGTAATTTAGACTCTAGATTTATTTGTTAGACTCTAGATTGTTTAGACATCATAGTATTATATTTTGTTTTGTATTAGTGTGAGATTCTTGATATCATTAGACGTATTTGTGAGATTTAATTGAATTACTTTGATATTCTTGCAAGTGATAGGGTTCATTAATCAAGGCCAACTTTTGGATTTTCTCTTTATCATGAAGGTAATTTCATGTGACTTCTTATTTAATATTAATGAATATTGTGATTATGACTATGAGTACTAACTCCATACTAGGTTGTGGGAACCATAGGCAAAATAATGAGATCAAACTCACTAAAATAACAATTCTAGAATAGTTTCTTTGTCTTTATTAATAATTCTTCGCTTAGACGAGTCTTTTTACGGATGGCGCATATTAAACTCGCTTGATGCTACTGCCAGAACCAAGGAGGTAGATAATAGGAAAAGAATTATCAACATAGATTTAATATATACTATATAATAGGCTTAGGACTGATTGGTACGAGGTAATAACTTAGTCAAATAATATCGAATACGATGCTTCCTATGAGGTAAGAAATGTTAGAAGCAACACCGTATCCGGACCAAGGTGCGGAGTGAGATTTCTAGAATGGCCCGGACCAAGTAATTTAGAAATCATACTTATCACTTTTCATTCAAGATACCGGATATAATTGTTCAGTTAGAATTATCAAGTTATAAACATGTGGGGAACACGTAACCCTAGTTACAATTGGAGTAATTGATCAAATCAACATTCAGTGTTCAGTGTCTCTTTCAATTGCGTTTAGTTATTTCATTCATTTAGAATTAAAACCCCCCTTATTTGTTTTTTTTACTTTCCAACGAAGTCCATTGAACCAAACAATATTAATAACAGGTTAAGTTATGTTTGACTAATTCTCTTGAAACGATCCCAACCTCACTAGTTGTGGTTAGTTACTTGACACAACCCTTTACTTCTATTGAGAGTAATTTTGAGCCATCAGTTATTACAAAGAAACATACAGAGACATTTAAATGTTTTTGTTGCTTCCTGAAAAGCACCTTAGTTCAAACATCTTGGCACGACGCACGTACACAATCAAGCTTCCAATTGTTTGGGGTTTCCCCAAAGTTTCACGGGTACCCCCCTTGTTGTCTTTGGGTTCTAGTACTATGACACATCATAACTTATTTGGGTATCCACTACTTAATGAGATTGGTGAGTGGTCACCATCTGTTGATAGTTGATAACATCCTCTTTCATTTCGTTTTAAACCTTTAATCGTACCCTTGAACCTTGTTGAACATGCATGAGAAAGGTCTTCTAATGATGATATCGGCCACCCTCACAATCTTTGGGCTTGCTGGGCACTGATGGGGGGAACATATCGTAGTATTCCCCTCGATTTTTCCATCCAGTGGGTTTATGATCACTCATATCCGGTTGATGTCTACCGCCTTCAACCCTGTTCCCAACCTGAATTTCCACATTGCATGGGTATTGAGCATGATAACCTCCTCATTTGTTGGCTAGGAAGTTCACTTCCTCGTGTATTGCTCTTCAAATTGGGCTTCTTCGAGGTTGACTCACTCCCTCCAACACACCAAATCATTACACTTATTGTACCAAACCCGTGACTTTTTAGACAACATATCACGGCCACATCCTTGCGCTGGCTGGTCACTCTTTCATCTTTTTTGATCTGCTCCTTTGTTCATCTTGTTCATCCAATTAAGAAATTGGGAAGTTAATTCATAGGGTTGTTTCATTAAACAAACGGGAACAAATTTGTTGGCAACTCTTTTGCTCATCGAGTCAAGACTCCTATAAAAGTATTGTAGCAAATAGTTTTTAGGAAATTTCATGAGTAGGGCATTGCCGCAACAACTTCTTAAATCTAACCCATATCTCGTGGATCAGTTTAGCTTCCATTCTTTTGAAACATTGGATATTCTCCCTAAGTGTCATCATATCTGATGGACAGAGAAACCTCAGTTGGAAAACTTTGATCAGTTTCATCCAAGAGGTGATGGAATCTCTTGGAAACTCAACCAACCATTTGCTTTCCTCTCCCATTAGGGAAAATGGGAACAACCTCAAACCGACCTATTCTTGTGATATTTTCTTAAATGTGTTTCTTCTAGGCTCATAGAGATCCTCGTGAGCTATACCCTCAAATAAACCCTTTAGTCGTAGAAGTTGAAGCATGGTTCTTGTGATGAGAACAACATGTTACCTACGATTGGAGGTAAACCAATGGCTCCAACACCGCCCATTTGAACTTGGTCATTGACATTTGGGTCATTTACGTCATTGAGGTTTCCAACATCATCTTAGTGTCCTACATGGCTACCATTACTTCCATTAATGCTCATCTCCTCCTCTAGTTAATATAATCAACAAAAAAAGCAAACAAAGTAGGTAGATTCAACTATAACTAAATAGAATACAATTCAACTTCACCAAAACAATTACGAACAACACCACTCCTTTGAAGCGATGATATTTTGATTTAACATTTCAACCAAACCTTATTAAATTCTAGATGTCAACAATTGTAAATCAGTATAAAACCTAACTAGATGAGTTGGTGTGAATCCCACAAGGAGCGGTACTTCCACACCAGGAGAGCATACCCCGGATGATGCGACCGGTATCATCGTCCTCTCAGAGGACTCAGACTAGCCCTTAGCATTCGTCATAACATGTAATCATTAAAAATTGCGGAAATAGTCCTAACATATATAAAACCATCTAAGGAGTGAAAATCTGGACTTAGCCAATATATGTCAATATGCCATATAGGCCGTAATACAAAAGAATCCAAAGAAACATGATGGAAATAGGATAGTCCTAACATCTACTCAAGTCTTCATACAACAGAAAATAAATGATAGCATCCCGAACATGAGGACCAACCAATACTTGGAGAAAGACTTCCAAGCTTATTCAAATAGATCTCCTTAAACTTCAATGGCATGAACCTACATTTGTAGTAACATAAAGTAATGGGATTATTATCCACGTGCAACTAAGTCATGGGTATATGACATAACACATAAGGAAATGCATGGAAAAGGATCATTTATCATTTCATTAGAAAAACGTGCTAATTCATGGCACGTCTTTAGTGCACATAAACCATAGAACAATGCAAGTCAACGATTCCCTCAACATGAATCAGGATCTAACAAAGACATATTATCATATAGTCATATTAATTGTCGTATTCAATGTATTCATATACATAACATACAAGACACTTACACAGGATCACATCCCCACCCTACAATTTGCCTGGTCATGGTGAAAGCTCCATACCCCACACAACCAAGTAGATAAGATAGGAACCATAAGTAAAGTTTTTTGCTTCATATAACTTGTAACAAATAACTACATCACTTCAATATAGCAATCTAACCAATAACTATTCATCCTAATGACAACATCATATAAGGAGTAACATCATGAATCCATAAACATATACCTTTCATGTTGTCATATGTCATTAGAACAATCTCCGGTCTTGCCCATTAGAGTCAACTTTTGCAATGTCTCGGTTATATTCCACCCCCCACACCCCTACCTAGACTAAGTAGACTCCTCAAGTCACCCTTTTCAACATTCATTTACTTTATCTTTAATTTTACCGAGGGAACATACGCCTTAATGTACTAGGCCTGGTGAGCTAACCAATGGAATCCGGTGTTGTAAGAACCCCATACCTCAAAAAAGTGTGCCCACCGGCAAAAGAGAACCTAACATGAACATCGCTGATTAAGGTGATCCACTCATCTGTCTCAAATGGTTTGTACATGAGTTCAAGACTTAGGAGATATATTATAGACCCATAGTTCCACAATTACATGGCAACCTCAATTCATGATAGTCTTGTGAGCCTATACCTTCCCGCAGGAACCGACACTTCTCATACTAGTTCATCCGGCGCTTAGCTTTCAAGTCCCCTTTCTTGAAATAAGCTATAAGTTGTATTTGATCATAAACTTATCAAGATCATAGGAAATAAATCCTTGTAATAAAAACATGATCATGAGCTCTTCTGATTAGATGAGAATTTCCTTCATCATATAACCCGCCTCGTATGTGATTAACACATAACAATTTACTTGTATAAGCATCAAGAGAATATCGTATCGTAACTTGCATTTATCGTGTTCCTTTTTGGTGCGATTCTCGAAAATAACATTTCCTATCCTATGCAGTATGCACTTAGCACATCCTACATACTTTTGGCAACATATCATCATGATTTATAGGCTATCAGGTAGAACATGGAAGGGTAGTCACAACTTTAGAATACTTACCTCTTGCTTCTAAGGACCTTATTAAATAACTTAGTTCATTTGGCAACATGTATGACCATAACCTGTAGTAAAATACTTCAACAATCATAATCAATACAACTCTTCAAATCATATACAGATATCATACATATGTAGGGTAAAGAGAAAGAGTCACTTTAAGTTCATCTATCTTAGTTCCAATCCCTACTTTTCATATGTCGAGTAGTAAAAACCATTATTGAATCATCATGTAAATCTAAAGAACATGCCCCTTTTCACACAAAACTTCAAAATAAAAAACAAATACTCATCAAATCGTTAGGAGAGACTATAGAACACACTTGATTTTCATTGAAAAACAATCAATCTATGATTAATAAAAAATCTTTTGTAAGTACAAACCCTAAGTTGAAGTTCATGAAACTTATCTTTAAAAAGGACCTTGGGGAAATGAATCCCCATAATAAAAAACCTATCTTATGCATGAAGAATCCACAAAAATTGGAAGAAAAGCTTGAGGTCCCTTCTTTTTCTTCCTTAAGCTCTTCTTGTTTTTCAATGGAGTGTGCAAGAAGAGAGGGTTTTCTCTTGAGAAATGAATAGAAAAATATTCGTTTGATTTGGTTTAGGTCCGTGTAAAAATTAATCTAAAACAGACTAATATCATATATACGTCCAATTATTACCCAAAAGACCTCCACTTAAATGGGTCCTTTTAATAAGTTTAAATTACCAAAAATATGCAAACGATGCTGGAGGTAGATGCCGTCGCGGGAGTAAACCAATCCCGTCATTTTTAAATATTTCGTTAAGGATGTGAGGTGCGTGTAAGCCTTTGTCCGCGAGGGGTGCCTCTCCAATCTTGAGGAAGAAAACCTCGTGTTCACCTCGCTTCGCCCCCCACACCTCGCTTCTTGCCTGCTCGGCAGGTTGCCAGGTACTTGCCCATGCATGTTTGGGTCCTCCCCAGGACCCTTCGGGTGGTCCTGAGGGTGTCGTTACCTACGTGGAATTTTGGGACCCTTTTTTACTATATACAACCTATCCAAGGTCACTTTAAAAGTTTGACCTTCCAAACTTCACCAAAATATAGGGACGTCAACTAGTTGAAATTTCTAGTTTACGGATGTCAGTTCTTTCCTATCGTTTTGGGAAAAATTTTCCCCCCCCCTTACCTTTTCCAATGAAATTTATTCACATTAATATAGGTATGGAATCTTATTTTAACATATTATTTGATGGATTAATCCTCTAGTCGAAGTCATTGCAATTCCCAAGTGTTATAAGTACGTTTTTTAAAATTCAAATTAGGACTGAAAGTGTAGTCTCATAATCTATAGAAATATCAATTATAGAAAATCGATATTAACCAAATTAATTGGGTTAACACAAATGTGCGATGGTGGTGTCTTGTTTTAATTATCACCCTACAAAGATGCCAACAACTTGCACTACATAAGGGGAGAATAATTTCTCGGGATGGTGATCGATTATATGCAAATATGGTCTAATGTAATACAGACTAATAGTAAATAGCGTAAAGTCTGTTATTAGTCTATACATAAGGGAGACTATTTTTCTCTCGAACAACCACCTTGTAATCAGAAGTATTTTTCTTTTAACATCAAAGTATGACAATGAAGAAAGAGGCTCACACCTTAACTCTTCACTCTTTTGCGGTAAATGTGTAGATTGAGTTTGGACTTTAAGAGCATGTTTGGTATGAAGAAATACTTTTCCATTTTTCCTGAAAATGGTTCCCACCAAAAAATTTAGATTTTGGACTTATTACTCTTGTTTGGTTGGTTTAGAATCAATATTTTCGCGAAAATGATTTTAGTGGTTTGAGTTTATTGAATGAAAAATACTTTTTGATAAATATCTCCTTACTTTTCACTAGTATAAAGTCATTTTCGAAATTAAAAATATTTTTCTAAAACAACTTAAGTTGTATTGGAGGGTCGGGAGGGTAGGGCGTGAAAATAAAGTTGTGAAGTTTGATTTTTTTAAAAAAGAACAAATTAATTGTTTGGGGGTTGGTGGTGTTTGTTGGTGTATGTGGTGGGGGTATGTGTGGTGGGCTGGAAGGAGTAGCCTTTTTTTTGCATTTTCCTCGAAGGGGGGATTGGGTGGCTATGGTAGAATGAAAAATTCACTTAATTTTTTTTTGGTGGTGGGTGGTTTTGGTTGAGGTCGAAGATATGGGTGAAAAACTAATATTTTGAGTAAAAAATATTTGTTTAAGAACAACTTAATTTTATTTTTATTTTTTTTTGGGGGGGGGGGATGGTTGGGGTGGTGTGGGTGGGAGGCCCGGGGTCGGAGATCACGGTGAAACAATAAATTTATCAAAATTAATTTTTAAAAAAAATAAATAATTTTTTTGGGGGTGGGGGGGGTAAGGAGGGTGGGGGAAAAAAAAATTGAAATTGAAAATATTTTTAAAAATTGAAAATGTTTTTCCAAAAAAAGAAATGCAATTTGAAGTTGGATGAGAGTTTTTGGAAAATCTTTTTCTTAATTTTTTAGGGAAGTCCTTTTTCTTCTTTAGTTTGAGGAGCTTTAGTTTATTTGGAAAACAAAATTAAAAATTTTCCAAACTTTTGTTCCCAACCAAACATGAGAAAAATTAGAAAACATTTTTTCGCAAAGTGTCTTCCTTCTTCCTTCATACCAAACACATCCTAACGTCTCCTTGGCTAAACCACCTCAACCACCCACACTCCAATCAATCACCAAGTAATCTTAGGTCTTTCAGTGTTGAGGTGTTAAGATAAATTGTCCCTCGATTACTTTATAATCCTATAACAAAACTTAGATGTATTTTGGTTGCGACAGTGTTTGGGATAATTTTATCCCCCTCCCATGTAGAACATACTGATGGATGATATGTTTCATTATACATGGTGGGAAAGTTATCCCATGAACTAACCCCAAGATAGTTAAATTGGGATCGAACTTGTTCCCAACCAAGCGACCCCCTTAGTTCCAAAACCTCTTTTCGTCTCAAGACAGCACGAGACCCAAACGTAGAATTGCAGCATTTGCACTACAAATCATAATTAACCATAATTATGGATTAAAACTAACTTAAAAATGCATTTAAACTTCTATTTAAAATACCCATAAATTAAATCAAAACCCATATCACATATCACAACCCCTTCGTATTTTTTTGGCAAGGCCTATAAAGACGTAAAAACAATTACGGAATTGAATATCCATCAACTGTAAGAGTAATTTAGTAGGCGCTTTACAATTTTCAATTTTTTGGATCTTTACACTACTGAAATCTCCAAATGAACTTCTCAAATTCCATCTGAACACTATAGGGAAAAGAGTTCTACGATAAATCCTTTTTTTTTTAAATATCCAACATGTGTCCAAATATGTCAAGATACTAAACAAAAATGTTTCAATCTAATTAATATTGGCCAAAAGTAATCCACGAATGGTCGTCTTATGAAAGTAAAGTAGGGCTCGCCGAACCACTCCAAAGCAAACACTTTGACGATCTTCCATCGATCGCCTTTTCTCAACTTGGTATTTACCATCCATAAATTTTGTAACTTTGGGCGATCTAATCTTTGCTTCATCGAACTTGCTCTCGATTTCCACGACTGCTCTTTTTTTTCGCCTACTTTTGTTTTGTTCTTCCCTTCTTCCCTCAAGGTTTGTCACTTGACTTTAGGTGGTCCAACTAGACACTCAACAATTCACCATTTTTTCTTTCGCGATCACCAGGCTTTCCTACTTTCCATCATTACTCAGCTTTTGTTTTGTTTCTTTTTGCATGTGATGTCCTTGTTTTATTCATAAGCTTAATATTTATGCAAATCCAGACATAGAAAAAAATCAGTTTTAGGCACAAATTAAGCATTTTGGAACAACACTAAATATATATAAATAAGCCCCAAATAAGTCTAAATCCTCATCAGTTTACGTTCATGAAGTTTGGCATCTCGAAAGACGAGGTGGGGTATTGGCCATCATTGAGGTGAAGGCCCCACATCATTGAGGGACATCAAGGACAAAAAGTTTTTTGGAGGATCATAGTATGATGAGCTTCAAGAAAGGAAGACTTGGAACTTTTTGATAGGTGGAGGGTTTGTCTTCAGTTTTTACGGAAAAGAATTTTTGTAACCATCGAGTAGAGATTGATTCAATAAGAATGTTTGAAACCACAGAATTTTCATTGTTGTTGTATTTCATTTTTCTGTTATGATAAAGAAGTACCGAATTTTAAACAATTGGAGTGGTGAAGTAGCATGGGAAGAAAAGACATTGATATTGTTGTGTCCAAAAAGTGCGAAAACTTCAACAAGTAAGTATGAGCATAAAAGGCAGGCATGTTTTTGCTTCACATTCGAATTTCAAATCCTGAATGGCCGTGATAAGGATATCCTGGGGATTTCGTGTTGGACTTCCCAAACCATAGGGAAAGTTAATTCCATATAGTATGGTGGTTAATTGATTTGCTACGTCATCCCACTTCATTCTATTTAGAGAGACTAGAATGCGCCAACAGTTAGATAAGGTGTTATGGAATGATAGTGAGGATGCAAGAGTGTTCTTTCTTCACATCAAACGTGATACTGTTGTTTACATCGAACTTTTGGGGTGTCCACTAACTAACTTTTAGCACAACAAGCCACACATAGGCCTCCTCCCACAATGTACGAACAATTATAAGAATTATTCAAACCGTTAAAGGACATTGTGATTGCCTTTGGAACGGCACTGGTGACAATTTTTTACGTTTGTTGTGGTTTTTTCTCATAATATTGTTACCACCCTATATTGACATGACACAATCCTTGAGGAACTTATGGTAGGGGATGTAGTTACCCATAGAAATTGGTTTGATGCTACTGATGCTGAAACATTTGGAAGGGTTGAGTTCAGTGAAGATGCTAACGATACGGTGAGAAGAAGCCAAAGCAAGATTTCTATAGCCTAAGGTCGATAGAAAAAGGTACACATGCATACTGTAAAGTGAGAATACATGACATATCAGGATGGTGGAGCAAGGTAAATTCAGTATGGGATAAATATTTCGTTGGAATTCCTTGATCGCGTGAGTTTGTAGGTTGAGAACCAAGGCAGATAAATTCCATGAAAGTTTCAACTCGAAGCATCATTCCGTTGAGAAACTACTTTGGATAAATTGGAAGCAGAACCCCGAATTTTTAGAAATCCTTTTTTCTAATCTTTCCAAAATAACCTATAGGTCCGTAGAATTCCCTATAAACCTTAGAAAATTTTATTTCAAGTTAGGGAACAGAAGAGAGAGAGATTTTCTAATGCCATAATTGGATGGGGGGAATCTTGGACATTCCTAAGCCAAACCCTCTTCCAGTGAATCCAAAAATCTTGAAACATATCAAACTCTATAAAATTTCTTGGCACCCCCGGAGATTAGGTTTTATGCATTGAGTAGATGTAAATACAATCTTTTCCATGTAATCTAATAAATTCAAACAATGATGGGTATGTGTGTATAACGTTCCGTACATAAGTAAAAAATTCCATTGAAAGATACATTAATTCAATTTTTATGGGTTTAGTTGTCTTCACACTTGAACCGTAACCGATGAGGTTATTATTTGTGTTCTTGAAAGGGTCTCTTGTTAAGTTATGGTACTTGTAGAGGAAGGATGGGTAACGGGTAGGACGAAGGATTTTGGATATACTATTTTTAACTTTGTGAGTACATCCTTGTGCCAACGAGGGTTTTGTAGTTTAGTTTGAAAGCAGTAGTTACCAACCTTTATGAAGACTCGGATTTGGACTTTGTGTAATTCCATAAGGAAAAATCAAAGGAACCCAATATTGTAATGAAGACATGTGACTAGGTGATGGATGTCCCTATTATGGTATGATACTACACTTATGTTGTTTTCTGGTGAGACTTGTTATATATGCATAGAAATAATGGTTCTTAGAATGTTGAAAACAATATAAGCTAATAACAATTGTCTTATGGGAAGTTTTTTCTCGTAGATGTGTGTCTTGAGTTTGGTTGTCATATGTGATTGGATCGAATTTCCTATTCCGAGAAATAACTAACATCTGGATCAGATTGTCAGAATTCACCGACATACTAACAGGATCGATTGCCACATTCGGCATAAAACATGGCTCAGATTGCCACGTTCTGGCATACTTTGTAGTGGGATCAGTTGCCACGCTCTGGCATAACATATAGATTGGATGCCACGTTGCGGCCATGCTAACATGGGGTGCAGTTTTCCAGATAACATAAAAATTTGATCGGATTTTCCTTTTTCCACATGCTTAAAGAAGTTTTTCTTTTGGATCCCGTGAGAGTGCAAATACTTGCAAGTAAAATGAATACGGCAAAATATGTTATTCTCATATCGTTAGCGTGTATATATAGTCTATATGTGGGGTGTAATTAATTTACGTTTTAATGGAAGCTTAAAAGGTGGTACGTGGCACGTGTAGTAACGATGTTGTTAGTTACGTTTCAAGTATGATATAATGGAATCTTAAGGGTCGTAGTGGGGTAACTTGTAGTCTAACAATTTGGATTAGTAGGGTTAAGCTATGATCTGATGGAAGCTTAAGGGTGGTTAGTGGTACTTGTAGTATAGAATTGGCTAGTAATGTCCAAGTTATGATTTTTAAGGAACCTTAAGCGAGGTAATGGCACTTGTAGTATACAATGTGGCTAGTATAGTTAAGTATGAACTAATGAGTCTTAAATTGTGGGTAAGCGTACTTGTATTATTTAAGGTTGTTAGCGTATTTATGTTGTACCCCTCGAAGGAAAACTATAGGTGTTAATGAAGGGCACTTTAATATGAAAAGTCTAAGGGTGAGTTAGCGAGGGCTAGACCTGATCTTTAATTGTGTCAGTTCATATATTATGATGTGAAGATTTGGGTTACCGATGCTTCCTCAAGTACAGGGTTGTACTGATACTTACTCTTGCGATGTCTTTTGATACATTTTGAATGTAGCGGATTGGTGATGTTTCCGAATGGGAAGACGAGGAAAGCCTCAAGCAGTTTTGGACTTTTCCATTCCGCAGGTAGAAGTCGTGTATTTTGTTTAAAAATGTCAATTATTCACTTAAGTGGTTCGTTGTACTTGGTCAAACTATGTCATTCGAGATCTGTCACCTATTTGGTATAATTTAGAAAATTTTTAATTCGAATGTGTTTAATTCTTAACTTCCTTAGCTTGCCTTCTTTTTCTTTAAATTCCGCATGTTTTTCTAGTGGTTGGTCTATGAGGTTTCCCTACATAGGTGTTAGATAAGATTGCATGCACGCCTCATTGGCTTGGTCGTGAAAAATTTTTATCAGAAGCCTAGCTTACTGGTTTTTCCTCCTCCCCCCGTACAAGAGAAAAATATGAACTAGACTCTGTGGATTAAGTGTGTTTAACGTCCACTTTTAATCTATAATGTCCTAAGAAAGGCATTCTGGAGATTTTTTATTCATACATTACTCCAGTCCTGTGAACTGTCGCTAGTGGTGTGGGTTAAATCCAATTGGTATATCCCATTTCAAATTAATATCTTTACGATGAGGACTGACGTTGTCTATACAACCAAAGGACACTAACAAAATAATTTGAATCGGAAGCTTCCAATTGGTATCTAGCCCTAGGGGCTATTGAGTGAATGGATAGTCGTTAAGGGTTATCTATGGGACGAATTAGTTAATAAAGTGAAATTGCATGTGTATTGTGTATGGTAAACGGTAAACTTGTGCTTCCTGTTGGTGGTAACTAATTGTAATGTGTACTTGTTGTTGTACTGATATGCTATTGTGTACTTCATGTTAAAAGATATATCTATGAATACGGAAGTGTATTGATAGACTTAATCATTGTTGAAATAGAGGATATCAGTTGGGGTAAGTAACCTGATTTAGGACACCGTGTGGAGTGCCTGAAGGCGATACGAGTAGACAAAGAGGTATGCAGGTTGTAATGTATGTATGTACCATAGGAAGTGTAGGTTGTAGTGTCAAGTTACTTTTTTCTTAAGAACTCAGACCTCACGTATTTTAGTCGAATAAATTGAGAAGCCCGATGAGGTGGTGAAAAAGGGAGGTCGAAAAAAGATTGGAAAGGGAAATGGTACCCAGAAATCCGCGATCAAGTAACTAGTTCCGTCTTACCGATGCAACGAAATTTTTCCCACAGGCGCAGTGCCGCTATAGCGATATTTTCCCGATAAAGAGAGACACAACCTCACATAATATTTCATGTTTTTCTCTTTTTTCAAATAAAAATTTGGAATGGATCCGAACCAATCTATGCGACTTTGAAACCAGTATATAACAATAATAGTAACAAAAAATAGATTAAGGATTTAAAAATGGTCTTTTTCATACAACAAACAAACAAGCATCCATTTTCTGCAAAAACATAATAGAATCAAACGGTAAAAATAAAACCGGTTGTTCAAAAAGAAAATATCTATAAATAAAAAGAGAAGAAACCCCTCTCAAACTGGGTGGTATCCACGTCAGAGTCCATGTCCCTTGGGATCTCCAAGTCCCCCAGTCCGGTTCAGCATAAAAAACATTGATAAGTTTCTTAGTTCTAGCTTACGAATATTCTTACCTGGGGCCACGCAAGTGAAAATGGCCTTAGTAGCCTTCCACATACAAGCCATCTAATGATCCTTCTCCACGCCCTTCCTCCTCTCTTAGTGCAGCTCGCGGTGGAGCTAGTGTACTTCAAGAGTGGTGCTAGGGCGAACCATAGTGAAGTAAGCATACATAATCCCTTTCTTCTTCCATACTGCCACAAGGTCTATCTCAACCCGTTCACCCGAAACAGGGTCCTCACCATCCGAATTCACAACCACCCTCATGCTGCTAGCCCTGCTCGTCCTCCACCTTTTTTCTTGGATAGATAATCTTCTCGAGCTAAAAGAGGGTTAATAGGGGGATTTATAGGCAATACCTCGTCAGCATCAAATAAGAGCAACCCTTCCCGCTTGCATAAGGTAGTGATAAGACTGGGAAGGAAGAAGGATTTCTTTTTGCCTCGATCGAACATCTTCCACTCTGAGATAATTTGTGCGCCCACATTCAGCTGAATGACCTGTATAGTTCACACCACCACCAGAGCCGGAAAGTAAGTGACATTCATGCGGTTAATCGAGGGAAAGATCCTCCTAAATACCAAATGTAGAAACTTCTTAGCATCCAATGACTAGAAAGCGCTATTGTGGCACTCCGATGTAGTCCAAGTAAACATGATCTCATCTCGCAGGATCAAAAGTAGTGTCTTCAAACCACTCCAGGTTAATCTCTCAAAGTTTGTCCTCAAAAGCTAGGTTTTGGGCTTTTGGCACCTCCAGCACCTCATTGATAGTAGTTGCATTCAAGAGAATGTCAACTCCTTGAATGTTAACAATCAGCTAAGGAACATTCCACTGTACTGTGGGGAGGATAGCATAGAACTCCCTCACCCAGGAAGAGCAGTAACCTCGGGGAGTCTAAGTCAGAGGAAGCCAATCAAACATGGCCAATCAAGCAAAGAAGGTAGAATCCTTCTCCTCCACCTTATCAAAGGTCATCTCCCTCTCACAAAAAAACTAGTAGTGTGATAGTCATAGTGCCTCTCCCAACTAGAAATATCGGGAAACTGGATGAATGGGGTATTGTTATCATTTTGACCAGCCATTTGGTAGAGATAAGTAAGATGAACATATACTAGGTAGAGAAGCCCAAAAAAAGAAACTTTTTGAAGTGGTCTGGGCCATCCCACTACAGTGGTAATCATCTTGCTACAGCGGGGTTGAGGCGCTGCAACAGCCTTCATATAGGACAAACTCCAAATGCGGAAATGGCATCTTTTCATATGGAAATCCCCATTTTATTGGAATTTTGGCATATCAGAGTGTATCAACTACCCTAGAGCACAAATTAGCAATTGTATTGACCAAATAACTCTTAAATTGTGTCTAAATTTGAGTTCATGACAAAAAAGACTTTTAAACTATCCCCATCCATTTTTGTATCGATTTAACCTTGTTTTCACGAAATATTTACGCTAGGACTGGTTTATACATTAGGTAGGAAAGGAAAGTTAAAATTCTATAGGTTTCTAACACATTAGCAACCTTTACTGTGTCCCTATCTCCCACTGCACTGGCACGACTTCCGCTCCAGTGTGCAGGACCCTGTTTTTGGCATTGCATGTTAGACTACCCTAGAGTGGAAACCCAACACTTCTTCTGTGTAGTACATTTTACCCCTTCATTCTAGCGCTTGTACATTCTTTTAGGATCTCAAAATCTCTAGGGGTCACAAAACTTTGTAGTTTCGTGTAAGAGTCGTATCTCTAATAGGAAGCATCCGGAAGTGAGAGTGTGTGATGATTGAGCCTTAGTCGTTCTAGGACGAATGAGTAGTGAATTGATATCTATTGTAACGATCCAAACCATCATTATTGGAAAAAATCAGAATTATAAAAAAAAATTATGTTCACGTACCACTGACGCGGCACCGCTTCAGCGACAGCTTACCGGCTAAAGCGGGATCGGCGAGCCAAAAATTACAAGAAATCCTTATTTTTTCATCTTCTCCAAAAATAACCTATAGGTCGTTAATTACCCTAAAAACCAATAAAAGTTATATCAAGTTAGGGAAAGAACAAGAGGTAGATTTCTAGCATAAGGATAGCGGAATCTTGTGAGATCTTGGCCAAACTCACCGTACAGAATCCGAAAAATTTGAAAATGAAATCAAAGTTAAAACAAATTGCTTGGCGCCTAGGTAGGTTAGGTTTTATGCATTTAGTAGTTGTAAATCCATGCTTACCATATAATATATTAATTCAACCTTATAATGTATTTTAGACCTTTGTGCAATGAGAACATTCCATGGAAAGTTGATATAGTTCAATGTTTATGGGGTTAGTGTCGTGTTGAGACTATATTTGGTCGAGGTTCTTATTTATGTTCTTGAATGGTTTTATCGTTAAGTTATTGTACCGGTAGAAGGAAGGATTTAGGAATATACTATTTTTGAACGTTGTGTGATAACTTTGATAAAAAGTTGTACTTGGTTTAGAAAAAGCTAGTAACGATATTTTCGAAGAATAAGGATTGAACTTGTGTAATTCCATAAGAAGGAATCGATGGAACCCATACTTAATTAAGTGTGTTACTAGTTGATGGTTGTGACTATATGATGGTGTGATATATATATGTTTTTTCCGTAGTGATACTTGTATATGTATGCATGTTGTAAAAATGATCTTATATGTTGAAACGAGATATGAAAATTATCGATCCTATAAAAGTTTTACTTAGATGTGTTATCTTTTTGTGTTATTGTGACGTGTGATTGAGATCATATTGTCACGTTCTGTCATACTAACTTGGATTGAATTTCCACGTTCTAACATACTAACTCATATCACTTGCAACGTTTTGACACAAAACTTGGATCGGATTGCCACATTTCGACATGCTAACTTAGATCGATTTCATTGTTTTGGCATAAAAATTTGATTAGATTGCCACGTTGCGGCATAATAAATGGGATCAGTTGCCACATTTTAGCATAAAACTTGGATTAGATTGCCACATTCCGTCATGCTAAATGGGATCGGTTACCATGTTCCTGCATAAAAATTTAATTGAATTGCCAAGTTTCTGCATGCTAACAGATTGACTTTTGGTCCCACAAAGGGCTACATACTGTGTGATAAAATGCGTACGATGAAATATGTTTATGCGCAATAGCGTTGAGTTTGTGTATCCTATCTATAAGTTGGGTTTTTTCACTTTCTCCTTAAGTAAGCTTAAGGAGTGGTAAGTGGTTGGTTTTGTAGCATATGAATGTGGTTAGCATATTTTAATCTATGATCTGATGGAACCGTTTAATGGTGGTAGTGGTATATTGTAGTATACAAATAGGGTTTCGTGTAAGTATGATTAAACAAAGTGAAACCTTTTAATGGTGGTAGTTGGTACCTTGTATTTTTAAATGGTCTAGTATGCTTAAGTATGATCTACGAACTTAGAGGGTGGGATGATACTTTGTTGTATACGATGTGGCTCTTTATAGTTTAAGTTTATGATCAAATGGAGTCTTAATGTTGGTAGCAGTACCTGTAGTATAAAGGTGGTTAGCATATTTAGGATGTAATCTCGTAGGAAAAATAGGGTGTGTAATTGGAAGAGCATTTAAGAAAAGGCTAAGGGTGGTAGCACCATGAGGGCTCCAAAATAATCTCTTATTGTTTAGTTCTATATTCATAGGTGGACGTCAATTGGACCGGCTGATGCCTACCCAGTACGTGTGCTATATTGATACTACTGCTCTATTTTTAATTTTTTGACATAGTATGGATTGAAAAAGTGGTGATGCCTTCTTAGGTAAGACTACGAATCCTCAACATGGTTGAAGGGTGTTTCATTTGTTTAAATGACTTATTAATTCTCTTAAGCGAGATCTGTACTTGTCGGACTAGTGCTCTTGGGGACTTCTGTGGTACTAACCATGTCTCTAGTTGTTTTACATTTAGTAAAAGTTGTATTTCCATGGGTTATTTCTTAAAAAACTACTAACACTCCATAGATTGGCCTTCGTTTTTAAAGAAGTTTGTATGTTTTCTTGTTGCTGGTTTATGACGGGTTCTTTTAATTAGGTGTTAATTAGGTGCCGCACCATCCCTCTGAGTTGTCATGATCTTTAATTATGAATTTGGTCACATGAGCGGATGACAAGAATGGATAAAGATCCCGTACGACTTACAAAAATACATAATCACATCTGAGCGAGTAGAACTCGTGAAACTAATTTTAAGCGTGGAAGGGTAAGTTTTTTCGAACGTCCATGTTTTTAAGGTGGTGTTTGAAATGGGAGCGTGGAATTGAACTCCCGTTTATATCTCTGTGCATACATCGTGGTTGAGTCGTTTTATGCGGTTAGGGCTCGGCTATGTGTGTGGGTGCTTTGGCGACTTAAATCGGGGGAAAATCCCAAAAAGTTTTATTTTCTATTTCTGCTGCAAATATCTTTTGGAGAATTATGGTGAGGCCAAATCATAATTTTAATCATTATTAACTCACATTTATATTTATATTTTCCGTTTTGAGTATAATTTATGGTTATGCTTAAATTGTGTATTTATTGTAGACAAATTTGATAGAAAGATAAGAAGTTGGAAGCCTAAAACGATTATAGATGAAGGTTAAAGAAGGAAATCAAGAAGGGAGTTTTAATGGATTAAAGTGAATAAAATAATATATATATATAATATATACTGATTCATGGGACCCGTTCTTTGCACGTGTTGAGCTATGTAGTAAATCATTCTATGTGGAATTTTCTTTCTTGTAATCTGTGTTTTAAAATGATTGGGTTGAATTGTTATTGATGTGTAGACTAGCGTACCTGTGTTTATTATTCTTTTGATGATTACATAGGTATTAGTGATTTGTGTATATATTGAAAAAAATTTGATGCATTAATACTATCAGTAACAAATACATGAACAGTTAATAAGAATTTTTAAAAATAAGTAACGAAAGTACGTTTATTTGTTAATAATACTAATATTATGAAGGAATATTTTGAAAATGCCTAACGCATTGTAGAGTGTGGGTGTTGAAGAAAAATCCATTCTGGCTTGTATAGGTTTACTTGTGTCTTTCTAACTGGTTGTATTGTTGAGCAATGTATGTTGTTAGTACATAGTATATGTATAATAATTTAATTATATGTGTTAGAATGACCATATCTGTTATATGATATTATCGTACCTAAAACTTTCTTATATACGATGTTCCTTGTGTACGTTCCTTTTTGACATTTGGGTTGCTCTTTAGGACAAGTACTTTTTGTTGTGGCATAGATATCCCTCTTTGATAGCGCCACTACAATTGACCATGTCGAACAAACATGTTGGGCAAATACAACGCCACATTGTGAATGTTTGACCTTGAGCTTTATTTATAGTCTTGCAAAACAAGTCGTAATGTTGAATGCTTTCGAATTATTTAAAATGGATATTCTTCTTTTCTGGTGGATGATAGTTTGGTATCTTGGAAGAAACACATGTTATTGTTGCAGATGACCAGTTGATCTTTCTGCATGCAGGACATTTGAGATAAACCTCGACATATCATTCGTGGTGCCGTTTGCATAGCCACTTGAAGGTTCAATTCCTTAGCAACATGAATAGGTCCTTTCCTTCAATTCTAACTCCTGCCTTAAAATAACATAGTGAAAAATCTATCCATGTTTTTTTCGCCTCTTGTAAGTTGTAAGTATTATGTTCATACCTATGTGGTGGGAGACCATTTGGGTGTTAAAGGATTTAGATATTCTTCTTTGTAATGTTGTTAGTGTCCAAAAATTCTGTTTTCTTATCAAAGCTGTTGAATATCTTCTTTTCCCTGGGAATTGAGATATTAACTTGTTGTTAATTTTAATCCACATGTCATTTCTGCTGCTAAAATAGCTCTTTCAGTGACATATTTTGTTGTTGCAACATTTTCTTGGCAGGTTTTGAAATATCTCTTTTATTATGGATTCTTCTGGAATTTGAATCCTTGGAATGTGTTGGATTGTTAATTGTTCTGAGGAGGAGGATAAATTTTCTCTTATTGTTGGTTTTCATCACCGTTACCCAATCGAAGTAAGGGAACTCACTAAATGTTGGATCTGTTCTTGCCTCTCATATTTCTAGTAAATTGAATCCTTGCTCCATCAAGGCCCAGGAATATTATTTTCCAACTTGCATTTACCATTTCTCTCGAGTTGTTTGGAATACTGGTAAACAACCTGCCGAAAATCTCCTCCAAAAATCAGGACTTTTCCGCCGAAATGTTTTATTCGATGTCCATTAATGTATGTCTCTAAGCTACTAAATCACTGTTTCTCATTGTTTTTGTGGTTTTGGCCCTTGGTGCTTCATCCCATATAATCACTTTTGCTTTCTAATCAATTTTGGCAACACACTTGCTTTGACTGTTGTTCATAGTTGATATCACTTCTGTTTGAGAGGGAGCTCAAAACCTTGATGTGTGTTGTCACGTCCTCCTGGTAAGGATTGAAGTCAGCTACAAAAAACCACTGGTTGCTGTTGCAAACCTACATACATAAACCTCTTGATCGAACATTGGCAAGTATGCACGGATAGTTATGTTTTTTCCCAGTTCCCCCGGGTCCATCCCAAGAATATTGCATGTTGTTCCGCATTTTTGTTTGTTCATTATTTTTGTAAAAGCATGATGTTGTTCGGATTTAATTGTGACTGTGCAATCAATATCTTTGGTGTATTTTTACCGGACGATTTCTTCAAGTTATTTCTCTCTCCTACTTCTGATTGAACCACTTCGAGGAAATTGTGAATCTAGTTGATGAATGTCATATATTGCCTATGATTTTGCCGCATAAGCTCTGCAACAATTCGAATACTATTCAAGTAGACTGTATTATAGTATTGTGTTGAGTTGCCCATATAGCCTGCTGAAGTCCTCGTGACATATCTCATAATAATATACCCCACCAGAGTTTTCTAATATCCGTTGGGTTACAATGAACCAAATTGTTAGGCACACAAACTTCTAAAGCGATGGCATTTTGAAAACAACAGCTCTCTCATACATTCGGATATACGGTGGTCATACCTCAAGTAAACCTCTTTCTTTCGGCTGCTTCTTGAAGGTTTGGACATATGCTTGCATTGACCGTGAGTAGGTCGTTGAATGACAAGGGTCCCCTTACATGGTTTAGTAACACCGCTCATAATATCTTTCCCCTTCTCGAGGATGAGCGGTGCAATATACACAAATAGTACTAATTAAGTACGTTTAAAATTTATGCATGTTATGATTTTATAGCTTACTACATTCAGCTTACCATTGCAATGCGACCAATTACAGATCTTGTTTTCCTTTTGGTCAAGTCTTTACCTTTGAAGTGCCAACATAATACTTTGGAATTCTCTATAAAGATATGTTTTTTGCTTCAGATCAATTTGAGCACATTCTGAAATATTCGGTTCACATTGTTTGCTTGACACCCTCCCAGGTGATGAGATTTTTTAAATTTTGATTTTTTCCAGTAAACAACACTGGATTTTGTTTGATTAGTATTTGATATTTAATTATGTTTTTCAGTAAATTGTATTATAATGCGTTAATATGTGTACCTGAATGTTTTTTCGGGCAATGTTAGTTGACAGGTTGGATAAACGCAGGTTGGCATTTCAATCAAGTTGAATTCATATATTCTCCATGTGCTTCAGCGGTGAGACCCGTGCAGTCGCGCATCTTGAAATGTTTGTTTTCGTCACTAACATTTTCACACCATCATCGACGGGAATCATAAACCTGCATCTGGAGTAATCAATATTTTGGTTCTTGGTTGTTTGTGTAGTTTTACCATACCTTCCGCCTCATATCACCATCTTCACTCTACGTAGGTAACAAGTTGCAACACTATTTATAACAGTCAACTCTCTTGTAGCATTGTTTGCAACCAGGATTACCATGGATCCGGTGTTACTGTCATGTCAGTAACGTAGCATTGACTTATAGTACATGTCCTATACGTAAATTCAGTAATCACGTAATACATTAACATTGTGTAATATATAATTGGAGTAAAAGATGAGTGTTTATCGGAAGTACCTTCACAATGGCAAGTGACCTTAAAATTTTACTAATTTTCAACTTGACGGCAGTTTGCATCAGTCTGCTTGGCATTAGACTTATGTCAATCTTTTCTGCCTCATTTGTTCATTCCTGAAATTTTTTAAGAACTGATAAAAAATATTAATATGTAGCATTTGTGGGTACCTCTAATAAGTGTGATGAAATACATGTATTACTTACATTTTTGAGATTGGTTCGCCTTTTTTTTCAAATTGTGGATTTATAAGCAACTACTAACAGGAGTTTGTGGACAGGACAAAATCCCTATTTCAACAGGAGTATAATTCAGTGATCACTTTTATGTACTTTGAAATTGACTCATATATCTAGTGTGGAATGTATACTTGATCAATTGATGATTTTACTCACAAGGCAAGAACTCTGTTTTTTCACTTTCCAGTCTTTGTAACATTTGGACCTTCTATTTCAGCAAAGTCTCCCATAAAGCCATGACTTTTCGATTTCCATATACCTATACAAGTAACATGTTTTTATGATAATGTTTATTAAACGTGAAATATTTATATTAGGATGCATAAAAAGTATATGTCCTTTCGTTTGTAACGATTACTTTCGCGCTAATTCGTCCTTCCCATAGTGCTTTTCTGTGAGTAAATCACAGCCACACTTACAAAATAATGTGTTAAAAACCCTATTTTCTTAATGTAATGTGAACACACATAAACGTTTTGTGAAATTTACCAAACAAACTCATTAGTGACTTTTTCCAGCTTCATCAATGTAATAAATCCATTTGAAAATTGATCAGGTCCTTAAAGACTTTTGTCCTAACGACCTCGGTGTTGTTCATAAATGCTAGTTCCGAGCCCCTTATGTACGGGATAAGAATTTGGTTGAGGGTCGATTTATTTCCATTTATCTGTAGTTACTTTGATGAAGTTGAAGACTATTTCCATGCATGAACATCTTTTTTGAAAAGAGTGGTTTGTATTTTGGTCCCTGGTGGTTAGGAGCATTATTATTAGAAATTCCAAAGAGTTAAACATATTAAATAATGTATATAACAAAATATGAAAATAGGAGTTACCGTCTTCATCGACTATACTACTATCATTTGCAACGAATACCTTCACCATTTGTATTTTTATACTCTTTTGTTAAACTCCGCTAATACTAAGACTTTAAGAAACCCATTCGTGCATTTTCTTCAACTTGCTAATTGGTATGCGAACTGTTCCTCGAGCTCTTCTAACTTGTCATTGTATTGTTGTAGTATCTACGATGTACTATATACAATATATAATTTGTGACGTAAACTATTTGTTTTTATATAATTAGTGTTCTTTTGGTCTAATAATAAGATGATCAAGAATGTTATTCACAAACATAAACTATTTTTTTTCTTTTTAAAATTTTAAAAACCGAGCAACTTCACTAACAATTATAATATCACATTAATTGAATCAAGTTTGAGGGTGAGAATACTACCTATTCTTGTGTTTCAATAGCAAGAAACCTGCTAACATTATTAGAACCATGAAGAGATGAATAAACGTAAAGTCAAATAAAGTAATCAATAACAATGTACCCAAGTTAACTATAACGGAAAATATTGTCCACGTATAAGAATTCAAAATGAAAGTCCCTTGGTGGACAATGCTGTTTGCATGTCGGTTTTTACAAAATTAAAGGGAGTACTTGAACTCCAACATTTTCCATTTTTACAATACCTAAGATGTAGACTCAGAAGACTGCAAAATTTATTCTACACAATCAAGAAGGCCAAGTATCCCATCAATGAAAAAATATATTTCCCTATGTAGATGATAATGGAGTTATCCTAAGCATCCATAACCATTGTTACCAACCGCATCCACAAGTAGCTGAATATGTGTACTTTTCAAACCCCCTCCTCAACCAGTACTTTGTTTTCCTTCCTCTGCCAGTTCCTCCACCTGGATCAGTACTTGAACCTTCTGAACACTATGTATCTCGTGGCTATTTTCAATTTGTTCTTTTGTTTTTCCAGTAAACCCCTTGTGTTCTCATCTAAGAATTTCATTATGTATAGCTATATTTGATAATACTTTTCTTGAATGATTCAACTTATTTGATTTTGGGGGAAAAGTTTTGCGGCTTTTTGCAATATTTAGTTGCAAATCGGAACTGATGCTGGTCCACCTTTCTGATTCTAACACCACAGGGTTACCTGGAACAGACTGATGTATAGGGCATCCTGGAAATGCTAGTCATCATTAGCGCATTGGCTTGTGATCGATAGTTTTCTCCATGCTAAGAAATCGTGACTCCCATCCTCGGGCTTTGTCTTTTGTCCCCTTTGTAATTGCAATCATAAAGAGACCAGAACCACGTTGAAAAAAAGTCATAAGCAGAACATTATTGTGGAAATCAAGTGACATTGCTGTTTTAGAAAGATACAATATTTCCGATTCCCCCCGATCTTAGGGGGTTCAGTAACGGGGGTAACGGGCGTTCCACTCATTTTTGGTCTCTTGACTTGATCTGTTTCACATTACATGTTTATTTTTGCATTCTGCTAACGTCTGAAGCAGGATCAGGCAAGCAGATCATAACTCTTGTAAATTTATTGCCTTATTCTTCATTTTCTTTAGTAAGTGAACCTGTCCAAATCTTTACTACAAATTCGTGTTTAGTTACTTTCAAGTTGCAGAGTAAGAAATTACCTTGGATCTAACAATTCGAATGGATTCAGCAACCTGCCATATAAAATCGGGATCAAGTTTAGAGTGTGTTCAAACCAGTTCACAGGTAAATAAAGTCATATGTAACTTGTCATTTTGGATTAGAAACCAAGCACAGCGTCACATAATGAAATGTCAACCTCCCTTTGAGGCTTCTCTGCATCACAATAACTAACTGCATAAGGACTTTCCTCCACTCGTTTAGTAGTGCTGTACATTTTTCTCTACTCAAGAACCCCTCCCCCTACTTTTTATTTTTTGACTAAAAGTCATTGAAGTTTGACTTATTATTTCCGACTTAAAAAAGCTACTTTTTTGTCAATCCAAAACGCTCTTAGTACCGTGCATTGAAGTATAGATCACCTAACCTATTTTAACTAACTTGTATACCTATAGCAATCAAGAAATTGTCTATGATGTCCAACAATCTATTATTGATTCCCATTCCATAAATTGTTGGTTGCTTAATTGTTTTTCCTTTATGATTGGGAGCCTAAAACTCAACTCTGTTATCCATAGGTCTGGTCTACTCTTAAGTTTCTTCCATGTTTAGCTGTGCTTCTTGTTTGTTAAATCATTGGAAGCTTGATTCACCAATCTTGAGCACTGCTAGTAATATGGATGGTGTAGTTTTCCATACAAGGGATTTAAAGTCTCTCCTTTCCAGCAAGAGCACTTTCCTGGCACCAATCACAAGTCTAGAACTTTATGTGCTGCATTTGATTTGGACGGTCCTCGTGCAACAAACAGACTTTCCCATTTCCCAACATGAGACTTCATGTTCATCGAAGTTACCTTCATTATTACCCTCAGTCGAAGTTGTCATATATTTGCAAATAGCAGCAAAACAGAGCAAAACAACATTAACTCAAAAATTGATGTAACTATTATGCAACAAAAACAGAGCACTATCCCAAATATTTACCTGTTATACTGACACGGAACAGCCTTCTCTTCTCTCTCGCCACTCCCACTTCGAAGACTTCATGCAGCGTGTCCCCCAACTCCTTTTCTACAAAGAAAACCAGGAAGCTGAAGCAATGCTGAGTAGTGAGGACTTCCGGCACGTCAAGGTTCCAATAGAGTAGTTCTCCTGTCAACAAATCCCTGCGGCAAAAAGTTCCATATCCAAGGCAGAGCTGATGATAAAGAATAGCTAGTTCCTCATCCAAAAATATTACTTTATCATCCCGCAACAAAAGAAAACAACATTTACTGGACATAACATGTGATTTGAGACATTTATACAGATGATGAAGTATATGAAAAGTTTTGGAAGAAGATGAGAAACTTTGTAACTGTCAGAAGAGAATGGAGCAGATTACCGTTTCTGAAAAATTAAATTAGTGCTGTTAGAAATTTATAATATCAATATTAATAAGGTTTAACTAATAAGTGTTAATAGGTTTAACTATAATTAATAAATTAATAATAATTGATATTGTAGGGTTAAATGGTAATCAACTTTGGGGTTAATCGGGTCATCGCTTATAATAAGATATGAAATATATATCAAATGCAATTTTCGACATTGTGAATTGCAAAAGAAGTACACTTCCACGTGGCAGTCCCTCTCAATTTACTGGCCAATTAAACTTTCATGCTACACTACCGTAAACGCAAAAAAAAAGGAATGTATTCCAATTCTTTTTTGTTTTGGATTTCCAATTTATTTTAACTCAATTATTTTATTTAGGGTTTTCTACATCTAAAAATAGGGTATGGAAAATAATTATTTGAGGGAGGTCAAGAACTACGATACAAGACATAATATAAATTTTTTCTAGCTTTGGAGCTTTATAAGAGCCTCCATGGAGGCCAGAGAATTGTGGTTTATTCTTTCTTCTCCTTTATTATTTATTTGTATTCCTGATTAATAAAAAGATAGTTTATCTATTGTTCCTAACTTTTTTTGATTAACACAAACAGATGTATTTTAAAAAAGTTTAATTCTGTTTTTGAAATAATGAGTAGCTAAGCTCCACAATTAGGTTTGTGGGAACCATGAGCGATTAGCATGGTATGAATAGTAATTAAGCAATTCTCAAATAGGTTATGCATGTATTGATAATTGTTTTTCTTAGAAGTCTTTTTAGAGAGTGTACGCGTTAGAACTCGCCTTGTTTCTACTTGCTGGACCAAGGAGGTAATTAATATGAAACGAATTATCAACATAGATTTAGTGGGATACTATCTAATAGGCTAGTGTCGATTGGTGCAAAGTAATAACTAATCATGCATCGATTATGATGCTTAATATGAAGTAAAGGTAAGGGTTAGTAAATTATACACACGTAGCTAGACCAAGGTACGGGGTGAAATTCTCTAAATGCCGGACCAAGGATTTATAGATACATAACTTATCACTTTGCATTCATAACACTAGGGAAGAATTGCTATTGTTAAGATTACCGCGTTATGAGCTTTTGGGGAACACATTCCTAGTTATTTTTATTAATATGGATACAAATAAATACTTAGTTCAAATCTATTTTTATTTCTTTTATTTTTGTTTCAATTTAAAATCCCTCCATTTTATGTATTAGTAATAATTCGTCAATATTCTCTGTGGGATCCGACCCCGGCTCATAGTTGGTAAATATTATTATCTTACATAATCGTGTCATATTTCACTTTTCAAGAATTATATATGATGGTAATCAGAATGGGTGCCGGCTGTCGGGGATAATGGCTTAGAAATTGTCATTTTTAGTTTATTTTAATTTAACTTGTAGTTTTTTTTATTTCTTAGGATTAGTTTTAAATTTTTATTATTATTATCGAGTCATCTGAGCTAGAAGAGTGTATGGAGGAGAAAAATTGTGTATATATTCTTTAATTTATTGGTCCAATATCAAAAAATTACATTCCACACTTCGAATCCATGAAGTGCATAATGCAATATCTGTTGTTAATCTTTTTTTTTTTACCACCATCCCTTGAGAGTAGTAGAAAAGTTTATTCAAGATTGGGGGTGCAATTCATATTTTCAAAGTGAAAGGATAAATAGTAAAATTAATAGTGTCGTGCCGTGATGTTAAATTAAGCGCTTATTGGGAGGCAACCAAATTAGTAGTGTAAATTTTTTATTATTATTAGTAGTAGACTAGTAGTAGCATTTTTTTCTTATTTTTTTTGCAAATTAGGGGAAGTATGAGTCAACCCCAAAAAAAAGGGAAAGCAGCAGTTTGAGCCTTAAGTGTGGGTCGTGACGAGCATTGGATATAAATTTAGAGAACATGTCTCCTAGAGGGACTAAACTGGCCTCATGGATTTTTCCTAACCCTGGGTTCTTTTATTATTTAAAGAGACATATACCTACATAAAGGACCAAATAAGCAATAAGTCATGTTCATAAGTAATAGCTACTTAAATACAGAACTATGTAATAATTCTAACCGATCAACATCATCAAATATAACAAGCAAAACCCGTATCATACCTAGCATCTAAATTGCATATCCAAAACAACCCTAACATCATGCTATAACAATAAAGCACATGTTAGAATTAATCACATTACATCATGTGCAAGACCTCTACTCATAAACCCCCCCCCCCCCACATCAAGTCTACATGTGCAATAACCAAGCAAAGCTTCATAACCTTACTCAACCAAGTAAATCAAACATAGTATAACAAGTATTGTCTAACATCATAAAGCATAACATCAAGAGTAGTCATCATCATATTTAGCGATGTAGGCCATTAGCATGTTCATACATGAAACTAACATCATATTGGATCATCAAAATTTAAAGCCAAACAATTTGGCATTACTTTACTTTATATAGCGTAAGATCTCAATCTTCTAGGACTTGCCCTCAAATTGCAACTACTTGCAATGTGTAGGTCGCGTCTGCATACCCTTACCCTAGACTAAGTCATACCCCTCAAGTAAATACTATTAGTTTCACTTTATTACAATCATTTACCTTTCGGGAACACTGCCTTAATTCGACATCGACACTATCTAAAATTTGAAATTTGGGGGGGGGGGTGGGTGTTATGAAACCCTACACCTAAAGAGGGTGGACTACTTGCCAAGGTAATACCAAAACATGAACATAATATTCTAGATCGATCTACTAGCTAGTATTCCTATTTGGAAACATAGTTCAAAAACTAGGAGATATACTTGTCACTCTCACATTGCATTATAGTATCAAATATCATGAGTACAATAGTGAACCTACATTCCCCCATCTAGTTCATGGTTGTGACTTTGTACATAGCTTATTTATTTTGTAGTGTTATGATCATGTCTCTTTTAGAAGTTAGAATGATCCATCTAGATTGATACTTGTGTCATGTGTTGGTGAATTTTGTTTATTCCATTGTTCTTCCTGCATCTTATGCATGTTTATTGAAGCGAAAATAAAACAATTTGTTGTCTTGTTTTAAGGCAACAGATGATACTATCCTTCTTTGATTTGTCGTATAAAAATTTTGGCCTTTTTCAAATATCTTAACCAGCTAGTTTATCACTTCTAAGCTTTGTATCCTTACATGTTGGTAGCACATAGTTGTCCTTGCGATTTTGTTTTTCAATCCCCTATTTGTTGCACCTTCTCTTGAGCAAATCATAGAATAGACTATTTCTAAAAATCTGAGAAAAGGATGGATTAGTTTGAAAAGTAATCAATGTGACTACAAGTTCTTACAATCTCTCTTTCGTGACGTGACAGTGAAAAAAACAAGATTTGTAATTTTGAAAAAAAAAATTTAACTACCGTTTATATGACCCCTGGTCGCTTCCAAGGCCTCAATGCACCTTAACCCAAGTTGAAGGTGGTTAGTATGAAAAAAAAAAATTCTTGGAAAGATGAATGAGAATTACTTGTGAAATAATTGTGAAGCAAGGGAATGAAAAATAAAGCGAGAAGAATAATATGAACTAGTGGATACAAGTCTAAATTGCAAAGTGCTTAAGGAAGTTGGAATCACTATTATATAGTTTTCTTACCCAGTCCCTAGCCTACATTTCAATCCACCGTTAAAGTCCTATTTGTGATTCGAGTCGCATCTTATCAGTAGATGTACATAATGGGCAAAGCATAGGAATTCTTTGTGCATACTGTGTACTTTTATTTTCTGACGTTGTAAGAATTGTTCTTGATATGAAGTCCTTAAGTTATAATCAAATCTTTGAATTGAGGGTGTGGGCTATTTTGTGTTTGTAAGGGCACGTGTTTCATATAGATCGGTGATTTTATTAACTTTCTTGATGAGAGTAGTGGAGCAAGCTTAATTTGATGAGTTCAATCCTTCACTTGAGTTATGAGTAGAGGTTTGGTTATTTATTTTCATGTCCGTGCATAATGATTAGAAGTCCTCTTATATTTTTGAAAATGAACCTATACCGAGCGTATTTTGTATTAATCAAGTGACATGACCTGGTTAGCATAATATCATTAATTTTTTTATGAGGCTTTAAATACCACATTACTACTCGAGGACGAGAACCATTTTATACAAGTGTGGGGCAGTGTTATAATGTGAGAAGACCAAAAGTAGCACATTTTTATCACTTAATTTACCTCACATTTATCATTTGAATTTCGCGTCCGTTCTTTGAGCATAAATTTTGTGACTGTTTCCTAATTTGTTCATTTATTTTAGTGGTAATTTGATGGAAGAATGAAAGAAGTTTGAAGCTAACACAATTAAAGATGAAGGTTGAAGTACGAATCAAGCCATGACAGTTAAGGATAAAGTGAATAAAAATAATTTATTTAATATAAGATGCATATTTCCTTTCTGCAATTGTAATTGCAAAAGTAAAGATATGCAACGTGGCAGTCCTCTTATGCAACTGGCCCAATAACTTCGCGCGCACTACCGTACCCGAAAAATGGATAAGAAAAGCAAAAGTACTCCAATTCTTTCGGTTTGGTCCCATTTATTGGACTCATTATTTTAATTTAAGATTTTTCTACACATCTAAAAGAGGTAATGGCCTAATTATTTATTTGAGAAGGTCAAGAACCAAATACACGACATAATATATTTTTTTCTAGCTTGGGGTACTTTATAAGCAGCCTTCCGTGGAGGCCGAGGGAATTGTGTTTATGTCTGACAGCTCTGGTTTTGTAGTGTTTTTCTTTACGTCTCCTTATTAAGTTATTTGTATCGTCAATTATTACAAAGGATTAGCTATTGTTCTTATCTTTTTTTTATCACCGAAACAATTTATTTTTAATAATTTTAATTGTGCTTTGAAATAATGAGTAACTAAGCTCCACAAATTAGGTTTGTGGGAACCATGAGCGATTAATCAGGGTATGATGTTAATTAACAATGCATTCCTCACTATAGGTTGTTAATTTATTGTATAATCCTTAGCGCTTTAGCAAGTTTTTAGTTCACTAGTGGCAAGCGTTAGAACTCGCCTTGTTGCTACTTGCCTGACCAAGGAGGTAGTTAATACGAAAAGAATTATCGCATAGATTTAGGGGCATCCTATCTAATAGGCTAGTGTCGATTGGTGCATGTGATAACTAAGTCCATCAAATCTATTATGATGCTTACTATAAGGTAGAGGCAAGAAGTTAGTAAATTTATACCCACATAGCCTTTACAAAAGTTACGGTTGAAATGCTCTAGATGTCGAACCAGAGATTTAGAGATACATAACTTAATCACGTTGGATGCATAACACTAGGAAAGGGAAAATTGCTATTACAGGATTATGCCGCATTATGGCTTATATGGGTTCCTATTATTTTTAATTAATATTGGGATATAAATAATACTACTTAGTTTCCAAGCTATTTTTGTTTCCTTTTATTTTTAGTTCAATTTAAAATCCTCCATTTTTAATATAATGAGCTATCCAAGTGAAATATTTTCCTATTCCGCTAATATTCTCTATATTCACTCTGATGGGATTCGATACCCCAACTCATACACAGTGGATTAAATATGGTTAGGCAAACGATTCGTTCATATTTTTTTTCAAGTGTGTTATATTTAATGTTCTCAGAATGGGACATACAACCTCGGCATTTTCTTTGACATTTTTCCATGATTTAATAGAGCTAAACAAGTAAGATAATTACTCCCCAAATCCCAAAATTCGTGATTTTACAACTTCGTAGAATTAGAACTTGGGTATTAATTGTAAGGGAAGTTTTAGGCCTACTTAGTTAAGGGTGAGAAAGCCCTAGTTGATTATTCGGATGTGGGTTTGGCCTGTATTTATATTTGATTATTATCCTGGTAAATTTGGCCTTGTTTATTGATCCTTTGATTACATAAATTTTAAGACAGAAACAAGCTAAAAACTCATGAAAGGGAACGCTTACTATGTCTTAGGAGTCGTTCAGCGTGTTTTTTTGAGGGTAGTCTAAATTAATTTTCCTTTTTTGTGTGATATATCCTAGTTAATTTGTTTCATTATATGCATGCATGTATGTGAATATGGAAATGTTCAGCGAACCTCTAATGTCAAATAATTATGTGAACAATTGCATCGGCATGAAAGTGTTACATGACCACGTTACATGTGTACGATGTTCTATGGTGTGGGGTGCGTGTATCTGTGTCGTGTGAGCCAAATTAGATCAAGTTGTCCGCTTCTCACAACATACACATCATCTGCGATGCGGGTTTGGTCATATTCCCACACATATATTGGGATCAGGTGTTAACATTTCAACCACCACATATTTGGCGTGAATGTCAATTTCCGACAAATAATATTTGGTGTGGGTTCCATGAGATGACCACTTGTGATTCGTGGACATTCCACGTGCTACCTGCCATTTGATATTGGGAAACTACTTGATCATTCATTGTGTGCATTATGTAACATGTGTTTTTTTACATCGGTCGTAATTATTTTTTGTATTTCTCTTACTGGAGTAGCCGCGTGACCCTCCAGTACACTGTGGTTTATTGTACTGACTACCTGGTAGACCCTCACAGCGTAGAGGACTTCAATTATCCGAGCGACTAGATTCCATGGGAACCTATTTTTTCGGGCTGCCCTGAATCCTCTATTTTGTTTAGAGTATGGGGGTGGAGGGGGTGTCGGGAGTTCAGGACATCTTTTCGGACTTAGACTGTATAGATTAGGGGTTATTCACGTAATGTTTAGATTCGAGGTTCCTAAACCCACTTTTCTTAAATTTTTTGAATTATAGAGCTTCGGTGCATTGACTTTCAGGTACTAGGGGTTGAACTTCCGCAATAGGTTAGATCGTTTATTTAAGACATTTGGAGTTTACGAGAACTCTAATTTTACTCATCATTTAAACTTGCTTTCATATCTTTAAATATATTACTTTCTTCAGTTTCTTAGTCCATTGTAGTAGTGGTTCTCCCATTGTAGGGTTAGTGTGGGTGTCAATCACAATGGTTTGAATCGTGACGCACTAATAGAATTGCAAGAGTAGAGTAAAAATTTGTTATGTATTTTTCAAATATTTCAAGTTGTTAATTAAAGATATACCGAGGGGGCTGCCAAAAGATGTCAAATTGCAGCTTGGACCCACGGATGGCACCCATGAATCGTGGGTGGAACCATGCCCCGTAGCTGGGGGTCGTGGGTCAAGGATGGTCCTCCCCATTTTCTCCCCCTCTCTGATGAAAACCACATCTTCCTAGCACGGCTCGTTGGGGCTGGGGTTTCGTCTGTCATCCCTGGAAGTTGAACATTTGTATTAAGTTAGAGTTATGGTAGGGGATTAGGGTTAATTAATTAACAAATTAGGTTCGGTAAATACTAATTCTAAATAACTACAAATGCCTAATAGACCCTAAAACTAATTCAATTAATCATTCTTTCAAGACCCCAAAACAAAACTATTTCTCTCCCAAAATATTTCTCTCTCTAAGACCTCATTGAAGAGCAAGAACAAGGTCATGCTTATGGTTCAAGGTATAATCTCTTCACTCGAATTTCTGGAGGAAAAAATCAACAAAGTTATTGTAATTTTGATCCATTTAACACTTTCTTCCATGGATTTCTTAAACTCTGCAATTTTAAAATAGGAAAATTGTGTAAAGACGTAGTGTTTTCTTCCAATCAAGGTTTTTTCTCAAATCGTTTTCAATGGTTAAATTGACATATATTATAGATGAATTACTATTTTTGGGATGTTTTATAATAAATTCACCATGAATCCATGAGATCCCTTCAAACCCTAATTTTATGAGTTCAATGTGGGTTATTGATGAAGTAAGGTCAATTGTATTGACTTGTTGTTGTTGTAATATGGTTTCTTGAACATATTGTTATTCATGTTGAATGTGATAGCCCTAGATTTATTTGGGGAAAAGTGATTTTTGATTCTAAGATGGGTAAGACATTGTGGGTTTATGCAAATTTTAGTAAATGTATAACGCATTCCTTATTGACATGATTAAACTTTGATTATTGTGTTAACTGTGTTCATTCTCAATAACTGCATAATGATTCATGATTTAAAGTTTTTCTCACTATGTTAGGGTTCTATGGTTGAAAGTTCATTATCGACCATAATAAATTTCAAGCGAGTGCTATTTACTACTCTGTGTTGGATGGAGGGTAAGATGCTCCTTCTTGGTTGTAAATTCAATTCAAGACTAAATATAATGGTGGGGAATTATGTTTATCATGGAGTGGTATACTGAATCGTGACTTACTAAAATACGCTAGTGCTTTAGAAAAGACCAATTTTTCTTATAATGGGTATCTCCAATTTTGGAAAGGATTTGGAAGCTCCCCCGTTAGAAAGGGTGGGTTTCTAGTAGCAATCTTCATATCTCATAACTATGTGGCTCCATAGGTCTTTAGCTAGTGGATCCACCTAAAAGCTATACACTTTGTTCTACCTTAGGCAAGAAGGACACCATTTTTCAATGTGAGGCAAGACACCGGATTCAATGTTTAGCTCATGTGGTCTATGTTGATTAAGTCTTATTCCAAAGGTAATAAAAAAGGTAAAATATTAACTATGTTGTTTGAGGAGTTTCTTAGCATGGGTAAGATTATGGGGTCTTACTTATGCATGTCAAAACTAGACTTTGAGAGTATTCATGGTTGTTTCCAATTATTATTCCATGAATTATACATTGATTATTCTTATGGTGTATGTTTTTATGCCATGTTTGATTTTTGATTCTCAATCCTTTTAAAAATGCATACTCTTCAACTAAATTTTCCCTTTTTAGCATATGTTCATGTTTTTCTGCATGATTATCATACTTAGTACGTTTAATGTGCACCCATATTTCTTCTTTTTTTCAATAAGTATAGGTTCCGGCGTGTGAGACGATTGACCCTTCTAGTCCAACCTTGGGTTGACTACTCTTTAAGCTTGTGGTATGTTCTTTTTGTCCATTGTTGTACCATTGTTGTACCAGACATTTTCATATTTTCTGTTGTAAGGGTTGTGACCCTATTATGTTGAGACTTCGACTGTGTAGATTCCTTAAATGAGACTATGCCTAAACTTCTGCTTATTTTCTATGATATATTTGTTGAAGACTTAAAATTGTGTTTTTACTACCTAGTATTATACACTTTTTTTATGATGATAAGCTAATTCCGCTTACTTTGGGTCCCTTTTGAGGTTCCATGTGTCATGTACCATGTTACCTTTCGACCCTTGGGTCGTAACATAACCCCAAAAACTATCTAATTTCTTATATCATATATATTCAAACTAGCTGATTTTCATAACTATTCATTTTTATATGAGGAGATCTCTTTAGCATTAACATTAATTTTTTATATAAAATTAGTGTAATCGTACGTTAGAAGCCTTTCTCATTGGAGGTATGAGCTTTTTTTATAATTTACAATAGATAACATTTTAATTATTTATTGAACTCACTGTGGGAAAAGAAAGAAACTAATTGTTTTTTAAAAGTAGATAAAAGGAGAAAAACTAATAACATCCACAAAAAATTGCTATCAGCATCGTAAAGAGTTTCTAACTGATTTTACAATTCGATAAACTTATTATTTAGTCATATTGTATATGTATATTACTCTACAATATACTAATTAAAATATACACCACATATAAAATGCTTAGCTATTAATTATTTGTGAACTTCTTATTTACCTCCCATTTTCACATTCTTTCTTGATTCTTTTACAAAACAAATGTGATTTTTTTATTTAGTTAAATGGTTTGATGGACCCTTCTACTTGTATGTATTTGTGTCCTGTACACTTTGAATTGTCGATTTGTCACCTGAACTCTTACACTTAACGAAAATCTATGTTTTAAGCCCTTCTGATCGTTGACCAAGTGTAAGGATCCTCAAAATGAAATAGGAAAAACTAGAGCTTCACATGAGTTTCTTGAGTTAATAACTTGTTCATTAATGAGAAATAGTATCCGAGGTCAGGTTTAAGTGGTTTTAAAGTCAAACATCGAGGAACGACCAAGACGTTCAGAAACTAGTCTTTTGTGGGCTAGTGTGATTTTGCATGTTGTATGTGTTTTGGTGTGTAATTTGTAGTCTAAAATGATTGGAGGTGACCCTAGTGTTTAGAAGGACATGTGTAGGGGTGAAACGTCTAGGTACGATTCCCCAAAAACCCACTTAGGGGTCCTTGAGGAGGACCCTACTCTCAACCCCCAAAGCTGCCAAAATGGTGTGACCTACGACCAATAGGTCATTTGGTGGAGAGGCAACCCGTGCATTGTAAAAACTTATCCTATAAAGCCGTATATCCCATGGCCAAGTCTATGAACCAAACGACGACCTATAGGACGCCCTACCACACCACCTACGATTCGTAGGTGGTAGTCGTTGGTCAAGACCATGGCAAGTTGAGTCCTAGTCCAACTTACCATTGGCCAACCTAGGGGTGAATTGGTAAATTTAACCCACATTCCAATTATGTCATGGGCGGTTATTTTTAGTGTTTTTAGGTATTTTAATTATATGTAAACAATTGAATCCTCTTAGACTCTAAAATCAAAATTAAACTCTTCCCTCTTGAATATATTCTCTCAAGAACACCATTGAAGGTCTAGGTCAAATTCAATCTACGAGAAGGGATTTGAAGTGATTTATTCATCAATTTTCGTGGGCTTTCTACCAAAAAGGTATGGTGATCCTTTCTCATTCAATGAGTCCAATTCAAAGGTTTTCAAAAGTGAATCAATGATCAATATCCCAAATTTCTATTCTATACATGGGTTCATTGTTAAATTATTTTTTAAGTCATGATACTGATGTGATTCATGTTGAATCAAGATTTTTTGTAACTACCTGTCTAGTCTTTTTGAGCAAAAACGTTTTATTCTGGAAAACTGGGCATCAGAGTCGAAGGAGGCACGACGCCCGTCACGGGCACGACGGACCGTCGTGGAGGTGTCGTTTCAAAATCAACTTAGAAAATCTGAAATTGGGTACTGGAAAATCGACTCTCTGAACGTCTTACGGAGTGGCAGGGAGGACCTTCGTCAGGCGCGACGGTCCCCGTCACAACAGGGCCAGCCACCTCAAAATGAGTTTCTTGGCATACGACGGACAGAGGACGGGGACCGTCTCGCAGGCCGACTGCCCGTCACTGGATACCAATCCCATGTTCGGCGTCGGATTTCTTTACACGTTTTAAAAAAAGGACGTTTTTGACTATTCCTGGCTTTGTAATTATAAAGTTAAGAGGGTTAATGTTAATAATCCTAATACTCTTGGGGGTTAAAAGAGTAACCTTAAGTAAATTAGGGGGTTATTATTTGCCATCTTTTATTCTTAATTATATATTAATTAGGGTAAAGAAAGAGGGTTTGAAATAAGAGAAAAATAGAAATAAATCAAGAGAGAGAGAGGATCTATCAAGAGCGAGAGAGAAGAGGATAGCAAGGATTTGAGAAGATAGCTTTTTGTATCAATTCTTGCGTGGAGGTAGGTATGGTTTATGTTACGATATTCGTGTGAAAAACTCTTAATAGTGAATATTATGTGTTGATAATATTGTAATCCCTCTCATGTGCTTAAGTTTTCTTGCACTGGACAAAAAAAAAAAAAAAAAAATTTATGCTTATAAAATGTGAATGAGATTAACAAAGCATGATGAAGTTATTGAATCCCAAATCTTGAAAGAAAACCCTACTTCATTCACGTTGATATATATATAATGAGAATGATGTATGCTCTTAGTAATCGAAAGAAGGCAATATCGACTATGCTTGATACATTATATAACGAGACATGATTGATGCTATAGTGTCAAAGAAGGCTATGAAATGAATTTAGAGGGATCTTTGTGCGCGGCCACGTTCCGGTAGTGGAGGATAGAATAACAGAATATGGAGGTGTCACGGGAGTTGTCACGTTCCGACATCCAGGATAGCCATCTTGACTCGGGTGCCTAACGTTCCGTACCTTTAGTGATATAAGAATATGAGGATCCGGCAGATTTCCGTTCCTACACCAGGTATAAATATGGATCGGGTGGCCACGTCCGGTACCAGGATGAATATGAGATGGAGTGTCACGTTCCGACACCATGATGATAATTGATCGAGGGTGCCCGTTCTGTACCAGGATGAATGAATATGAGGATCGGAGTCCACGTTCCGGCACCAGGATTAAAATAGAGATCGGAGTGGTCACTGTACCGACACAAGAGGAAGAAAGATAATGAAATCTGAAAGATAATGAATATACTCCAATCTAATGAACTTAATTCCCAAATAAGTATGGTTTGAGCTTGATTCCTCATGTGTGACTCGGTTTTTTAGTTGATTGATTACTTCAATGTTTTATTGATCTACATGTTGAGTATTGTATTGATTTACATTATTATTGATATATTGTTCCCTATTTTGAGTTGGCCGTGCTATCATCTACTCAGACGTGTGGTGTGTACTGACCCCCTACTTTTATGTTTTCCTCTTTGGTATTTGTGTAATGCAGCAACGTTCTGTCAACTTCACATCAACAGCGCAGATCTAGTAGGCCATTCTTTCACTTTCATCGGGAAATTCACAGGGTGAGCTAATGCGTC